>JAZKJV010009581.1:0-250939 GCA_037367405.1 Ottelia alismoides | reverse complement strand
TAATGAACAGGAGTTAACCACAGGGTCTGCCGGGGTAAAGGTTAACAAGTTTTTGAGGTCGAGAGAGGAATTAGGATGTTTCAGAGGTCGTAGCGGTAATTGCAAAAGATTGCAGGATCTGCCGGGTAAAAATCGCATCATAAAATATTGTTACGTTCAATTACAAATAAATCTATTAATAAATATACAAATACGAATACAAATATTAATAAATATCGAAAATAATATTCATATCCCCGCATCCAGTTTGAACCGAATACTAATGCAAACCTGACAGGACGTCTGTTTTAATCCGTAGCCGGCACGCAGTTTGCAATGCCGTCTACCGTATCTTTATTTACGGTCTCATCAAATTTTGGTTCACGGAGGACGGCAAAGTTAGTGGCGCACATGTTTGTAAGACGGCAAAAAAAATTGAAAATTTGGAATGCGCAACAGCACCTCGAATTTAAAAACATTTTTTTGAAAACTAACAGTAATGCCATTCCTGTCCGAATTATTTAGGACCAATAAGAAAGTGGGATTTGACCTTTTGCCACGGAGATACAAAAGACTAAGCCCGGCATTCTTTAAACTTATAAAAGTAGACGAAGAAGCATTTGTCTATGAATATGTATGCACGCCAATATCCTCAACTGCCTTTTTTATAACGTATTGCCTGTCGTCCCGCGTTATTTTCCCTTTCCAGATGTCTAATACATTCCAGGATATCTTTCTACTTCTCCTTGCTCTTGTGATGCTTGTAAAGATAAAGAAGCCATCTCTGGCGGTCTCTGTTCCCGGCAATGACTGCCAGACCCTCCTGAACCTCAAACCTGTTCTTGGCATTAACGGTGCGTCGCAGCCCGTGCTATCCTCATGGAACAGCACTACAGGCTGCTGCTATTGGAGTGGTGTCACCTGCAGCGAAGAAACAGATCAGGTTACATCCTTGGTATTAGCATCCATCGGCCTAACTGGCATTATTTCACCCTCTTTCGCCAACCTTACCTTTCTGGAAAGCCTTGATCTCTCCGGTAACAAGCTCCATGGCACAATCCCTCCTATTCTTGGCACTCTGAGCAGGCTTGAGGGACTCTACCTCAACCACAATTCCTGGAAGGTGCGATTCCTGATTCACTTGGCCAGCTTCCCAACATCCATTATATCCACCTGTCAAAGAACCACCTCACAGGCATCATTCTGCCAGCTTGTTTAATTGCACACAACTAGAGTTTCTCTCATTTAATAACAACAATCTCACAGGTGGTATCCCTCCCTCCATAGCCAATTTATCCTCCCCTAGCTTATCTCCACTTGGGGTTCAACAACTTGGAGGGCATCATTCCTGCAGATATAAACCGTCTAACTATGCTTAAGACTTTCCGATGTGATGTTCAACAATTTTTCCTGGTAACGTGTCACCCAATCTCTATAATTTTTCTTCCTTGTTTTTTCTTGGCATGGGAAACAATAACTCTCAGGCTCACTTCCAGTAGATTTTGGAAACTACCTTCCTAATCTCCTGGCCATTTACTTGTATGACAACCACTTCAATGGGCCGATTCCCTCGTCCATGAACAATGCTTCTTCTCTCGTTGAGGTCGATTTTTCCAACAACAATTTTAGCGGTACTGTACCATCAGACCTGGGCAGCCTGGTTAATCTGACAAAACTACACCTTGCTGACAACTTGTTGGAAGCGCGGGGTCCCTTAGATTGGAGTTTCATTGCATCCTTGTCTTCATGTGCTCGTTTAGAAAAGCTGGACCTTAGTCATAACAAATTTAGCCATCATTTACCAGATTCTATCAGCACCTCATCCAACTCTCTGCAATGGCTGAGATTGAGATACAATCAAATAACCGGAGAACTTCCTTTAGGCATCGGAAATCTTAGCGGCTTAGCGGATCTTGATATCGAGTACAACCTCATCTCAGGTCCCATCCCCCACACCTTTGGCAACCTCTTGAATATGGAAGCATTAGTGCTTCGAAATAACATGCTCTCTGGCGATATTCCACCATCGTTGGGAAATCTATTCAACATGAGCGAGTTATATTTGAATAACAACAGTTTAAGTGGGAACATACCTGAAAGTTTTGCTTCCTTGATAAAGTTGGGTATGTGTGACATTTCACGTAATCGCCTCAGCGGTGTCATACCCAAAGGGCTAATCAGTATTTCAGCCTTATCAGACACATTAAACTTGTCTCATAATGCCTTTGCTGGTCAGTTACCACTGGAAGTAGGAAAGCTCAGAAATCTCAAGGCTCTTGATGTTTCTCATAATAAATTGTCAGGAGAGATCCCAAGCTCTCTTGGGGACTGCCAGCTCTTGGACTACCTAAGTTTGCAAGGTAATTATTTCAATGGGGACCATACCAGGACGGTTGAGCAATTTGAGAGGCATCCATTTCTTAGACCTCTCACAGAACCAGTTATATGGCTCTATACCAAAATTCTTGGAGACCTTACCTTTCCTTCAGTTCTTAAACCTCTCTTTCAATAATTTCGAGGGTGAAGTTCCAACATTGGGCATTTTCAGTAATCTGAGCTCATTTTCCATTATCGGGAATAAAAACCTTTGCGGAGGTGACCCAAAACTGAACTTGAAGCCGTGTTCAGCAGCAAAAGTTGGATTGTCTAAACCAGTCTTGGTTATCACCATTATTCTTGCTACTCTAGTTGTTTCACTTGTTCTGCTTCTCCTGGTAAAATATATTAGAAGGAAGAGTCAATTAGATGCATTGAGAGAATAGACGGTTGGAATGATCAGTTACTGAAACTGTCGTACAATGATCTCAAACACGCAACTGACGATTTCTCAGATGCGAATTTGATTGGGAAGGGTGGGTTTGGCACTGTCTACAGAGGGGTTCTAAAAGCAGATGTAGAAGTGGGTGGCCATAAAGGTTTTTAACCAAGAAATTCTTGAAGCTTCAAAGAGCTTTATCGATGAATGTAAAGTCTTGAGAAACATAAGACATCGTAATCTTGTGCGGATATTGACAGCATGCTCTTCTGTGGACTCAGTGGTAATAGATTCAAAGCATTAGTGTACGAGTTTATGTCCAACGGTAACCTCGACGAGTGGTTGCACAACAACGAAATGCCTGAAGTGTTTAATATCTCAAAGAAATGGCATTTAAATTTGCTCCAAAGACTCAACATAGCCATTGATATTGCATCAGGGCTTGATTATCTTCACAACCAGATAGACACACCTATTGTACACTGTGATTTGAAGCCAGGCAATATTCTTCTTGATGATGATATGACTGCTCGTATCTGCGACTTCGGTATTTCAAGGATTCTACCTCCGGACTTGGACCTAATGACTGCATGTATTAAAGGAACGATTGGTTATATGCCACCAGGTGAGTAGTTCTGTATTTCCATTAAGCATACGCTCTTAGTTATTGAGACCATCTGAAATATCATCTAACAAACCCACTATTGAAATGTCCTCATTAGTATCCATTACAATTCCAATATTGCTATGTTTTACAACAAAATTATCATCTAACAAATCTCTTCTGGAATATATGCTCAAATTACATAGAGTGAAAGATGAAATGGCCGAGCATCTGGCGAGAAGGAGAAAGATGCCCATGAAAAGATGAAAAAATTATAGGTTAATTGGAGAGGATTACTAAACTCGGTTGTTGATGACCATCGGAAAACGAGGGAAGATTTCAGCTAAAATATTCGGAATGGAAAGTACTTGCAATCAGAAAGAAATCTGATATCCAAGAATATGTCTCATGCTCCGAACTTTTTTGCAAGTATTCTTTCAAATCTTACGATAGTGTTGTTCCCTTATTACCCATGTGCTCCTATGTTATACTAAGGGCCCGTTCAGTTCGGGATAAGCAGGAATAAGGATGGGGAATAAGGAGAATAAAGGTCTATTATTTGTTCGGCAGGAAGATAGGAATAAGGAGATAAGGTGAAATAAAGGTAGGTAAGGTGGGATAACGATATGAATAAGAGTGAAGTAAGACGGAATAATGGGGAATAGTCGTACCACTGGAACCGTATCGGGAGGATAATTGGCCCCTTATTCCAGGGCATATTCTCCAACCAAACAGGGTCGAAGTGTTGTAAGACTCGGAAGAATGCAGTTGTAAAAATCCCTTGTCTTTTTATATAATTGTCTTAAATGTATCACGTTCCTAGACACCAAAATTGCCACAACTACTGGTTTATAGGTAGTGAACCAATGTTTGTGGGCAAGCCGCAGATGTCTGTAGAAAATTACAACCAATCGATCCCATTGTGAGGTTAATTGTCCAAATTTCCTAATGAATATTTGACTCCATAATTATCAGTTATATTAAGCAACTACATTTGTTTCTAGCAGACAACATAAATTCCATTCATGGTTATATCACAAGGTGTTGGGGATATAAGGATGAATGATGATATGCGGAAACAAACAACAACCAGGATAATATCCCCTTGAAACTGTCCTGCAGCAAAGATGGCACACACAAGATATGTTCCCCACACGGGAACTCAAATACAACAATGATAACAACCACAAGCAACCACAACAAGCAACCAAACGAGACAAGATTTTTACGTGGAAACCCTTCTCAATGTGAGCAAGGGAAAAACCACGGGGCAAGACCGGCAACCAAGCACTATGGTCAAAGTGATCCAAATGTTCTTCCCGGTTTTGTTGCCCACAAAACCGAGGTACAAGCACACACAATGGATAGTTCTTCAACAAGAACAAACTATCCCTAGGTATCTAACTATACCAATATTGTGCTCAAAACAAGGAGGACAAAGTAACTCCCCTTGTGGGCTCCCGGATGGAGTCCCAAAGTCGAAGCTCGGCCCTTGAGGTCGTCCGCAACGACCTCACCACTGCTGCTCCTCTCGAGCTCGCCCAAACGGTGCTCCCACGCCCAACTCCAAGCCCTAGCCGCTGTGCCAAAGACTCGAGTTGCTGCTGCCTTCGAGCACGGCCTCTCTCTCGCACTCTCCCGCTCGCGTGGAGGAAGACGGAGAGGATGGGTTCCGAAACCCCTGCTGCTGGCGCTCCTGGAATCGGCTGGGAACCAAGGAAGGCGTTCTGTCCGCTGGAATAGGGCTGGAATTCCTTACTTGAAAATGTCTCGGACTGTCCCTGGAGATGGGGGCCGACTGGGGTCTCAAAAGGCTGGAGAAATATCAGAGATACCCCTGGAAAGGAGTAAAATGTTGCAGCCCCCCTCAAGTTGGGGCTGGAAATTGCATGTATACCCAACAACCTCCCCCTCCAGCCCCAACGGGGAGGTGTTGTCCTGTGATGGAGATCAACAAGAGGTGACACCGCTCAGCTCTCTACAGAGCTGAAGCTTGTCACGAGTGACTGCCTTGGTCAACATGTCTGAGGGGTTCTCATCTGTGTGGATCTTCTTCAACATGAGCTGCTTCCGTTCAATTGCATCCCTCAGCCAATGGTATCTCACATCAATGTGCTTTGTGCGAGCATGGTGCATGGTACTCTTGCTCAAGTCAATAACGCTCTGTCTATCACAAAACACAACTGGCTCACTGTCATCCAATCCAAACTCACCTAGAAAGCGTTGTAGCCACAACACTTCTTTCCTAGCCTCTGCTGCTGCAATGTATTCTGCCTCTGTAGTCGAGAGAGCAACACATTTCTGTAGTTTGGATTGCCATGATATGGCTCCCCCTGCAAAAGTGAAAATGTAGCCTGAGGTGGACTTTCTCTGGTCCATATCGCCTGCCATATCTGCATCAGTGTAGCCACAAAGTTTGGGATCTGACCTCCCAAATACAAGACACATACTTGAGGTCCCTCTCAAGTATCTCAAGATCCACTTCACGGCCTCCCAATGATCCTTGCCCGGGTTAGACATGAACCTGCTCACCACGCCCACTGCATGGGCTATGTCGGGTCTAGTGCAAACCATTGCATACATGAGGCTTCCAACTGCTGACTGGTATGGGATCTTGGCCATCTCTGCTTTCTCCTCAGAAGTAGAAGGACATGACTCTTTTGTTAGCTTGAAATGAGAGGCTAAGGGCGTACTGACAGGCTTGGCATTCTTCATGTTGAACCGCTCCAACACACATTCAACATAGCTCTCTTGTGACAACCACAACATACGCTTCTTCTTGTCCCTTGTAATCTGCATCCCTAAGATGTGACTTGCCTTGCCCAAATCTTTCATCTCAAACTCTTTGGAGAGTTCTCTCTTGAGCTTTGCAATCAAGTTGGAATCATGACCTACAATCAACATGTCATCCACATATATCAAAAGAATAACGAACCTGTCATTGGGAAGACGACGAACATATACGCATGGGTCGGCTGTAGTCCTCTTGAAGCCCTGCTTTCCCATGAAAGCATCAAACTTCAAGTAGCACTGTCTCGGGGCTTGCTTCAAGCCATAGAGACTCTTCCTCAACCTGCATACCATATGCTCTTTCCCTCTCTCTTGAAAACCCTGTGGTTGCTCCATGTAGATCTCTTCCTTCAAATCACCGTGAAGAAACGCCGTCTTCACATCCATCTGCTCCAGCTCAAGGTCCATGCTAGCAACAAGTCCTAGCACCACTCTCACTGAGTTCATCTTCACCACTGGGGAGAAGATCTCATCATAGTCCACTCCTTCCTTCTGGCTGAATCCTTTCACTACCAATCTGGCCTTGTGCTTCACCTGCTTGCCACTGTCATCTGACTTCAGCTTGTACACCCACTTATTCTTCAAGGCTCTCTTCCCTTTAGGAAGCTCAACAAGGTCATAAGTGTGGTTCTTTCTGAGAGATAGCATCTCCTCATTCATTGCATTTTGCCAATGACCCTTGTCCTTGTGCACATGTGCCTTCTCAAAAGTGTATGGCTCACCTGCATCTGTGAGCATCACATACCTAGAAGTGGGGTAACGGGATGATGGCTGGCATGTCCTCTCAGATCTCCTAACCTGAGGCTCTGCTGCGTCTGCAACTGGATGAGGCTGCTCCCCCTCCCCTAGGTCCCCTGGACCTGCATCAACGGGGTCTGCATCTGGCTCGTGCTGCTCTAGCTGCCCATCCTCTCCACCTGTACCCTGTACTGGAGAGGGATCCGTGTCCTCATCACTGTCATCATCCATGGAGATATCATCTCCATCACCACTCTCAGTGGTGTCCTCAGCCAATGTCTGGTTCTCATAAAAGATCACATCCCTGTGTCTGGTGACTGTCTTCTTTCTTGGATCCCAAAGACGGTATCCAAACTCCTGATCTCCATAGCCAAGAAAAATACAAGGCACCGCCTTGTCATCCAAGTTCTTCCGCTGCTCCTTGGGTACCAATGCATAAGCCTTGCATCCAAACACCCTCAAATGAGCATATGAGGGGTCTTTCCCTGTCCAGACACATTCTGGAATCTTGAAGCCCAAAGGAACTGATGGAGATCGGTTAACCAAGTAACAAGCGGTGCGAACCGCCTCAGCCCAAAAAGTCTTGGGCAACTTCGCTGTCTTCAGCATACAGCGGACTCTCTCAACAATGGTCCTGTTCATCCTCTCAGCTAGACCATTGTGCTGGGGTGTACCTGGCTCTGTCCTCTCATGCCTGATGCCGTGCTCTGCACAATAGCCCTGAAAGCTATGGGAGGTGTACTCTCCCCCATTGTCTGTGCGTAGACACTTCAACAATTTTCCTGTCTCACGCTCAACCATGGCATGGAACTTCTTGAAGCAATCAAACACCTGATCCTTCGATCTCAAAATGTACACCCACACCTTCCTAGATGCATCATCAATGAAGGTGACAAAATACCTGTTGCCTCCCAAAGAGGCCGTGTCCATAGGACCACAAACGTCAGAATGGACCAACTGTAGAAGGTCTCCCTTCACCTTGGATCTCGCTCTGTAAGGTGCACTCCTGCTCTTCTCAACCTCACATGCATCACAAGGAGACAAAGTGATGTCATTGTGGTAGGGGATCAACTCCTTCTTGCTAAGAAGCTGCAAGCCCTTCTGGCTCATGTGACCAAGTCGACGATGCCACAAATCTGAGTTGTCTGCTTCACTAGCATGCAAACTGCCATCCATGACCTTCACTCTAGTCATATAGAGTGTGTGACACAAGCTGCCCCTGGCCATGATGAGAGAACCCTTGCTAATCTTGCATCTGCTGTCGCCAAACTTCAGATGGTAGCCTTCACTATCTAGTTGTGAGCCAGATATAAGGCTAAGCTGCACATCAGGAACATGCCTCACATTCTGGAGTGTCATTGAGCACCCAACATCCGTCTGGATCGAGATGGTGCCCATGCCAATGATCTTAGAGTAACTTTCATTACCCATCAAGACTCTCCCATAATCACCCCTAGTGTAGGTGGTGAAGAACTCCCTGTGTGGAGTCACGTGATAGGAGGCGGCCGTGTCAACGACCCACTCCAAATCACTCCCTGCGTGAAAGCATTGATCCTGGATGGTGAGAATCTCCTCATCTGCACTTTCATCTGCCACAACTGCAGCTACATTGCCATCTTCCTTTTTCTGGTCTTTCTTGGCTTCAGCTTGTTCTCTCTTCCAAACCCTGCAATCTCTCTTCCAGTGACCCGGCTTCTGGCAATGGTGACACTTTCCTCTGCCCTTGGACTTGTCTCTGGATTTCTGCCTCTCCTGTGACGCTCCTCTGCTACTGGACCTTCCTCTCCTCTCAACTGTGTACACGTGTGAAGAGGAGGATGCCTCTCCCGAAGAGCGACGTCTAATCTCCTCATTGAGGAGACTACCCTTGACCATAGCCATGGTCAACGTGCTATCCTTAGCAGAGTTACTCACGGTGACTACTAGAGTCTCCCAACTGTCTGGCAAAGAACCCAACAAGAGAAGTGCCTGCAGTTCGTCATCAAGAACCAAGCCCATGGATGTCAACTGGTTATAGTCCCGACTTCTTTCTTGTCATTCTGAACTGGCTCTATAAGTAGGCGCTACCTGACACTACTCCTCAGCTTCCGTAGATCAAGCAAGCAAGCTAGACTGACCTGCAGCTTCGACATGGCGCTATATACGTAGGAAGAGGTCCCGCTTTTGCTGTAGAGCTGAAGAGAATACAAGGGACAGTGCGAGATCGTCCTCTCACCACATCAACCTAGTAAGCACCCAGGCAGGAGACAGGAATTAGTTGAACCCTCATTGATTCGCGTAAACAAGTCAATGCTCTTTCGACAGTGCGAAGCCTAGCCCACGAACTCTACGAGTAAGAACGTACGACTGCCCCCTTATCAATAGTCATAATCAGGACAGAAACAGGGGAAGCCCTGGATGATACTTGAAGTGAAGAGAAATCAATTCTCCCGGGAATAGAAGTTGAGATTTCACACTTCCTGACCCATACCTAGTTAACAGCTCTATCCTTAAGGCATTCGCATGGGCGGATAATGCTTTGGAAGTCATTCAAGTGCTCTGCCACCTTGGTCCCGTCCTTGTACTTCAAATTCACAAGCTTTCTAATCAAGAAAGCCTTGTTGGTAGCGGTCTTCTGGTCATAGAGCTCGGACAACTTGTCCCATAGCTCCTTCGCATTCGTCTCCTCGGCAACATGATGAAAGACCGACATGTCAAGCCACTTCCGAATGGTCCCAATGGCCTTTCGGTTCAACTTTGTCCACTCTCCTGCGGACATGTTCTCCGGCTTGGCGCTCTCGCCCTCCACGGGATCGTGGAGGTCCTTGCAATACAAAATGTCTTCCATCTTGGCCTTCCAAATCTGCCAGTTGCTACTTGTGAGCTTAATCATTGTGCCTTCCTCATCTTTGCCCATTATGCTCAAACCCGAGCTCTGATACCACTTGTTGGGGATATAAGGATGAATGATGATAATGCGGAAACAAACAACAACCAGGATAATATCCCCTTGAAACTGTCCTGCAGCAAAGATGGCACACACAAGATATGTTCCCCACACGGGAACTCAAATACAACAATGATAACAACCACAAGCAACCACAACAAGCAACCAAACGAGACAAGATTTTTACGTGGAAACCCTTCTCAATGTGAGCAAGGGAAAAAACCACGGGGCAAGACCGGCAACCAAGCACTATGGTCAAAGTGATCCAAATGTTCTTCCCGGTTTTGTTGCCCACAAAAACGAGGTACAAGCACACACAATGGATAGTTCTTCAACAAGAACAAACTATCCCTAGGTATCTAACTATACCAATATTGTGCTCAAAACAAGGAGGACAAAGTAACTCCCGTTGTGGGCTCCCGGATGGAGTCCCAAAGTCGAAGCTCGGCCCTTGAGGTCGTCCGCAACGACCTCACCACTGCTGCTCCTCTCGAGCTCGCCCAAACGGTGCTCCCACGCCCAACTCCAAGCCCTAGCCGTTGTGCCAAAGACTCGAGCTGCTGCTGCCCTCGAGCACGGCCTCTCTCTCGCGCTCTCCCGCTCGCGTGGAGGAAGACGGAGAGGATGGGTTCCGAAACCCCTGCTGCTGGCGCTCCTGGAATCGGCTGGGAACCAAGGAAGGCGTTCTGTCCGCTGGAATAGGGCTGGAATTCCTTACTTGAAAATGTCTCGGACTGTCCCTGGAGATGGGGGCCGATTGGGGTCTCAAAAGGCTGGAGAAATATCAGAGATACCCCTGGAAAGGAGTAAAATGTTGCAGCCCCCCTCAAGTTGGGGCTGGAAATTGCATGTATACCCAACACAAGGTTTATATCATATTCATTTAATTTATTTTTCTAATCACAAATGCATAGCAATAACTTTTCATACCTAAATTGCAGAATCAGCAATGGGCTGCCCCATCACCACATCTTGGGATGTCTATAGCTTTGGAATTCTCTTGCTCGAGATGTTTACAGGAAAGGTGCCAACAGAGATGGAAAATGGTTTGACACTTCACAGCTTCGTGGAGAAGAGCTTCCCTGACCATATCAATGACATCGTTGATAAGAAGCTGCTGGTGTCTGAAGAAAATTTCAGTGAAAATCCTGAGGAAACATCCAAGTGCCTGATATCAATCATTGGAGTTGCTTTGATATGTTCAAAAGTGCAACCTAAGCAGAGAATGGAGATTAGAGATGCCCTCAAGAAGCTGGAAGATGCCAAGAAAGCTATTACAAGGGAAACATTGAACCACAGTGAGCAGTGTCCAATCATCCAAGTAGCTGCAGCATAATAACTTGGCATACGCATATTGGGGTCAATGTTAATGAACAAATAAGCCTCCAGTTAGCCTTAGAAGTAAGACATATATGTAAGCAACTTGGTTTTTAAAGAACAACTGTGAAATACATCACTTGGTGACTGTAACTAGTGTGTTGTACATTTGTCAAATCCCAACAGCTGACATCTGTACCTATCATATCTAATTGTAATTACAGGAGTACACAGCTATGGTTCTGATTGTTGATAGCAATAGGTGGTTTTTTATTTCATATAATTATTGCAAGAGAACATGACGGCAGGCAATCTGATATATGGGAAGTCAAATAAACTTTCAGGTTCCAACCAAGAAAAAGATCATATCCATGAAACAAAGAAATGTTAGCTATAGTCAACAATAGTTCGATTACTAGGACTGGCTGGAGAAGCTTCGTGAAACCTTACCATATAAAATCTCACCCACAAGATCCACGTTATAAATTAAATCCAGGAACAAAAAAAATAGAACTTTGCAATCTGCAGAAAGAGTGTCCTCAGTTATTGCAGCAAGGACAACGGAGAAACGTGGCTCTTCAGTCTTTGATATGAGGATCACTGCCATGCATTCAACCACAACAATCCAACAGCAATGCTTCTATTATAGAGGTCACTGCCATGAAATGACAGCAGAGGATCCTATTGATAACCGACATTAACAATATAGAAAATGAAGCGAAGAAATGATTGACTGGCATTACATTACCAAATCAAGAGATTTACTAAATCCTACACTCAACGAAGATACCGTGTTCCTTCTATATAGAGGTCACTTCTAATCTCTCCACCTTGAAGCATACTCTTCCACCCAAACTCAAACACCTTCCCTGATACAATGCCATTCAAAGTTGAAACAATGGCACGAATTGGAGAAGAACTTCGGAATCTATAAACCTGTCAGGTTAAGTTCTGTTCAATTTTTTAACAATTCAACCTCAAACATAGTTTCATATCTAAAACTCACGAAGTGTGGATGTATATTATAAGTGATAGGGATTACTACTTTACAATTTGCGCTTAAATATTTTGGATGGTTGTCAACGTATTCATTCAGATCAAGACTCAAAGACTTGTGAGGATCAATTCCCTCCGTTAATGGACTGAGGATCAAAGCCAGAAACATTACAAGTTTATATACAACTTTCGAAAGCATACCCTATGCAAGCGACAACGCTTCGCAGCTAAATGTGACCAGGAATTCAGGCGAATGAGGACATCACAAAGAAATTATGTTCGAAAGATGAATAGTAAGGGCTAAGGAAATGAACCTCATTCAAACATCAATATTTCTCCAAGGATTGAATATTTCATACGAAGATCTGGCAATATAGCACACGGATGTTACCATTAAAAAACCAGGCAAATTTATCCAGTTGATCTTCGCAGAATATTACAATCATGTATGCGTACGCATCGAATCCCCCAACTAGTATGATCCACATATACAAGAACAGCAAAATAAGGTGAAGAGCAAGAAAATGGTTCACACTATAAGATAGATTTACTTTCTGATGAAACCAACGAGGGGTAAGATGGATTGTGCTTCTATTACGATCCAGTGTAAATATTTGGAAAGTTTATTAATAGGTCCAGTGGAGGTTAAATTTCGTTATGTTATAAGCTCTCCATCCTGTTCATCGTATTAATAGGAAAAAATAGAAAAGGATAATTGTGAAATATTTATCATGATCTTTTAGGTGGTAGATAATACTGCTCGACCACCAAACAAAATAGGTTTTGATAGAGGTTAACTATAATCATTCGTCATATATACGTTAAGACTATTGGTGAACCATGGTTTATGTTGCTACCACAGTCTAATCATAAGTCAAAGTTTGTAAACATCGGTTCTAGTCCTTTTATTCGTCAATCTTAGCTAATGTTATGCTTATTAGATCACTCAGTCTGATCATAAGTCAAAGTTTGTAAACATCGGTTCTAGTCCTTTTAGTCATCAATCATAGCTAATATGATGCTTATTAGATCACTCAGCATAAATCGAGAAAGACTCTTTTTTCGATATTTATGTCGAGCTAAATTAAGCACGCTTTGTAATGAAACAGTGTTTTTATCAAATATGTTGAATTTTAAGACTTTCTTATTAAAAGAAAAACAAGTTGTGACTACAGAATTATGTACACGGATGTGGGAATTGTGGCCACAGAATTGGGCTCTGCTCATCGCGAGAGTTCTCTAACCACGAATATGTCGTGGCCACTACAAGTGACCACATAATTTGTCGTGGCCACAACTCTTGTATGAAGCTTTAGCCACGGAATTATAGCCACGAGAAACTAGTGGCCATGGAATTATCGTGACCAGAAGTTTCCGTAGCCACATTCTGCGGCGACAACTCATTTTTCTTGTAGTGTCTGCAGGTACCATTCATGGAAGGAAAAATTGTTGAATATATCTATATCATGTCAATTAGAGTCTAAATGGAAAGAAGATTGAGGTGGTTGACTTTTAGCACACTAGACTAACATGCGAGCCGGCACAAGTTGAAGACATCGCCTAATCGCTTGATGCTTAAGTGTATTCCTAACTAGGTGTTCAAGAAGACACTAGTTGCATTAGATATTGTTGAATGATATGGTTGTTTGGGTGGGTAAACGGGTTTGTGCGTGAGACCGTTTACCCGTTACCTTTCGGTATGTACTCACCCCCTCTCCTATAAAGACGAAGAGAAAATGAAGAATGCCCTAATCTCGTGTAACAAGGAGATTAGGGTTGTTGTGCCCCCGTTGTTTTTCCCTCATCGCAGGGTTTCCACGTAAATCTTTTTCTCTGTCGTGATGATGATTCAAATGTGTTTCTACATGTTATCAGAGCTAACACGATGCGTGGCTCTGCTCTAATCAAAGTCGGCCGTCGATCTGTTGGTGTAGTGCTCGTTGCTTGGTGCTCGTTGTCCGTTGTAGTTTGGTTCTATCTGTGAGATCGTCGGTATTCTTGCACCTGGCAGCCTCTCTCTTGAAGTTTCCCCTTGCGAAGTTTTTTTGCGCCTGACGACGATGTTCTTACGGAGGCGCGCCCGCCCAAACCCTCCTACGCCATCCTTGTAGAATATTGGTATTTTGCTGTGCATTTGGTTGAAGACCAGTCACACCCTATTCTCGAGGTCAACCCTTATTCTGAAAATAGGGTCTTGTGAGACCATCTATTGGTTCTTCCATGAGTGTTTGGAGATAAGCCTCCATTTATTATTTTTCTCCGTACCATCCTGTGCATCCTATGCCCTCCTGTGCTTACGAGATTGGCATTTGGAAGTAGCCTCCTGTGCATCCGTACTTGAGGAGTGGGACTAATGTTGGTTCTTGTCATTTTTCCTGTGCATCAAGATATCTTTGTGAGTGCTCTCTCTTGTTGTTTGTTTGGTTCTCCCTGTGCATTAAGAGAACCTTGTGTGTTCTTTTTGCGGATCTCTTATGGCCCAGGAAGAACATATGGAGTCCAAAACATTCAAGATTGATAATGTTCTGGCTCATGTGACAACTATAAAATTGATAAAAAAAATAATTATTTGATATGGTCTGCGGCTATGGAAGTTGCAATAGCCTCTCGAGGTCGGGGAGGCTACATTGATGGGCGAAAGAAGGCTCTTGCTATCTCTGACAAATTATATGAGCAATGGTATGTTGAAGATAGTCAGTGCAGAAATTGGATTATTAATGCGGTGTCTCTTGATATCCAACCGTTGATTCTAAGGAAAAAAAACTGCTAGGGAACAGTGGCTCACACTTGAGAGCATGTATGGGCAAAAGAAACAAGATATCCGAATATATCAATTGAGCAGGGAGGTTTATAATATGAAGCGAGGGGATATGTTTGTTGTTGGTTATTATGTTGCACTAAAAGCAAAATGGGAGGAGATAGACTATTATTGTGATGACATTTGGACTTGTCCTACTGATCACAAGAAGTTTTGGGATGATATTTGGAAACAACGGATTTTTATCTTCCTTGGTGGTCTTAACAATGACTTTGAGGCTACGAGGAGTCAGCTCTTGACAACAGGTATAGGATCCAACATCGAGGAGGTCTACCATGCAATTGAATCTGAAGAACAACGTCGTGCTGCTATGAGAGATGAACATGTCTCGCCCTTTGAGAGATCTGCTTTACTGAGTAAAGGTGGAAAAAATGGCTATTGGAAAGATAAAAAATGTGCTCATTGCAAGAAAATGGGTCATGGAATTGATTATTGCTGGGAGCTTCATCCGGAGAGGAAGATCAACAAAGGAAAAAAATATGTTGCTATGACTGCTGATAGCAAGAGACTGACCGAGGATCAGATTAAAGACCTTCATACCTATGTTAAGAAGATCTCCTTTTCTGACAAGAATATAAATGATGCAGACGTTGTGAATACTGCAATGGCTGCAAGGAAAAGTGAAGGTAAACCTTTCTTTAATGATGAATGGATCATAGATAGTGATGCTTCTGATCATATGACAGGTAACGCTAAGATGTTTCTTGATTATAATCTTGCCTCGGGTAGAGAACGTGTCAACTTGGCAGATGGATCTTCGGTTTATGTGGCTGGAAAAGGGCGCATATCTATCATAGATAAATTTTTGTTAAAAGATGATCTTCATGTTCCTGATTTTCCAATTAGCTTACTCTCTGTTTATGGTATTGCTAAGGATCTAAACTGTCGCCTGATCTTTGATGAAAAATCATGTGTGTTACAAGACTTGGTGACGAGGAAGAAGATTGGATTGGTTTTGTTGATGGCATTTATCGTCTTCCGGCTCGTGTGGTTTCCGCTTGGGTTGCAGCAATCAGTGCTAAAGAAACAAATGATACCCTGACTCTGGAGTGATGGCATGAGCGTCTTGGACACCCTGGTTATCCTATTCTTCATAGTTTATTTCCTGATTTATGCAAGAAAGTTGGACAAGAGATTCGTTTTTGTGAAGTGTGTGAGCTCTCAAAATACACTAGATCTATTTATCCTATCTCTACTAGTAAAAGTACTTCTGTTTTTCAAATTGTTCATTATGATGTTTCGGGTCCTTCAAAGTTGAAAAGTTTGGGAGGTCATAGTTATTTTATAACTTTTATAGATGACTTTTCTCGTTATACTCATGTCTACTTGATAAAGACCAGAAGTGAGGTACCAAATATCCTTCGAACTTTTGTTAACATGATCAAAAATCAATATGATACTAACGTTAAAATATTACAGACTAATAATGCTAAAGAGTACTTGTAGGGATCTGTCCATGCCTTTCTAGAAGAAAATAGAATCATCCATGAAACTTCTTGCAGTTACACGCCCCAACAAAATGGAATAGCTGAGAGAAAGAATCGTCACCTGTTGGAGGTTACAAGGGCCCTCATTTTTCAACGAAATACTCCCAAGATGTATTGGGGAGAAGCAGTGCTCACAGCAGTTCATCTTACAAATAGGCGTCCTTCTATTGTAGTTGAAAAAAAGACGTCATTCTCTATTTTACATCCTAATAAACCACCTTTCAGCTTGGTTCATCGTGTATTTGGTTGTGTTTTCTATGTTCACCTCTATGGTTCTTGCATAAGGAAATTGGAACCACATGCTATGAAATACATCTTTATTGGTTACTCTGGCACACAAAAAGGATACAAATGTTATGATCCTATTGCAAGGATGCTCCGCATTACCAAGGATGTTACCTTTCATGAGCATGAATGCTATTATACAAAGCATTTTCCTCAGGGGGAGTTTAGTACAATGGGTGTTGAGGAAAATGAAAGTGAACTTTACATCATGAATGAAGTTCTTGAGAGTTATGAAAATAGCAGAAAAGAGTTGGTTGATGACAACGTGCAGATAGGGAACAACAATGTTAATGACTATGGCATTCTTCCCGATCATACCGATGGTGACAGACGAGAGACCATGGATAATGATGTTGATCATGAGGAATATATGATACCAAATCACAATCTCAATCTCTCCTCGGATGAACCAAATCATGACAACAATGTAAGTAGCTCTTCTTCCCATGATGATCTTATTGATGATACTAACAGTATATTGAACGACTTTGGTGGTAATACTGGAAATGTAGAAGACGATCTTCCTATTGTAGTGAGAAAGCCTGTAAGATCAACCAGACCTCCATCCTGTTATCCTATAGAGAACTATGTCTCGTACTCCAAGGTGAGTTCGAACTACAAAAGTTTTATTAGTGTGCTTAACTCTTATGTTGTTCCTAGAAATGCTGCTGAAGCCGTGAGAGATCTTAAATGGGCAAAAGCCATGAAGGAGGAAATGGAGGCCATGGAAAAAAATGATACGTGGGATATTGTTAAAATTCCAAAACATGCTCATCTAGTTGGCTCAAAATGGATCTACACGATCAAGTATACATCAGATGGGAAATTTGACAGATTCAAAGCTCGGTTGGTTGCAAGAGGCCACAATCAGAAACATGGTATCGATTACCTCGAGACATTTGCTCCGGTTGCAAAAATGAACACTATCCGAGTTATTATTTGTCTTGCCATTCAGCTCTCCTGGAAAATGTATCAACTAGATGTCAAAAATACCTTCCTAAATGGAAGCCTCAAGGAAGAAGTCTATATGAAGATGCCACCTGGGTATGGTCAAACAGATAAATGATGCAAGCTAAAAAGGGGCACTGTATCGATTGAAGCAATCACCAAGAGCTTGGTTTGAATGCGTCGGGGTTGTAATGAAAAAAATGGGTATTGTTAGGCTAATGGTGATCATACCGTCTTCATCAAAAGGAATGGTATTAAGAAGTCTGTTCTTCTGGTCTATGTTGATGACATGATCCTCACTGGAGATGATGATAAGGAACTATCTAGTATAAAAAGGGTTCTCTCAGCAGAATTTGAACTAAAAGACCTAGGGCAACTAAAATATTTCCTCAGCATAGAGATGGCTAGATCTCCAAAAGGTATGTGTCTTAATCAACAAAATTATGCTCTCAATCTACTTAATGACTCAGGTATGCTTGGTTGCAAACCTACACCTTGTCCTATAGAAGCAAATCATAAAATGAGTAAGGAGGAGGGTGAACTTCTAGATCACACAAATAAAGGGAGATATCAAAGATTAGTTGGAAAATTAATCTATCTTACTCTCACTCGTCCGGACATCACTTATACCGTGAATATTGTCAATCAGTTTATGCATGCTCCTACGACTGTCCACGTGAATTCCATTAATGGAATCTTGAGCTATATAAAGAAATGCCCTGGCAAGGGGCTTATGTTCAAGAAACACAGTGATATTAGTATTAAAGGCTATACTGATGATGATTGGGCAGATCAGTTGACGATAGGAGGTCTACATCTGGGTATACTATTTACTTTGTGTGGGAATTTTGTTATTTGGAGAAGCAAGAAACAAAATGTTGTCTTTACGTCGAGTGCTGAAGCTGAATACAGGGCTCTCGCTAATGGAGTCACTAAAGTGTTATGGTTACAACTGTTGTTAAAAGAATTGGGAATTGAAGCAACTATGCCGATGAAGATGTTCTGTGACAACAAAGTTGCAATAAATCTGACAAACAATCATGTGATTCATGATAGAACAAAGCATGTGGAGATAGATCGTCACTTCATTGATTTTGAACCAGATGATTCTGTCTTCTCTCTCCTGATCTTCTCTCTCTTGGTTGAATCATGTAGTCCAGAATCTATGGTCTCATAAAATCACTCCTATATATAATGTGTTATCATATCTTTAGAAATAAAAGCAGATATAAAACAAATATATTTTGGATATATACGAACAATAACAGTAAATATACATGTCTATGTTAAGGATAATTTCCATCTAAAATAAATATATCAAATTTGTTTATAAAAAAATCATGTATAAAGACATAAAATTGTGTTGCGAATCAGTATATATAAATATTCAACTATATTTATGTAATGAAAGAATTAAAATCCTTAAATTTTGATCCGATGTTTGAATCTTTGCAAATACAACTACAGATGTCATTTCCTAGGGTAAATTATACAAAAATGCGTTAGCTCTGCCTCTGAATCTAAGATCCCATTTTTGAAATATAACAAAAAAGGCACTAGACTTTCAACGTTATGGTTTAACGTCGTAGGAGCTTCGTGAAAGCTTATGAATGCTTGTATTCGAAAAAAAACAGAACAAATCTCTTTTTTTACACTTAAGAGACGAAGCATTTAATTGGTGATAGAGGAATAGTTCAGGTATTTCTTTTGTAAGTTATCCTTTCATTTATTTTTGGGTTATTACACCAATAACCTGAGTAATTTCGTAATTACCTCAGAAACTCTCAATTAACATGAATTTCATCGAGGATCTTGAAGTTTTACACCCATAATATTAGTTTAATTCACTAACTCAACCAGGTGACTAGGTTAATCTAACCAATCATCGTAGGCTGTGATTAACCAGGAGTACAGGAAAAGAGAAAAAAAACCCCGCCCCCTTCGTCCCTCTCTCTGCACTGCGACTACTCCCTCCCCCACTCCTCCCATCCCATCTCCCTCTTCCTCGGCACCGCCTCCGACCTCGTCTGACTCCCTGCACCCCCTTCCTTTGCATCCTCTGTGAGTCCAAGCCCACTTCCCCACCCGTCCCCCTTCTCCAACATCTCCCTTCCCCTCCCCTGCGTCCACTCCTGCTCCTCCGTTCACTCCTCCCTCCCATCACCGGACCTCTTCTCCATCTTCAGGTGCCCCCTGGACGATATCGAGACCTCCTTGTGCTTCCCCCTCCCTAGTCTCCTGCCCTCGGCGACCCATCTTCCGCTTCCGTCGCCGCCATCCCCGACCACCTCTCACAAGTTCTACACCGCCACCTCCTCTCCTTCCTTGCTGCCCCACTCCTCCCTCCTCCCCCTCGCCTCCTCCATCTGCCGCCTCTCTCTCTGCGAAGAGAACCATCCTCCTCGGACTTGTCCTCATCAGGATATGGGTAGAATCGTAGTGGACGCCGGCAGGTACCTGTCAGCAGCAACTGCACATGTTAGGATTGGTTTAGTTATCAACAAATGAGAGAGAAGATTGAAGAAGGAAACAACTGACATCCTGAAGATGAATAGGAGCAGGATTGCAGGGGAGACAAGGGAGAAGTTGACGGATCCCTCTCCCACGTGTCTTGTGTTCACGGACACGAACAAAGCCCTCACCATCTTCTCGTACGTGCTCAGACCGACCAATGCCTTGGATCCCCAATTCAACGAGCTGAACATCACGCTGCATCACTATGAAGCCAACCACCGTTACAATAGGGAATCCCATGTACCTACGGGTGAACAGACCGAAATACTTGGCGACACCCTTCTCGGCGATGCCGTCAATCAGCACCTCAGTATTGGAATTTCTGTGACGCCTGGTGATCCTTTGGAGAGACCAAAGGAAGGTACGGAGGAATGCCGGGAAGAGTGTCGTGCCAGAGAGAATATGTGGGATGAGGATAAGGAGGAGAGATGGGTTCTTCTTAAATTCCACAATGTTCCCATTTTTGGGAACGAGGCCGACGTTTGCGAATGAGGAAACAATCGTGAAGATGGCAAAGGTTCCGGGGTCGAGACCTTTGGACCTCAGAACGTCCATTGTAGTAGCGGAGAAGCGGCAAAAGTAGAGTAAAAAGGAGCAAGGATCCCGCCATGTTGAACACATGGCGGTAGCAAGAAACCACGCATCCCAAGTTACTTGGACGCGCGCCACAGCTGATGCTCCCTTGCGAGTTCGAGATCGACTGCATTACGACTATCGGCAACTTCCGGATCCGAATCGAAGACGTCTGTGTTGGGTTCCTCGCGTCATTGCTGGAGTTGGGATGGACTTGACGTAAGAAGAAGCCGAGGACGAATACGAAGACCTCCCCACAGAGGAGCATGTTGACGGCGAGCACGACCAGCTGGTGCTCAGAGAAGAGCTCCATGTCGACAGAGTTGATGCTAGTGGAGGCGGCGGGGACATGTAGAGCATGTGGATGAAGGCAGGGGACCTCGTCTTTTCCGACGTGCAGCTGCCTCATTTCTCACCCGCGGGGCCCTGCTCGGGTTGGGTTGGAGGATCAAGGGAAGTGATCTACTTTGTAAATAATAGGAACTTAAAGGTAGAAAATATAAATTATTTGACAGATACCGTTATAGTTAACGGGGTTATGAGGGTAAGAGTTAAGCACTATTGAAGGTCATGGGTATAATTTGTGTTTATCGAAGGTTCCTAGGATATTTACGAAATTACTCAGTGTTATGGATGTAAATATCCCTTTATATTTTGGTCTCTCTTTATCTTTGGTAATACGAAGAATATTGGTTGATTCATTTACCTCTATGTATTTTTAAACTCATGATCTTGAATTTTGTTTATTTTTCCGGGTAATTAAAAGGATAATATGAGGGCTGCGTAACTCCGTTGTCCTCCCAGTTTATAATATTATTATCATGTTACTTCTCATTGGGCTGAATTAGTTTATCGTTCAAATCCATTGCGTTGCGTTTTCATTGGGTCTAAAAAAAGTCTTCTCTGTTCCTACTGGTCTGATCCTGAAGATGGATCCATTTTACGAAAATGTGGGTCGAATAATTCATGACATTATTTTCTACTTACTTCTATACTAGCTGAAGGGTTCGTGTTGCTTATATTTACTCCTTCTCAAGTTTTACCATAAATATTTATACCACAAGTCAAACTCAAACAAGTCACTGTAATCTCTAAACATATCTCAGATTTCACAAATGTATGAAACCTGAAATAAAAAAGCTCTTCATCAACATTTTTAGAGTTCCATTCTACTAATGACAGGATATCTCTAGGCAGTACCTACCTAAGTGCATTTTTCTTTTTGTCTTAACCAAGTCCAAAGCCGGGTTCGATATCTATTTTACGTCCTTCATCATATATTCATATGTTCAAAGTACAAGTAGTAGTAATATTCCAAGGACGGAGCAACGAAACAACGACCATAGCGTAGACAGAATTCGTCTCCACACCGCTGCTGTGGAAAACGATTATTTTTGCAGTTACATGCATAGATAAATCTTCACTCTCGTGTAATAATACTAAATAGCACAGATGCATCAGCTTGCAAGAACCTTTTGTGCATGTTTCTCATTTTCAAATCCTCCTTTTATGGAGATATCTGCTGCCCAGATGAAGATCCCCGGAAGCTTGCCTTGCTTCTTAAGGCTCTTGCAAGCTTTGAAAAATTCGTCGGGAATCGGACCCTTTGACCCATCGCTCAGCATGCTCGCCAGCAACTTCCCTCCGGCGTAGTTGGACTGCTGGGTGTTGTAGTCCTTCAGGAACTGATGCTCCGTTGTCTTCTCAGGCGACGCGTAGAACTGGAAGTTCACATAGTCTATCTGCTGCCCGTACTGCCTCCACAGTTCCTTATAATGGATCTGCACATCTGGTTCCTCGAACGGCGCGATCGATGCGAATGATATCACCTTGTTGATCTTCAGAGTGGTTATGAGCTGACCGATGCACTGTGCGAAAATGCCGGCCGGGGCCGCATCTTTATCGAAGTGCTCGTAGTCAATGTCGATGCCGTCCAGGTGGTACTCCTGGATTATCCTGGTGAGTGAGTCAACGGCGTTTCTTACCCAGCTGTCGACGGAAGAAGGGTGGAAGATCGCCTTGCTCTTGCCTATGGTGTCGCCGCCGATGCTAAGTGCGACCTTGACGTTGGGGTTTTGAGACTTGATGTTGGAGACGGCGGTGGGGGAGAGGTTGCCGGAGTCCCAGAAGATGTTGAAGACGCCGTCCGCTGGGGAAGCAGCGCCGGTCTTAAAGTCATAGTTGTAATCGATGGCGAAGGAGAGGAGAAAATGGAATTGGATGCGAGGATCGATGGGCACGTCGGAGAACTTGACACCTTTGAACAGAGACCCGATGTAATAAATGGCTGGAGTGAAGACTGGGTTGAACTTTTATATGTAGATCAATTCTTATTGTTTGGCTAAAATGGAAAACATATATTATATTTTATTCAAATTTGGAAGGGTTCAGTTTTGGTACCCACAAAGTAAAATATTTTTTTTGCTTGGTATGTATTTGTATATTGAAATAAAAACCTGTAGTTACAAGTGTTCTTGCTGAAACACAAGCTACAGTTAACAATCAGATTGAGGGTTGCAGAACAACCTACAAGGCATCAAAACCAGAAACAGTATACCAAAAAATAACCGAAAACAACAAAAAAACAAAGCCTGACCGAAGTCAGTTCAGAGTGACTGAGACCATGCTTGAGATTCTTCTAATCGTATTGGCAGCGGAGGAGTTCCACCCAAAGGTTCATCTTATATTACGCTCGTCCCAAATAGTTCAAGTGGTCGCTGCAAAAGTGACCCCGGTCTTCATTCTCATTTTACTGCAGGTTATCTCTGAGCAGTTATCAAGCATCAAATCGAGGCCAGATGGCACCGTCGGGAGCAGGTCCATGGCTGATAATACCCCAGCTCAGACCACCACAGTATAAGAGCATGAGTAAAAAATATGGTTACATGTTTCCCATTGTTGGACACAAAGTTCCCTCCAGCAAGTAGTCCACGCCTTGAGAGTCCCCGCAAAGCAAAATACCAAACACATACATATACCTGCATGGGTTGTAAATTTGTGTGCGATCATACCAAAAACCTATACATATCATACCAAACCTATACATATACATGCATAGATTGTAAATTTATAACTCGAACTCATCCGAAAGTAAACGAGATGGTTTCAGAACGAGTGCCCAATGTGTATATTTAGATTGACATCCCTGTCAAGTAGACTTTACCCCCCCTTGCCCGGTACGAGAGTAAAAATGAGTCTCTTCGTATTTTGTGCATTTATTTTATTTAGGTCATTTGTAATTTGAAGTGAGAGAGACACTATTATAGTAATAACTTGGACTCTCAAAACACTCTATACTTCATGAGGTCCAGTACCTGAGGGATTGTTCCCTTGATGTCCTCGTTGATTTTTCGTTGTTTTTCTCACTTTTCTTTTATTTGTTTTTATTAATTTTCCTTATTTTGTGTAATTGATCTCTAGCATAGGATTTCTTGTCAATAGTCTTAAGGCAAAATACCTAATATCATTGCATGCACCTATAGTCACATTTGGACTTATATAAATTTAATTGTTAATTATTTGGATTTGAGACCGCATGCTGAGAGAGGTCATATACAGCGCTTGCAGGACTCATTGTGGCAGGCACCAATCGGCATCGAAGACTAGACCTTGGTTTCATGTCTGAGTAGTTGACAATTTGTGCTTCACGGTAATTCAGTTCCTGTACTTAGGACGATTTCATTGGTTTGCATTGCATATAGATAGGCTTCAATTCTGCTTAGCATCCTACACGAAGAGAGCAGGAATCCATGTGAGCATTTATGGTTTATCATGCATCATTGATTTCACCTCGCATTGCTTTTCCAACTCTCTCTCTCTCTCTCTCTCTGATTTTGATCACTAGGAGCTAAAAGGAATTGATTCCTCATTAGGCTCGTTCATTTTCTATTAAAAATCTAAAAAAAGTGATAACAATAAAATTTGGACTGCTAAATTTACTTCACCCTAAAATAAATCGAAAAGAAAAAATCACATGCTGTCTTAATCATCCACATTTCCCTAGATTTCTAGATTTGCTATGCTATATCGCATGCTTAGTCTCCGACCATAAGAATATGATCAGTACATCACATGCACGACTGCGATTTCGATGAGATGAGTTGACTCTTCACTTGGGGGACTGGGATGAGGGATTCGAGTCTGGACTTGATATACTGATGCTCGAGGATGGGATAAAGTCTTTGAAGGCGTCATGAAACTTGAGTGTCAGCATTTTAGCCAATATAAGAACTTGGTTCTTATACTAATATCTTGACATTGACCTAAGTGCCAGGGTGTGAAATAAATAAAAAATTGTTGATCAGTGTGCGCCAACTCTTGGTAAAAGCAGTGGATCTAGCCAAAAATACTACAAAGCAATGAAATGTTAAAGAAAAGCTCTCATTCCACAAAGTCAATTATCAAAGAGCTTCCACCAAAGGCGAGCGCTCCCAACCATTTCAAAGTGTCCACTTGGACCACCGCTATTAGGACCAGGAGTCGGGCTTGCACCAGAAAAGGGCTCTGCATCGTAAATGTTACAAGTCTGGGTGTAGAAGGTACGATGGGTACTCAAAAAAGACACATCCCGATGTATTCCCAGGAAAACAAGTGCAGACGGCTCTAACTTCTCTTGACGGACGCACTGATCAACACCAAAAATATGTATTGCATAACATGGCACTTGAGATAATCCTTGTTCCAATGAGAGAGAGAGAAGAAATGACACAATCCTATACCCTCCATCACTGGCCTTCCATCTACACTTTCAAGTCTGACAACTAAAGAGACGGTGGACTGGATGCAAGATTTGATTTATTCTCTAGTGTTGAGGATTGGGTTCTTAGGAGAATTTCTTGGACCAAGACCTTGGGTGACGTTTTGACTCTACTCTCATGAACGCAGTCAACACTAAATGGCATATCCTTAGTTTATATGTATATCAGAGAGATTCTGGATAACTAGAGGAATTGGATGCCTCTTGATTAAGGCTGGGTTGAGCACTAAGATTTTGGATCTCTAAATTTGAGAGGACTTGAACAGATTAGATCCTGTACGCACATGCACAAAAGGGTTAATCCAGTTCATTCAATTTTCTTTGATGCTCGAGGACGAGCATAGTTTAAGTATAGGGGGGTGATGAAAATCGATTTCATCATCTTAATTTGCCTATTTTAACCCCCTTTGCTTAAATATGTTTCAATTAAACCAGACAAAACCATTTAAGTATCAAAGTCATTGAATAAACAAAAAATACAAAAAATAGAAAAACTAAAATTCGTGGTGTTTTTACCCTTAAAAATGCCCTCAAAAATATTTTCCATCTTTGTTTGACCTCATCTCCATTTTTGGTCAGCATGAAACTTGTAGATCTCATCGAGAACTATAACTTTCATTTTTTCAAATTCGGCCATCTACACCTTCATAAATCACTTTCTTCTTCGTAATAATCTGATTGGGCCACGTGGCTCTTTCTGGTTGAGCCACGTGGCCACATCTCCTCGCGCCACGTGCCCTGGTCCAGCAGTCGTTGGATGGAGGTCTGGAGGCCTAAATCCCAGCCATGTATTTCCGCAACCCACGACAACCCTCCGATCAAGCCCTGGAATCAATCTTAGCCATCCGTCAGCGCTGCGCTCTCAAAACGCCACGTGTCATCGTCGTAGCCTTCGATCACACCCTTACCGCTTATCCTCACCGTTCATCATCCCAGTCGTTCCCTATCGCCCGATTTACCCACCGATTCCATCACAGCCACTAGTTGCCACCTTCATGTCCTAGCGCCATGTGGCACTTGTTGCGTCATACGATTGCGGCCCCATCGATCTCATCTATACCTCTCATTGACACCTTCTTCGTAGCCATTGGATCGTGAGATCCAACGGCCACGAGACCTTCCCCCTACCTCCAGACGCCCCCTGTCCCACATTCTCCACCTCGCGGGACCTCCTTGCCCTTTCCATTTCATCCACACCTCCCACCATCTTCTCTGTCATCCAAACAGCCTACGATGAAGCCCTAACTGCCCTCATCCTCGCGCATCTCGTGGGATGTCGTCTAACCGCCCCACTATCTCCATATCCACCATTCAAAACACGTCGTCCACCACCTGGGACAAAAACATTCACCTTCAAAATAATCCCCCTCCGCCACCACAGTACATAGTCCGCCTTTACGTAGGGGCTCCGACCAGCAACTCTTCTCCTCCTTGTGACAGGGTGATGAATCCACGATTCATCATCGCAATATCTTGATCTTAGCAAAATCCCCGAGTAAAATCCCATAAAAATGTCCATAAAATCAATAAATTAACAAAATGACTCTTGTAAATAAAACTCACTAATTATTGTATATTAGATTGTACAAAATAAATTAACAATAAAAAGCCGCAAAAATCAAAGGAGTTTTATACATGTAAATAGCCCTTAACTTTATGTATTTTTAATAATTTCATATCAACTCCTTTTTGGCTAATTCTTTCTCCAACATGTTCATATCAATGTATATAAAAATACAAAACAAATTTTACCTCAAATAAATACTCCTAGATCCCAATGGGAAAAAGCCGTAAAGACCAACTTCCAAGCTGAATTCCCGCTCCGTATGAACTCCAAATTCACCAAACTCACTTTTAAAGTTCAAGTTAGAAAATTATCTATCCAACGGAAGTGGTTTCATTAAAATCGGAGCTCGTTTGCAAAAGTTGGGTTTTGGGACCTAGATGTACATTGTATACCATGTATATATTCATTCTTTCTTTAATTTTTATTGTATCTTTCTTAATTACTAAAAATACAAAAAAAATCATACTTGTGTTGTATTTTAATTGTAGTATTTTATTGTATTTTTCCGTTGTAAATATCTCTTATTAAAAAGACAAAAAAATTACATATTAGAAAAGTAAAAAAATGTGTACATGTTGTTTGTCTTCCCTTGTAAATTCTCCACTATTTATTTTCTTCTTTTTTTATTCTATTGTAATTAAAGTAGCCAACTTTATTTTATTTATTTATTTAATTTTCATCCTCTACAATAACCACCATTCAACTCTTTACCACCAACCTCCATTCAACCCCACCATTTTTCTAACTTCTAATTCAACTCCACCATTTTATTAACCTCCATCCCACTCCATCTTAATTCTAACTTCCATTTTTTCCATCTCTTTATATTCATTCCATCCTCCTCAATTTGCTTTTGATCCATCTTTATGTGAGGAGAGCCTAGTTCCCAGTTCCCTGAGTTGAATCGGTGATAGCGACGCAACCGCGGTCGAGCGACGACGGCCCTCTCTCCGGTGAGATCCGCTGGTTTTTTGGCCAACATCGCAGCCGCAACCGTGCGCTGCTCGAGCTCATCGCACGCCGGCGATTTGAGCGAAGACCGTACTCACGAGAGCACTTCATAGGCGACCGCCCATCTTAGGTAATTTTAATTTGATCTCATCATTATTTTATCTTTGCAATTTTTTTAAAAAAACCATCACATTACCATCTATACATACCCATTTGTTCATCTTCATCACCATCATTCACCATTCCTTGTCCTCCATATCCTTTATTTTATTCCCTGTCTAAAGAAATTTTTAAAAAAAAAAGATAAAAAAATTAAAATAAAAAATCTCTTTTTATTACAGTAGTAAAAAAAGAATAAAAAAATAAAAAAAATAAAAAAAGAGGGAGCCGCAGGCGCCGCCCGCCGCCCCCCCTTTCCTCCAAGGGCAGCGGCGTCGCCCGCCGCTCCTCCACCAACGGCGGCCCACCGCCCCTCGCGGTCGCGCCGCCCTCTGCGGCGGTCGCAGCCCGCGCCCCCGCGGGTTCCCACCTCCAGCCACGCAGCCGCGAGAGGCCACCTCCTCCAGCCGCGGCCACCCGCGCGAGCCCCCCCTGCCTGCGCGCGCCCCCGCGCCGCCCCTCACGCCGCCGCCGCCCCCTCATTGCCGACTGCCTCCAGCCACAACCGCCTTACGCCGCCTGCTCCGCCGTCCACCGTTGGGTTCATCCCCATCGTGTGAGGAAGAAGAAGGTCTCCTCTTCTATTTCATTTTTAATGTAAAAATTACGTTATATATATTTCATGTTCTTGTAATTACAAATAGGTCCCTGTATATAGTTGTTTGTTTATTTTGCTTTTTGAATTTGCAAAAAACATCCCTGTGTTCGCACTTAAATTTGGACCTTGTTTATTCATCTTTTCATTCAATGATAAATGGTATTGTGTTGAGCAACTAATTGTCTGCCATCTGACTATTTATTTATATTTTTGTGAGTCATGGGTAATTAATTAAAAATGGTTAGCTGAAATTTTGTGTATTTTACCCAATCTGGAATCTTAAATTTATATCTCACAAACGGTTGCTCTAAAAATTTCACAAAACTTAAAAATGATGTCTTGATATGTGATGAGTTTACTGTCCAAATTTCATCTAAAATGGAGTTGTCTTGTACCTGAAATAAATCATAGAGTGAAATTAGTATTTGATTTTTAATTAAATCCACATACATCCTTTTTACAAAATTTCAACTCTCCTAGATTTCTTATCTAAATATCTTTCTGAGATAAATCACACTCTGATTAATTTGATAACGTGGATTTATTAGGAATTATTTACTCACTATCACTCTGATTTCACTAAAAAAATCCATAAAAAATTCATATTTTATCAAAAAATTCCAAAAAAATTACTGTAGTCTTCTTGCATCATGGTTTAGTTCCACTAATTTTTTCAAGATTTTTGCTTACTGTTTGCGTGAGAAATTGCGAAAAAACCCATAAAAAGTGCGTATTTTTCATTGTTGCATTTTAACCCCTAAAATTACAAAAAAAATTATGTTTTGTTTCCATCTCTGGATTAGGACTTTAGGAAAAATATAATTTGGTTGAATTGGATTAATTTAACATTAAAATTAATTTGGCCTTGTTGTATGCTTTCTTAGTGTCGTAATTCAACCACATCTTGCTTTGTTTTTTGCATAAAAAAATCTAAAAATACCGCACTGAAATCTAAAATCTAATTTTCAAATTAACCCAAAGTTGTTCCTTTGCCTCCCTGTGTTCGACCCCGGACTTGCCCGGGATATAAATTAAAGCCGAGATACTCTTCACGGAGATCATTCTCTCGGTTCTGACCGAATCGCTAAGTACACGTATTACAACGTGACCAAATTAATCATCGTATTTAGCGACTCATCAGATGATTTTATGGACATTTTTATGGGATTTTACTCGGGGATTTTGCTAAGATCAAGATATTGCGATGATGAATCGTGGATTCATCACAGGGGGAGGCTAGATCGAGGCGCCATGATGACGTTAGCCTCCGACGTAGACCCCTGGCCATGGTAGGCCAGGACCGCGGTGGCTCCGCCCCGCCAAGCTGCTCCCCATGGCTGGGTGAGTTCAGCGATGACCGGAGTGCCATTGGCACTCAGCCCATGCTGCCACCGCTCCGCCATTGCCCTGATAAGTATCTCCGACCTCCTCTTGTATTTTTCTTTATTTTCTAGCAATTAATTGGACCGCTACACACATTATCACCCTCCGTTGACCATATTGTAAGCTTCACCGTACCACCCCCATTCACGTGCTCATCGTCGATCACCCCTTCTTTCCCTCACGACCTCAGACCACCTTCGACCATTGCTCCGCCCTTCACGGCGGAGGAGTACACTGGGCCACCACGTTCTCCACCACAAATGCCCTTCATCTCTCTCCACATCGCATTCTCTACGAGTCTGCATGCTTCAACTATGGAAACTAACGCTGCAGGTACTTCCAATTGAACGATCAGACCCATCGCCAGAGCAGCCTTCGTCAACTCCGTCCAAGGCGGTCGAGCATCGACAATCTCCTCCAAGATGTGCCACAGCTTTCCCGGACCTCCAGCTCCATCGATGATCTCTCAAGAGTCTCCGACGATATCTATTAGGTACGCGCGAGAGAGGCGGAGCTACGGTAGCTCCATCGGAGTTCAAAGATCGCTGTCAGTTGCAGCCGAGGAGGAAGAAGCAGGCACCGTTGGATGCTCCTCCCTGGAGCCCATCCAACGACGCATAGGCAGCTACATTATTATCTCGCGCAGCTTCCAGTTACCGTCCGATCTCGATGATCGGACGGTCTTCGATGGTCCACGTGTCAGCGCCAAAGCTTCTCCGAACCTTAGCACCAGACCAGCAGGCTTGGGTGCTCTGAGCCTCTCCGAACCTTACCCGACCCAAGCCTGAAGGCTCGTACCTTCAAAGCCTAACCGAAGCTGTCCCAAGCCTTCTCCGAGCCTGATGTTTCACCGAACCTAGAGCGCACGTGCATGGTCGCGTGCGGCCTGGTCAAATTGCAGGGAGGCCCACCAACTTCTTCAATTTTGCAGATAGGTCCAGAGATTACGTGTAGACCATGTGCGTCTGGGGTATTTTGCATTTTAACCCTCGCAGATTTTAATAATTGCAAAAATACCCCCGCATGTGTGGGCTATTAACAGGGAAGGTCCCGAACTTTTTTTATTTTCCTTTTAGTCCCTCATAGGGACCTGTTTGTTATTTATCTTTCATGTTTTCTTGCATTTGTGCCCCTGGCTTCACTCGTGCATGTCTTGAGCATACTAGCTCCGATTAAGTTGATTTCAGTGGCATTTTGAAGCTCTTTTTATTATCTTCTCGATGGCTTTCTTGTATTTTAGAATTTAACACTATGAGTTTTTATGTCTTATTTTGTAGATTAAGTGTCTTTTGTAATGCTTATCATGCCTTTTTTATATAAATGAAAGTAGTTTCATGAACTTGATTCTGATTTGACTTGTGATTAAATGGCTCAAGTATTTTTATAATTAGAGAATATTTATGCATTTATTCGCATCTCTTTGCATGGTTAAAAATTAAGTGAAAAATGCATGTTTCATGATTACTCAATGCATGTTGTCTTGCTTACTTGCATTTCATCGACTTACACTTTCTAATCTGACACTTGGTTAAAATTAATTTAAGTCCAAATATTACGAGAGAGATTCGTGTCCTTGAGTTCGACCTTGGGCTTGCCAAAGCAAAATATAAAAATAACCATTTGATTTTTATTGACATATCAATTAGATGGGTTTTGACGGACCAAATTTAGTCCTACTGCAATGACAATCTAAGTGATAATTTTACACTATTAAAGGGCTAAATTTTTTAATCGTCAAAGGGTATTCTTGAGAACATCATCATTCTGATTCAGGGCATGAGCTTCACTACATATTTGTTGTTTTACCCATGGAGACCTCCATTCCCGTCGAGCGTGCTCCAATCATCCTGGGACAACCTTTCCTCGCCTTTGCGAGAGCAGTTATAGAATATGGATCTGGAGAGATTCACTTCCATTCTGATATCAGGAGCGATGTGTTGATCACCGTACCTACCACTGACCAGAGACCCATACCACACGAGAGCGTACCCGTGTTAGCTGACCCCAAGGCCTATGACCTATCTGCTGATATTAGAGAGGTATGATTTATGACTGACGACAAGACCCGATAATTCCTCTCTAAGGATGAAGACTCGAAAATGTAGACCATAGAGTTTCCTCTTCCTATGATTGGTGATGCATTGATGACATTCACAAGATTTACACTATTGATACATTTGAGCGGAGGGCAGACTTACATGAGACTGAAGAGGACGAATTTGATCTGATTGCTTTCATTAATGAAATTGGGCCTTTTGATGATGATTATGATGATGACACAGTTGAGATCTCGCGGGATGAGCTTGACGATACCTCTTCTGATGATGAGTTCGTCCCTTTTCACTTCGATGTCTGCAAGACCTCAAAGGATGAACCTGGCTTGACTACTTCCATGGATGAGTTCATTCTTTTTCATTTTGACCTAATTGATACACCCAAGGCCGAACCAGATTACACTACTTCCACTGACCAGTTCGTGCCATTCCACTATGAGACCATTGAGGACCTTCCTCAGGTCGATCCTGATCACTCAATTTCTGAGCACAACGATATCGACCTCCACCTTGTTAGATCCATCGCTTAGTGATCTTGCAAGAAGGTCTACTTTCTACCTTCTTGCCCTTTGTACACCCACTCCTTTTGTATACCCGCTTTCGTTTACCTCCGTCCATCTCCCTTATCACTCATCTACCCTATTTTCGCGTGTGCTTAACTTAGGACGTACTTTGTCCTAAGTATAGGGAGGGTGGACGAGCTGAATGTTCTTTCTTCATTCTGTTACATCACTTTTATCGTTGCCTATACTTAGGGCTCTTTTACCCTAAGTATAGGGGCAGTGATGCATATATTCTCTTTGATTCCTTCTTTTATCCTCGTCTCTCTTTTCTTCTTTTCTTCTTTTTGTTTTCATTTCTCTTTTTCTACCAAAAAGGTACCGCCCCTTTTTGTTAGTCTTCTAAACTTAGGACATACTTTGTCCTAAGTATGGGAGGTGTACACACTAAGTTCTTTCATTCTTTGATCCCCTCCACTATCTCATCTTCTTGTCTATACGTAGGGATATCTTACCCTAAGTATAGGGGGAGACGGATCAAGTTGTGATTTGTTTATTCCCACCCTTGACCCTTGCAACCTTGTGTACAGTCTGATATACCTAGGATCATTTGATCCTAGGTATAGGAGGGTCGGTCGACTTCCCATTCATTCATTTCCTCCTTCTTTCCTTCGTTATTCTTTCGACTTTTCTATACTCGGTACGATTTATATCTTCTCTTTTTTCTCTCTAATCTATGAGAACATAACTCAAGATAAGTATAGGGGGTCGTATATACTGCTTATATACTTTAGCCATAACTCGTACTTTCGTATCTCTTAAATAATATGGCTAAATTACTATACTCATATATTAAGTCAATTAATAAAAAGATGTCTATTATTCCTCAAATTATATTTGTATATACAAATTAATAAATCAGGTAAAAATACTTTGCAAAATATTTGGAAAATAGTTTGAAAATTCATATGAAAAAACTTTTCAAAACCATTTGAAAAATATTTTGCAAAATATTTTCAACCTTTGTAAAAATGCTTGTTTTGTAAAAATTTCTATTTTTTTATGTGTGAAATAAAAAGTTTTGAAAACCTATTTGCAAATGGTTTTGAAAATTCTATATATATTGTTTGAAAATCTTTATAAATAGTTTTCAAATACTTGTAAATGTTTGTAAAAATTATTTGTAAAAAACTATTTTGAACTATAGTTTTCAAAATTGTTTGTAAAATTATTTCCAAATAAGTTTGAGGAATATATGCATCTTTCAAATAAATTCTTTGCAAATTGTATATAAATACCTATAAAAATAACTAACATTCAACCTATAAATTCCTTAAACTCTTAAATCTTGTAATAAATAAAAAGAGGCGTGCCTGTGTAAATAGCTATACATATTCGCTATTTGTGCCAAAAATCTTTTTCTTTTCAAAAATCTCGAAAACATTGTAAAATCCGTTGCGAGCTGGTCCGAAGTATACAGGTTCCCTATTATCAGCTTCTGACAACGCGAAATTCCGAACGACTGAGGTAAAGGTATGAAATGAGGTCGTTGCGACCTCAGTCACTCGAATGCGTGTATCAAGAAAAATCAACCACTCACAGAGATAAAATCAATCAAAACAAAATGGAGCGGTCTAGCTATGTGATTAACCTGGTATAGCTCCCAGGGTCGAACACAAGGAGCACAGATTGGCTAAATAGCCTACGATGTAGTCAGAAATCCGAGGGAATCTTTTTTAGTGGTTTTTATTTGTTTTTATATTTTTTTAGATTTTTTTAAATGGTGAGAAAATTAAAGAAGGCACACAGATAATGAACTTCAACAATTTATTTAAAGCATTAAAAATCAAGCAAAAATTCAAAGAGAAATGTTTTTATGTGTTTTATAATTTTTTATGTTTTTGGTGAATTTTTGAGATTTTTCTGATGTTTATTTTATTTTCTAAAAATCAAACAATGCTAAAAATGAAAGGTACTGTCCAGCAAGGCTTAAGACCTAAAAATAAAATACTTTTGGATCTCGAAAAGCCCTGAAGGTAATTTTCCTATATTCTAGAAAGAATAAGGAAAATTTAGGCACCTTAATTATTATTTTTGGATTTTTAATTTAATTTTTATAATTTTTATGGATTTTTAAGGGTTTTTCAATTTTTAAGGTTTTTAAGTGATGAAAGATCACAAAAAATGGCTGGAAAATCAAACAGCAAGCAAACTACTATACCTAATTTTTTTAGAATTTTTGGTGGAGTTTTTATATTTTTTTGGTATTTTTAAAGTTAGACAGTGACTAAAAAGAGTGTTTTTGAATTTTTAAAAATACTAAATGAAATCAAAAATGTCCTCAAAAATCACAGAAATTCCTACACCATGGCAGGAGCCATATGTCAAAATCTCATTGGATTTGGAGGTCGTTTGATATTTTATTCAAAAATAAAGGAGGGGCACTGTGCACAGGGACCTAAGTGCAAATACCCAAAAGTTCTGGGGGTCTGGTGCAAAATACCCAGCGAAACACGTGCCAAGCACGTGCCTGGGGCACTCAAGGACCCAAATGTAAGAAAAATAAGTCCCGAGGACTTATTGGTAACAAGTACCAAAAGTCCAGGGGCTTATCTGCAAAATACCCAAAATAAAACGCACATGTGCAAATAAAACATTCACAGGGGTATATATGCAATTACTCAAAAAGTTTTATTCATTTCATAACAACCAGAACTACAGGATTACTTATGCAAAATTCCCAAAATAACACGTGACGAAGCACGTGGCTCTCAACTGGCAGGGGTATAAATGCAAATAAAAATAAGCACGAGGGTCTCTATGCAAATATCCCAGAAAATAAACAACTGACTCGACAACTTACAGGACTGAAACGAAATAAAGCAAAGATAAGGGCCTAAGGGTAAATTACCCTTTATTAAATGGAGTCGTTGGAAGCGCGCCACGTGTAGATCGGACGGCTGCAGAGGGTGGGCGCTCCAGATGGCGTCTCCTCGGATCGGACGGTGGAAGCTGCTCCTCGATCGGACGGCCAAGATCTGATCTGGAGCGATGAGGACGATCGGACGGCGATGGAGGGTCCTCGAAGAACAGGTCCCCGGCGAGACTCGCCGGGCTCGTGCGTGCGCTAGGGTCCTCCGGTGAGCCTCCTGAAGGTCGGAGAAGAATCGCGGAAGGCTCCCGCGTCTGCCGGTGGTCTCCGACGGGCAATCCGAGCTCCGAGGAGCTCGAGCAAGGCCGGCGGAGCTGGGTCTCCTGGCTGGATGGCGAAGGGCCTCAGACGCCCTCGCTTCGACCTGAAAAACGAACCAGAAGACTCGCGGGTCGAGGGCAAAGTACCTCGACCCGGTTAGGCGGCGTGAAGGTGAAGTGTGAGTCGGAATGGCGAGCTCCGGCGAGGGTGGTCGGCGAAGGAGCTCGGTTCCCAGATCCTGTGCGATCTGGGTTGTGTGGAGGGGTGAAGAAGGTGCGGAGAAGTCTGGCGGAGATGATGGCGGTGTCGGAATGGAAGATGGGTGGTCGGAGGTGCCTGGCGAAGGCGGCGGAGCTACGCTAACAGTAACTGAAAAATCAAAATCTAAGCTATCCTACGGCCTAAGGGTTCTACCTGGGTGGTCGGAGAGACTGGGGAAGAGCAGGGGGTGCTCCTGGTCGTAGCCTCGAGGGTCGTCTCGGCCCGAGGCTCGATGCTCGACGCTGGTGGCGGAGCAGCGGCGGCGAAGAGCGCCGGATCAGTGGATTCGCCTCCTCGCCTCGCTGCAACAAGGGCAAACGCTTGCTGTCACTCTCGCGGTGCCTATGGAGGTCACTGGGAAGAAGGAGAAGGTCCAAAGATGAGGCGCGGAGGCGGCGGAGGTCGGGATATATATGGTGACAGGTGCGATTAGGGTTGAGGGTCGACGGCTAAGGAAGGCGTGGATTTCATGGCGAAAGATCGGGCGAGGATGACGGATGATCAACGAAGAATCCGGGCATGGGGTTTGCGTGGGTGACAGCCTGGAGAAGCGTGGAAAAATCGGCGAAGGTGGGGCGGCACGCATCTTCCAGAAAAGGAAGGAGTCCGCGGGGGAGTTGACCGGGGTCAACAATCCCCCGTGGACCAATCAGAAGCTGCCACGTTTTTAATTTTTGTTTATTTATTTTAAGGTAGAAATAGGCCGAATTAAAGAAAACTCAAAACATGAAATATTTTTCTTTTATTTTTTTCTATTTTTTGGTGATTTTTAATTAATTTTTGGAAATAAAAATAGGGTATCTATATATATAGGTATATGTACACTATATGAATTTTTATTTTTGATTTTTTTATTTGTTATTTTTATGTATTTTTATGCTCATTTTGTATTTTATTTATTTACATCATAAAATATGGAATAAAATGGTATTTTTATTTTATTTTAATTATTTATACACAAGGGTGAAATAAATAATTGTATACATTTATATACATGGTATTTATACAATGTATTTTTGTATTTTTCTTTTTGTAATTTTTATTTGATTTTTGTTTTGTTTCTTGTTATTTTATGTATTTACAATATGTAACATAGAATATTTACAAAAAGTTTAGAAAATAATTTTATTTATTTATAGGGTTAAATATATAAAGGATGATGGTCTATACACATGGTGAAAGGGCATTTTTGAATTTTTGATTTTTAAATTTTTATTTTGTTTTTAATAAAATATACACACAATATGTACAAGCATATTTTTGGGTGAGGAAAATATAATTTTATGTATTTACAGAAGTATATACACATGAGCTCCTATCTCCCTCTACTTTGGCTTTTATGCGGTCAGGCCCATGCTGAGCCCTCCCTTGGGTTGGGTTGCTCAATATTTATTCTAAATATTTCCCTCTTTTTCTTTTTGCTCTTTATTCTTTTTATTTTTGCACAAAAACATGCTAATTATAGGTTTTTACACAATGCATGCTTTTGGTAATTATTTGTATTTACACATATCTACATGTGTTTGCAAAGGTTTTTGTAGCTAAAATAGAAGAATAAAGAGTGATGAATGGGTATTCATCAGCTTCCTCTCCTTATTTCTTTGGCTGAGTAGCCACCCATGCACGAGATTGAGGACCTTAAAGAGTGCAGATCACAAGATACAAAAGAGATGTAAGAAGTACGAGGAGACTCATCCAGCAGTACACGCTCTCCTCTAGGGCTAGCCACTTAAGGACTCGTGAGAATTTTTGCCTGAATCAAGTAACCCTTAAACTGAAAAGATAAAATTAGTCAACTCTTACGATTTCACGGGATGAGTTGGTGAATCCATTGCTTTGTATTTGATTGATTAGTTCTCTTAAGGTCAAGATCAAAAATATCGCGCACTCATGCCATTTTGCTTCTGTCCTCTTTCATCCTCTTTGATCCTTGTTCATTGTGAGCCATTCTACTATTTTGCAATCCTTTTGTTTCTTGTTTATCTCCGTACCATTCCTCTGCATCGATCCTCCTTTTAACCTTCGAGATGACGACGCATGGATGGCTTAGTCGAGACTCCGTAGACACCCACATCGATTCCATATGCTTGCTTTGTCGAATAATTCGAAGAGATTCCCAAAAACCCGATTCAGACTTCATGAACCGATCTCCAGACTCCCCGTCCTTTCTAATAATCATGGATCACTCTTGTCCCAAGCTCTGCCCATTTTGGATGGACATTCATTTCACTTCATATACATTGCCATCTTTAATAAAGTTCTGTGTTGACTTTAACACAGAACAATTTTCTGCATCTGATGTAGCTATTCAAACTGATCGAGGTATCTTTCCATGTGCATATCCAGAACCCGATCACGAGCCTGAACTTTGAGCCAATTCATAGATGGCTCCCATAGGTTGATGGAATGGACCGTAGCCCCTACAAGCCGAAGAGCCATTTCAGGGGGAAGGGCAACACACCACACAAAATGACGTCAAGAGGCAGCTACTCGCACCTATGATATTTTTAAACCCTTAAATTCTCCTGTTTCTTTTCATTCTAACTGTTTGCACTTTTTAATTTATTGAAATTCTCTACAATTTTGTAAAAATATGAAAAACTACAAAAATAGTAAATATCAAAAATACAAAAAGCATATTTTCCCTTTATTTTTAGGCATAATTATATCCACTATTCCTATTATCTACTATATAGTACTATTATATACTTATATATATTTATATCTATATAGTATTCATTTTTTATTCTCTTTTTATTATTTATTTATAAAAGTAAAAAAAATAAAAAAAACATTTACAAAAATTAAAAATCAAGCAAAAATCTAAAAATTAAAACCAACAAAAATTCACAAATAGAAAAGAACAAAAACAAATTCTGGATTAATGAATTGACTTGTTAATTGATTAATCCACTGTATACACCATATTGCTCCCGGTGTTCGATACCCTTATATACTTCCACTATACACTTATTTATAGGGTTATAATAAATTTTGACCCCTTCACTTAATTGTTTGATTACTTGTGTGGGTTGATTATTGTTCGACCACGTGAGTTGAGCGGTCGCCTTAGCAACAATGAGTATGATTTGTCAGACCATTTTAGAGGTCTCGATTCCCGTGTTCAACACAATTATGTTATATAAAGTTAAAAATAAATGTAAAACTATATATATATATATGGATATATATTTGTTAATATGAATGTGATATCGGTATCTGTATTTATTTGAAAACATGTGCGGATATAGATGTAAAAATCTGAATGATATGGATATGATGACGGATCAAATACGGATATATCAGTATCTATACAACTTAGAAATAGGAGATGAGGAAAGACATATATACACAACTTATTATTGTTTATAGCTAACTTTTTTGTATATAAATAATATTCTATTATGATAATATAGTATATACAGATTAACTGGGAGAGGGGGAACGGGATCCCTGCCGCTCAACGTTTCAAGAGAGCCCATAAAAATGCACGGATGTTGAGACATTAATCATCTACGTAAATTATGTTCCACTAAGATGAGGATGGATGCTTTTGTAACTAGGTAATTGAACGGTTAACTATCATAATTTGTTATGAATGCATATGAGCTGTAATCGACAACACACTTCAACGTAGACCATCAAGATCTGCAAATAAAAATAGGCATTGGATATTAATGGCATCATTAGATGTGCTGTAACAAGCAGGTAGGATAGATATTTATCACAAACACTGTTGTTGTATATATGGTGCTCTTCCTAAAACAATGCCACGTTGACCCAATCTAGCAAGAACCTTTCAGCGGTTTGAACGATCGCACATGGACACGCACTAATCAACCATACATTGATCATCTACTTGATGATTATATTCCACTAAGATATTGATAAATACATTTTATTTCTATCATATATAGTAATTAAATAAATGGTTAGGTATCAAAATTCATTATGAATAAATATGAGCTGTAATCGACAACACACTTCAATGTAGGCGATCCAAGATCAACAATTGGATAGTAGGAAATAAGACATCAAATATTAATGGCCGCATTAGATGTGCTGTATAAAACAGGTAGATAAGTATCTATCATAGAAATGTGATGTGGCTTTTCAACGTGTGAATTGCTAGTAACTAATCACTTTAGTATAATGGAATCATCGATCAATTCAAGAAGACATGAAGATGTGGTCCTAAGAGGGTGTGTTTATTTAATTTGGAGAAGCTACAAGTCGAACTCAAGGTGGCAAACTTTAAATAAAGTTATCTAGATGTGATTTAGCTTAGAACCTAAGTCACTCAATTAGGAGGGGTTTTCTATGTCAAGCCACGACAAATTGGGAAAAAAAATTACCTGCAAACTCAGACAATATCGGTATAACATCACATGTATCTTTACTTATTAAAAGATTTTTAGTTTTATCCCTTCTATATTTTGTATTACTTTTTATGTTCTATATATATTAATTAAATCTTGAAAATATATTTAGTTTTTAGAAAATATATTTTCAGTATTTAGTTTTTAGTTTTTTTGAGAGGTTAAAAATAGGATAAATAAATTAGAAGAATATATTTTTAGATTTTTTAATACTACAATGATATTTGTGTGTTTTTATGGTGGTTAGATTTTAAGTTTTTTTTATAGAAATAGATAACTGATAATATATCTAAGACACAATATATAGTGGAATAGAAAATCAGGATTAAATAAAAAATAAACCTCATAAGTATCTAAAGTACATTGACACTTTTTTGTGATTTCGGAGTTCGTGGATTTTATATAAAAAATTGGATTTTTTTTACATGTTAGCTTCTTAAGAAAAATACTTAAACTTTTGCAAATATTTTTGGTGGTTATGTGTATCTACTAGAAAGAAACAACACTTAATAATTTACAAAAAAATTAACCAGGAATAAAATTACTTGAATATTTATACTGAGAATAGGTTGTTTATGGAATTTTGTTTTTTAATAAATATCAAACTTTAGTAGTTTTGCAAACTAAATATAGGGGTTATAGAATACTAGCTAATAGTGATACATACACATATGTACATGCGCGCGCGCACACACACACACTCACACACACACACATATGTATATAAACATACATACATACATATGTATATACATACATACACATTTATATTTATATAGGGTAAACTGTGTATGCCCCCTAGGGGGAGCTAACTTAGCTCCCACCGCCCCTTTTTCACAAATTTTTTTTATTTTTTTGAAATCTAAACCTTGTAAATTCATTATTAAATCCCTATATTATGCCATTCAAATTTCATACGAAACAGAGACTCCTACGACCTCCATCCAAACGGGGTCGATTTAAAAAATCCTGTTACCGTTAAAAAAATGACTGTCTGGATGGAGACCGTAGGAGTCTCTGTTTCACACGAAATTTTTATGACATAATATAGGGATATAGTGATGAATATTCACGGAAAAAAATTTTAAAAAAAAATGAAAAATTTGAAGAAAATAGGGTGGGGGGAGCTAAGTTAGCTCCCCCTAGGGGGCAACCCCATTTTCCTCATATATATATATATATGTATATATGTGTGTATGCATGCATGTATGTATATATATACAAATATATACACACACATACATACATACATAAATGCATACATACATACACATATATACATACATATACATACACACATATATATACATACATTAATTTATGTATATATTAATGTATATTCTATCTTATTATTAGAATATTCTATTTTATTATTGCTTTGATTCGCTTCTGCATTTTATATTTCAACGTGGTATCGGAGCATAATTAAGTGATGTTTTTTTGTCATTCTGGTATCTCCTTGGGAGGTGGTCCTCGTGGTGTGTGCCAGCCCTAGTGCTCCCGCTCACGTGCGCCAGCCTGCGTGTGCACCCCTGCCTGAGCGTGACCCCCCATGCCTGTGCGTGCAGTCCATGGTCAGCCGCCATTGCGGCACAGTGCCCGTGCTCAAGATCTCTGTGCGCTTCCGGTCAGCGTACCGTGGTCGCGACCCCACTGCATCATGCACGTCCTAGGTGCTTCCCCTGGTATCTTGCACTCCTTCCAGCACCCTGCACCTCCGGTCTCTTGTGCGTGACGCCGCCTGCGCGCGACGCCTCTTGCACGCGTGCCCCCCTACGGCCCCTGCGCCCACTTACGCGGCGGTGCCCCTGTCCCTCCTTCTGGCACGGCTCACAGCTATCGATGACTCCTTGGATGAGTGCAGCCCCTTCGCGGAATCCCCAACACCTTGGCGTGCCACTGCAAGATCATCCTCCCTCGCGGGACTGCAGGATGTGGAACTCCATGGCGGCGTAAAGATGGGGTTCCAAAAGCGAACCCTAACTTTTGTTGGCCTTCGAAGAGTGAAGGCACGTGTTCTGAATAGGAAGATGATAGTGGATTGAAATGGAGAAATGAAGGTAACAATTGTCATTATTTTGTCACATCTGCTCGGACTTGAGATTGTGGATTACTTATGTACTAAGCTTTATGCAATGACAAAAGATTGGTTCACGTTTTATTGGAAGTGGACTGGCACCAAAGGTAATTAAAAGTATTCAAAACTTGCATGATACCAAACAGTGGATGTGCTCATAATCCCAAATTATATTATGATACTTTCTAGCATTATATTTCTATGGGATATGGATAGCTAGTTGTGCAATGTGCTATTACTAATGTCTCATTTTTGATGTTAATACTATTTTTCATTGATCCAACCATCCATTTTGAAACCATAAGAAACAACATCTGGTGAGACCCAATGTCATGTTTTTGCATTTTAAATTCACATTTAACTATAGTGGACATCTAGATCCCTCGGCTATTTGTATATTTTCCATTAAATTCTGATTTCTTAGTTTTTGAATGTCAACCAACAGGAATATAAACAATCCCTTCCCTCGTTGCCTTGCATCATTTTTCAATTACAGGGCAATGTAATGAGGCTTCAATATATCTGCTTGAGGATCTCTTATAGGGCATCTTATACATTTGATGTTTGGATCTTCTCTGCAAGGTAGATTTAACTTTTGATTGCAGCCTCGCCAAATGTGATTATAGCACCTCACGTTAAAAGCTCTTGATGTACTAGATATGACAAATTGTTGTCATCTGCCCCATTCATTCAATATGCCAGAAATTGCTCCAACTTTTTAATGTGCATCCAAGTTGGCTTCGAGAGACATTCTCGACGATCTTTGAATTTCTCCATCCCTTTGGTGTTATATGTTTTTGATGCTCTTTTACCATGTCTTTACTAAAGAGCACACAACTCATAAATCTCCAACAAAATTCATGCACATCAAAGGATTATCTTATTTACAGCTGAGGTAACTATCACATTATATTTTTTTGCTCAAGTTTCATTTTTGTTAACATTCGAAAAAATTTTCATTGTCCACAAGTTACCAAAACAAGTTTGATAAAGTAGTCACTTGACATTACATTCAGGGGAAACAGAAACATACATAGAAATTGTCTATCTGTCAATATATCTATAATCTATTGTGTTTGTTTGTATCAGTAAAAGTGAAAATGAAAATACTAATGCAAAGATAGAAATAAAGTTTTCTTGGGTATGGTGTTAATTTGGATGTGAGCTTCTGAAAGTGTTAAACTTTGAATTTTTACGGAACATTTTACATTGATACCTAACTTAATTGGGGTTGAGGACTTTTGTATTACTTTTGTATTTTTCCAATGAGATCTGCTCATTCTATCAAGTTTCTAAAGAACAACCATCATGATTATACGCTTGCTTTTCATCAACAACCATAGGTACAAATCCTTGAAGCCCATTTCGTTTTTCATGAGATCGTTCAAATGAAACATTGTATTCACAATGGAAGTTATATTCTAGAACTTGTCATCAGTATCATGTAATCGTATTGTTTAAAAGAAGTTATGGTACAAACTTGCATAATATAGATGGAAAGTTCAGAGGGTCACTTCACTATCAATCAAGTGAAGCCCTCACTTCCAGGACCTTCCTTTCTTGCATTTCAAGGATCCTGAATTTTCAAGATTTTATGCTTCAATACAAAATTCAAAATCTTGAGTTCTTAAAGAATCCAAAATCTATGTAATGGCTATTTCGGAGGTTGTTTTTTTGAAGAAGTTATTTTATAGATATTGAAGATCGTCGGCATCTATAACAAGCATGTTATTGAGATCTTCAAGTTGGCTTTATAAGAACTACTGCGCTTTTCTAAAAGATGTTGAAGAATGAGTCCTAATTATTTCTGTCGACCACAAAATGCACTCATGAGATTCAAGGGGAAAGGCGATATGAATTCACACTGTTCAGACATTGTTGCTTCCTATGCACATTGGAGAGCTCCTATTATATCTCAGATATTATTTGTAGATAACACAACAATTTTTGCTAAACCATTAGTTGTTATTCTAACTGCTAATCTATCTCTAAACATGATTGGATGTCGTTCCTTAATTGTTGAAAATGGAGATGACTAAATGAAGATACCATGTCAATATTGTAGTCACATGAGAGAGAGAGAGAGAGAGTTTGTGTGTTGCAGTTCTCTACTCTTTCAACCATTGTCAACGGTAAGCATGTCTTATAGAACAATAATTTTAGGATAGTTATTCATTATGTTGTCGCAGTTCTCTGCGCTTTCAGCCATTGCCAACAGTAAGCATGCCTTATAGTATAATAATGTCGGGTTAGCTCATACATCAATCTTTATTAAGATCTCATTATCTATTCTGCATTAGGATAGTTGGCGTAAAGAAAATGTATGCATTTTTTCATGACAATGCTCCTTTTTTTATTGATGAATCAATTTTATGCCTAGAAGCAAGCATTTCCCAGTTATTATTTTGACCATTCAATTGTTTCTTGTAGTGCCATACTGATACCTGCTTATAAGATTTTATTGGATCTATGATTGCAAGACCCATGGAGTAGCTAAAAATACAGTTGACTAAATCTATGTGTATTGAACCAGATGTTACATATATTTAGTAATATATGATACTAAACAATTTATGGAGTACTCCTAATTATAATTTTTCTGTGAGTACTCATAACTATTATGTATGTGTACGAGTGAAAACCAATGAATATTGAGTGACTAATACAAATTTAGAAATAGACACCATTCTAAATTTGAAATAGATATATAGATATTTATGGAATATAAAAAGTGTGATCGATAATGCCATCTGTATAAGACAAAGCTTGACACAGCTCCTAACATAGCCCATGCCCCAAAACTTGAATACATACTCCAACAATAGAAGTAATTGGTATTTTATGATATAAATGAGAAGTTCGGGAGGTCCTTATACGTGTAGGTATAAAGTGAACATCTTGCTATGAGGTGAACATTTCTCTACAAGGTTGATTCAATGGGTTCCATTTTTTAAGTTCTCTATTTTTTTTGTCATTTTCTGTTTTATTTGAAATTTCTATGATAATGCTACTTATTAAGATTCCTACTTGTATGATGTTGCAGAGATGATGGCAGTTCCAAAAGAATACATAACGTATTGAGTTGTCTGATGTGTCTATGTTGTATACGCTCATGTCCTTTAATTTTGTGTGGTATTTTTGTTACATAGATGTTATTTTCTCCTTTTTAATGTTACCTCCTTATTTCTTCTAAGTTTTCATCTGGCCCATGGGATTTAATTACTTTCTTGATCGGGTACATTCCCTCGAAAGCAATCTTGATGTATTCTTCATTTATCTCTTGCATGCGGTTTATAGTATGCAGTGTTGTTTGACTCGTTTCCTAATATTAACATTAAATTCTTATTACTATGCTGGATTTGGTTATTATCCTTGTGATTGGAATTTATTTAGAGGACTTCTAGAATAATTTGTTTATGGGATAAATTGGATTTAGTTGTCTATCATGCTTAGCTTATTTTGGTTCCTTTGTCCTTCGATTTTGGTGGTATCTTGTATTTCATTATCGGTACTTTTTGTCTTTCTTGATATCCATGTTCTACAGCATCTTCATTTAATCAACTTATTTTGTTTACAATGCAGATCTTCCTTCTATAGAAGAAGCGATCTGAAGGGGCATGGAACTATGTAGTTATTATGAGAAAATGCTTCATTTCATTTTTTGTTGTTTTTACGATCATGATGGCTACTCGACTGTTGTTAATTGAATCTAGTGGCAGTATCAAAAACAGTAGAAAAAGCATCCGCACATATTGATTAGAAGCTAAAGCTCTGCTACAGAGAGATGCTAAGGTGCAACAGATTATTGAGCAAGATTTAAAGAATATTTGGCACACCTATGTGATGAAATGCTAAGTAGCAAATGATAACATCCGATCTAGCAATGACAGATGCTCAAGTCATGAAGAACAAATCCGTGATGGATCAAGTGCATGGGATGGTCATTAGGGATTCATACGTGGCAGTATCTCTCAACAACAAATGCAATTTTATTTTGTAATCAATGGATTTTCTGTAAAAGTGAAATACTATAATCCCCTGTTCCTTTTGAATCTACATAATATCAGTACAATTGTAATTATGTGGCATATACTAGATTGTACATTTCGTCCTTTTAAAAAATGCTTCGTAATTGGTGGCAATGGATACCACCAAATGTGGGAAATGTCGTCAACTAATGAGCAACGGAATCTCTATCGTCTAATCTTTATTGTAGCGGAAATCCATCACCAAAGTCTCTAGCCACGAGGGCTTTGATGGCGTCACTATGATAGCAGAATCTCTGTCACGTTAAGTTATTCTGTCATGAAAAAGCTAGATTCCGTCGCCCAAATTCAGTCACCTAAAGCCTTCTTTGTTGTAGTGAAAGAGCGGGTCGGATCGAACTGACTCATTCATGAAATCCCTTGGACTAAGCCCGGCCCATTAACGAGCGGGCCCCCGACCCATTGGCTTAATCTATTCCCAACTAGGTGCTCAAAAAGACAATATTTGCGCTAGATATTAATTTGGTAAGGTTCGTCAATTACTTACAAGGAGTCCGAATCTTGAACAAAGACATTATTGAGATATTTTTTAGTCTCATTTCTTCTAACCCTTTGTTTTTGTGTGTTTATGCACATAGAGGTGTATACATAGGACCATCTTGTAACCTTTATACTGTCAAAATCTACCTATCGATTTTCTAACATATTTATCTTTTGGAGAAAGACATTGCAACATTCACATCATCATATTAATAACCACTATCCTGTGGATTTATAAACCACTTACGACTACAAATTACTAAATTAGTAATGACTATCTATAACATCAAAATTTAAATTTTATATATATTTATTTCTCTTCGTTTGTTTGCAATGAAGTTTTAATAGTTGCAAAGTATAAAACGTTTTACCTACAGATTTGTAATATATTACGTGCAACAAAATAATTGTGGCGTTGGGAAAAGGAACATATCATTGTTACCGTTCTGTGGCCACCATATCTTTAGCAACAAATTTTGTATGAAGGTTAATCCATCGAACTCAATTTTTTTTACCAGATTTACGAAAATCTTATATAACATATTGTCACTGCAACATTTTTTTTAGATATTTGTATGCTCTCATTATTTACTTATAATATTACGTTCTTTGTTTATTGATAATAATATTCATCATCTTAAATCAATGCAAATATACCTTGTATATTAAGTTAATCAATATGTATTCAATTTACTTTTTTTACAAAAATTTTCGTTACTTCAACTTTTTCCTACATTGTTGCGATAAAAATAATTCTGTTCCACAATCAGATATTCTGCCATTAATCATATTTTCTTTATAATGATGGACGATTGTTATTCTGGAACAGTCCAACAATTGAGACATAGATACATATGCTTTGAATGGTTTCTTGGAGGTTGAGGGGAATATCATAGAGATTGATTGTAAAAAAAACGTATGTATATAAAACATGTTTGTAACATTTTTAAGCTTATAATCTTCTCATTCAGTACAAAATAATGGAAAGGAAGATCTGCTATCAAAACGCTCTGGAACAACTACAACATTTATTGCGTTTAGCAGACCTTTACATGTCCTGAATATCTACCCAATTTCCTTTTCTGGGGGATAAGATTAAACGTTGATGAGAAAAAGCTGTCGAAAATCTAATACTGAAATCGATGGTATATAACATAGGTCAACATCGTGTAACAAAAAAATCAGGCAATGCTATTTTTTAAAGAACCTTAAGTAGTTGTGTAAACAACTGAGGCTTCTAACCGGAATCAGTTGAGGCTTCTAACCGGGGTATAATGATAACACAAATTTGATTCAGAAAAAAAAAAGTTGTCTAAAATAAAAATGCATAAATGCTTGAGGAGGCACATGCAAATGGTTTGCTAGATATATAAGGGTGCAAGTATCTACCGCAGATTATACATAACAAATAGGGATTTTATCACTTGTGCCCCTCCGAGATCTCGCAATTTCAGTTATGCCCCTATCTTTTTGGTAATAGCAGTTGTGCCCCTCACTTCTTGCTATTTTATCACTTGTACACCTCAGGTTAGTGACCGTCCATCCACAGTGCAAATGGAAGTTAACTTTGAGGACATAAGCAGAATTAATTTTTAAAAAAGGGCATTGTGGTCATTTTAGTACCTCATCCTCTTCTTCCTCCTCTTCCCCATCCTCTTCCTCCTCCAACCTCCTCCTCCTCCTCCTTGTCCGCTCCCGCCCCTGCCCCGTGCCGCCCAGCTCCGCCCCGAGCTCCCCTCCCCGACGCCGCCCCCTGCTCCCCCTCCCCCTCTTCTTCTTCCTTCTCTTCCCTGTTGCAAAGCAGTGGGCCGCCCCCTCCCCTTCAACCTTGACGGCGCTCTTGGCGGGCACTCGATCAAACGAATCTGGCGCTTTGACCTGCGCATCCCTAACGGGACTGAGATCGAGAGACGTGCGCCTAGAATTTTGAGGGCGATCCGATCGATGGAGTTTCTTGTTGATCTGCAACTTGAGAGGGGCAGCATCTACGGCAGCCGCCGAGAAGGCAGAAAAAGAAGAAGACGCCCCCTTCTTCAAGATCTCGTCATCATATTCGAGCCGATCGGGAGAGAGCGATAGCTCGTTCTTGCGGAGGGACTCCACCGCTTGTTGATCGATCTGCAGGAAGAATTCGTACAAAAGGGAAGAACATCAGATCTTGGAGGTTCGAATGATGTTATATGGTCAATCCACGATGCCACAAAAGTGTCATCCACGAAACCTCTAGCAAAGCAGTGGGCCGCCCCCTCCCCTCCCCCGTGCCGCCTAGCCCCGCACCGCGCCGCCGCTGCACCGCCCAGCCCCGCGCCGCCCAGCCCTGTACCGCGCCCCCCCGCCCCTGTAGGCAGTTGCTCATCCTAATTTGGACTGTAGGTGCACAGCAAGGTAGGGCACGCGGGAGGTCACAGGCGACATGTGGCTGGCAATGGCTAGGGCAGAAGGAGGGCGTGGTGTGGTCGTGCGCGGTGCAGGTGCAGGCGAACTCCGGGCGGAGAGGGAGGAGGAGGAGATTGGAGGAGGAAGAAGAGGATTTTCGACAATAATACCCCTCTTAACTGCACCAAGGTTTGAAAAAACCATGGTTAAGTCAATTCATTGACGGTCAATCTGACGGAAGGGCACAACTGATGACGGAGAAAGGAGTGAGGGGTACAACTGATATTACCAAAAAGATAGGGGCATAACTGAAATTGCGAGATCTCGGAGGGGCACAAGTGATAAAATCCCTAACAAATAATAGGTCTCGAGGAGAGAAAAATATGGTCACATATGTACATTGAATGAAACATTAGTTATTTGCTAGAATTAGCACTAATTATCTACAAAGTATACATGTCGATTATATCTAATTAATTTGTTCACCTAATTATCTAGGCGAAGATAAATGATTGAAAACTCAATATAATGTAGATAAATATGATATTCATCACATCATTCTTTGTACTTGGAAATCTTATTGCAGGCTGCAGACTTCACATTATTTCTTTAGGTTCGATGCATTATGCAACGGAGTATTAGATACACTGTGCAAATTACATACGATTTCTTCATACTCCCTCTCTATGTTAAGGTTTCGTGGTTTAATGACTATGTTAAGTGAGTTCTGCTTTACCTTGATTTATCAACACATTTAGAAGCAATGCAATGAATCATGTAATATGTTGATTATTTGTATGATTAGGCCATTATCTTTTAGAAAGTATAAGAGAAAACTTGTTGGTGAAAGTAGTCAGCCTATTTCGGTAACCAAAAAAAGAAGTCTGCCTCATGCAACACCAGTGGTGTTAGAAAATTCTCAAGTTCGATATTCGCTCAAGTTCGGCTCAGTAAAAGTTCGATTCAGATTTGGTTCTGAAATAAACGAACAGAACCTGAACACAAATTTAGGCTCGATTAAATAAACAATTCATACCGAACCTAAAAATCATAGGTTGGCTTAGGTTCGATTCGTTAAACTCAATAAACACATACACACATGTACATATTTACAAATCCTTATCTGCATAAGTGAACTTTGTTTGGAGATAAGTGAATATTTATGGGATAAGTAGATTTTAACTCGGTATAAACTATCTTAAAATAAATAATCGCATTGTGATTACAACATCCATCATCTATGTGTCTAGTACTTTTTCCTTCTTTATCCTCAAATAACCAGAACAAATATAAACCTTAGTTATTGCATATCTTTACATTATTCCTTATCCTCTTCTGAACGTGTATAAAAATATATTATAATTATATTTTTTTCAAAACAAATCCTTGTTAATCTAATTTTTTTTTCAAAACATGAAGAAGAGATAGATAAAGAATAAAATGAATGGATGTTTATTCTAGTTATAGACAGACACATACACACACAGGTGGGTGTGTCAATTCTTTCCTTTTCATTCCCTCTCTAGAGAATTCTCAAGTTCAATATTCGCTTAGGTTCGATTCGATTAAAAAGAGGTTTGATTCAAATTCGATTTGAAAATAAACAAATGAAATCTGAACATAAGTTTATGCTCGATTAAATAAATGAACTGAACCTAAAAAATGTTGATTCGCTCAGGTTAGGTCTGTTTAAACCTCTATGCACAACCAACGGCACTACTATCTGATCATCATCCTCCGATATACGAGAAGATGATGATTGATTTTTGACATGTAGTGAAGTGTGAGACGGAATCAAAGATGGAGGGAAACGATCTAATGATGTTATAAGCATAGTTTAAACCCAATTCTAGCCGCTATTTTTAAACATCGGGCAAACCATCTAATTTGATGATTTTAACTAACGTCAACGAAATAATTACCTAGGTCGATAAATTGCAGGGTCCACCAAACAATCCATTGGCATTTTAAACGTCGTCCAAGTTCGTGCAAGGTCTACTCTTTACTCTTAGCAGTATATTTTGGTCGACATTAGCTAATATATAGCATGTTATAAATTAAGCACGTCGTTTAAGAAGAACAAACATATCTATGCAAGTAAATGTAATCTAAAATTCAATTTCCTATCGAACTTCCTAGAATTTGATGATAATGAGTTAAAAAAAGTGATTGCAGCACTAAATCTGTTTTCGAAGCATTCGGACATCCAAATTAAGAGAGGGGATTGTCTGCTGCCAGAACCCTTTGCAATATTGATCATAGGACAAGGGATAGCCTTATTTATACGTCCGACTAGAGGTTTATTAATATTGTACAATATCTTCTTATGCTGGAACATATATATCTTGTAGCTGTTCTAACTAATATAATACACAGTTAATCTATAGGTTCTGGCTTCCTATTTATTGGACAATAAAAAAACTACGATGGTGCTTTCGAATTAATCAGACGATTGTTCAGTTCTGCTCCTCACGTAGCACGCATTGAATTAAAATTTGTTTCTAACAACGCCCAAAGGTGAGGGAGTTTTTTTGAGGAAATGGATCATATTACCTGGGGGCAGTTGACCCCATTTATATTTTGTGTCTACCCCATCGAAACAATAGAAATATATGAGACGTCTTTTCACATATTTTATCAAATACCAAATGGTGAAATAGAAATAGGATATTTTCACTTTATTCTATTACATGTCATTTTGAACTGTTTTTATCAAAAAAAACTGCAGCATAAATCTCACGTTATCTTATAATTAAGAACTTCAAACGCACATAAAATTCTAAAAATCTCATAAATCTCGAAAAAATACAAAATTTAGAAGAAGTACGAGATTGCGTATATAGTGTCACTTTTGAAAAAAAATGATCTAGACACTTAATATACCTATTTCTCCATTTATTTAGTGAATGGATACATCATTTATGCTGCCGTTATATTTTTTTAATCTTTGTTGAATCAGTGACCCAAATGGAACACACTAATGGATAGAGGCAAGAGTAAAATAGTTCACAGCCCAAATCAATTTATAAGATACCTTGTTTTAAGGTCAGAAAACCCTCAGGTCTGATGAGATAATTCTAATGAACACCGCTACTAGCATATGTCTGACTTTATTTTATTTTTGAAATAGATCATTTCATTCATATAAAAGAACAGCAAAATGGCACATTTCTGTGCCTACATAATAGTTCATACCAAAAAAAGAAAAAGCATCCATTTCAAGGGACAAACACCATATTCAAGGTGTTCCCTAACCCAAAAGCTATTTTTTACCCTCTGATCCTAACTAATAATGATTTAGTTGTATTATACTTTTAATTTTGATATAAATAGAGTTATGTGTTTGTAATTGAACTATATATAGAGGGGTTGTGAGACATTGTCACTATACCATCACAACAATAATGTAACCATGGGAGAAATGGGCATGAAGAGAGAGAAAGAGAAGAAAGAGAAAAAAGAGTGATGGAACTGAGAGAGTTGTACTCATTCTAGTTTATAGTGATCTTTCTTTTCCGGTTGGTAATTAAAGGTGACCGATCACCATTATATCTTGTTATCTTTTATTCACGTGGTTTTCTGGGGGTTAATTGTGCTTCTGCATTCATATCAGGTGATTCGTATCCCCAATAACCGATATCGGGTCGTGTCCCAGCAACCGATATCTAAGTGGAGACAATACTGATCCCGGTTACCCATCAACCAATATCAGAGCAGAGTTAGCACCGCATGCTTCCATTCCCATCAGACTTCCTCATGCGAGATTGAAGGTGCAGGTAGAGGAGCAAACCTAGGTGGACATTAAGGCTCTACAACAATCCTGTAACTACTTCGATAGTTCAATTAACATAGTCATAATGGGAATGAGAAATCCGCTTTTTATCTTTGCCTCTTTATTATTCTCATTGGTCCACCATATTCCTTACCAAGTTACTATCGACATCGATACTACAACTGTAGTTTCACAAATATTCATCAAATAAAGAGACAAATGACGGAGAAGAAGAAGAATGACAGATAACGTTCATGATCACCCTAATTGGTTGCAATCACATAGATCTATAGACCCCCGTGAAGCCGAGATGGCTTTTTGACATAGTTGGCAGAAGGCAACATTAAAGAAAGCATGGAGGAAATTTTGATGATAATTAGCATTCCTTTATTTTCTTTAGTTACTTGTAATTCAAAGTGTGTGAGAAAGAATATTAATTTGTAATATTTAGGGCTCACAAGACACTTCACGCTTTATAAGGTCCATTTCCTCAGAGATTGTTTTCTTCGGAGCCTCGTCATTTTTGTCACGTTTTCACTGCCATTCTTTTTTTTCACGATTTTTGCTTTTCTTTATTTTGTGTGATTGAGCCCTAACGTTAGGATTGCTTGACGATAGTATTAGGTTGAAATACTTAATTATCATTGCATGTGCCTATATTCTACATTTGGATCTAGTAGAATTTTAGTTGCTTCTCATTTAAACTTGGAATCGAGATCTAAAAGGGACTCTATACAACGCTTGCATGACCTGTTGTAGCGGGCATCGAAGAGCTCCCCGAAATCGAACTTTTGGGTTCCATATCTGAGTGATTAGCATTTGTTCTTCTTGATAATAGCAATGTCTGATTTATGACAATTTCATCGGCTTGCATTTTCATATAGATAGGTTTCAATTCTGCTTGGCATCCTTGCATGTATAGAGCTGGAGGCAAGGTGAGCATTTACATTTTAGTATTCATCATCAATTTTATCACTTGCATGGCTTTTCCGACTCTCTCCCTCTGATTTTGACTACTTATGTGCTAAAAAGAATTTGCTCCTCATTAGGCTCGTGCATTTCTATTAAAAATACAAAAAATCATAATCAATCAAATTGAGACTGTTAATATTAACGACCTTAAAATCAACCAAAGAAAAATCTTTATCTTGGGGTGAGTAATCCCCTCATTGTATTCGTTTTAAATTACTCATATATACACTAAGGTTAGTGCCCTGATCCTACGCCTCCTAAGTATTTGTATAATTTTTGTCTTCTCACCTAACACTAACATAAACAAAATAAAAAGACGGAACTTTCATGGTCTTCACCGAGTTGAGTAGGTGAATTGAGAGGTTTGTTTTGTGTGAGTTTTTCTGCGTTTGTTTGTGTGTATACTCGATCATCTCTGTGTATTTGTGCATTTTCCTCATATCTCTTGACTTGACCTTCATGCTCCCTCGATCATTTTTCTTTTGTTTCAAGATGACCGATTGGTGTGACTTTTATCCAAATTTTGCGGATCCCTCGTATCCTTCAACCAGTCGACCTTTATTTTTTCAGGAGGTTTTTGCTCCTGACTTTTGTACATATCTACTTAATCCACTATTTCAGGCATCGGATGTTGAATTTGACTTACCACTATCATCACCCTCACATTTTGACAATCCACCTTTTTAGGAAAACTTTGCTCTGGAATTTGATTTTTTTCCACACCTACCACCCTCATTCCACTCACCTGATATTGAGATTTTAGAGTCACCCCTCACGAAGACTGCACTTGAGACCTTGACCCAGATGATGGAGCATATAAGACAGAGGATAGACAACCTCACTAGCCTAAATAAGAACTACATTGATGCTTCACCATTTGATGATATGGATTCGTTTGTGGACACCCTTGAGAGCATGCAATCACCAAAAATAAAAAAAAATGAGCAAAATTAAAAAATCCAAAAAGAATTCGAGAGACACATTATTTATTCATCACGCGAGGAGAGGGTACATATGACTTATCATTTTCCCACATAGTCGTTCATATCTTGTCCCACCTTTGACCCCAAGGATGACACTGTACATACTATTCTTGGTCATCCTTGTAGGTGATGATTCTGATCTCCTCTCTTGTATGGATGAGGACTACAAATTCAAAAAAAAAAATTGACCGAACCTGAAGTGGTAATCGTTATTTATGATATATTGATGCCCCACTTCACCAGGCCATGACCCATTTATCGGCTCCTCAACCTAAGAAGAGAAAGTGAAGGAGTAGATCCAAGTGACATATCTTGATCATGGCCACTGCCTATTGTTAGGATTAGACTCATATTGGAATTAGGAATCCTAATGGAAAGGACTCCTAATCCTAATAATAGTTGGGTTGTATTCTATTTATAGTCCTAAAGGGAATAGGACTTTGGGGTTGAAATTGGGTTATATATAGAGTTGGGTGGAGGCATTGCCTCAACACCACCACAAGAACAATGTAACCCCTAGAAAAAGAGGAGGAAAAGAGAAGAAAGAGATGAGAGAACATGGGAACAGAGAGAGTTGTACTCGTTCTAATTTATAGTGATCTTTCTTCTACGGTGGTCGTGAGAGGTGACCGACCACTGTTATATGTTTGTTCTTTTCTTCGCGTGCTTCCGTGGTGCAGATATGGTGGATGATTACGCTTTCACATCCATATAAGATAGTAGTGTCCCCAACAACTGGTATTGAGAGAAGTTGATATCGACGGGTCGTGTTCCCTTCAACTAATATCAGTAGAGTTGGTACCGTCTCCGTTTCCAATATAACAACCTAACTACTAATTGTGCCAATTAAAATTTTGTTTTGATTTTTTTCAAATGAATTAAAATTTTTCCACAAGTATATATTTGTGTGTAGGATTGCCTAAATGGGCATGTCTGAGATGCCTCTATCAAAGAAAATAAAAGAGATGCAAAGTCTCGTTGGCAGATTGAAGCTAGATTAACTAGAAGGCCGGTGGATGCGAAAGTTTCTAACTTGAATGAATCTAAAATATATATTTTGATTTCCTATGAAATTACTAAAACGTAGTCATTTTCCTTGCAATTTTCACAATGTCCGTTAATCTGTAATAATATTATTTTTTGTTGCATGTTTTTTATATTCATATTTTAATTCCTTAAGGTCTTGTTTGCAATTTTATAAACGTAGATCAATTTATCCGCATTTATCTAAACCATTGAATTAATAAAAAAAATAAAAAATAGGAAAAATACAAAATTTTGCTGAAAGTTTCCTTAAATTACAAGAATCCTCCTACTTTACATTTCTATGTCACTAATAAAGCCCCTAAGCTTTACAGAGAATAACGATTAGAACTCACAATTTTCAAGAATTAATCAATAAAAGGAGCAAACAAAGTAAAAAAAACATCCTATGTCTGTTGGGATTAGAAAGAGGCTTGAGAGTATCATGAGATGCTTCTTCGGGTCATCGTCAGGACGATCGAGCAGATTACCATTAGTGGATTGGGAAACTGCTTCATGTCTCAAGGATGATGGTGGCTTGGGTGTGCGTATTTTGGAGGAGATGAACAAGGCGCTGATCAACAAGTGGGTTACTCGGATTTGTGGTGATTGTAGCAGTTTGGCATGTACTATGATAAGCAAGATCTATGGGAATGGTTCTTCACTTCTTGGGGATGGGGTCATTGGGCATGCTCCCTCGTATTTCAGGCGAGGAATATGTGGTGTTGTGCATGACATTCGTCCCTTTTTGAGACCAGTCCTTGGGGATGGCACTGGATTTAAGTTCTGGAAGGACGATTGGAGTGAGAGTGGGTCACTGAGCATGAGGTTCGCGCAGTTGATGGCACTGGCAATAGACTCGGCTTGTTCTATGGCAAATGTGTGCGATGGGTAATCTTTTTTCCCTAGATTTAGATACGAGCTTTCCGATCAGAGAATCTTTTTTTTTGAATAAAAAGAGGGTGACATCCCGAGTTGGGATTCACCGCATCAGATATATATTATTATAAAAAGAGGAGTACATTACCTGGTGATCCAAAAGTGATATAGAGAGTTACAAAGAGCAAGTACATTTTCAGGGTAGAATCTTTGATTTTTGAAGATGAGGTCATTCCCCCCCCCCCCCCCCCCCCCCAAATAGCCCAAAGTGCGGTGAATGGTAATGCACAATCATCTGTCAAATTCCCCCTACCAACCTTACCGACCTTCAGAAATCAGAAATACCTTCCAATGAGAGCCAGGATAATCCAATCTCCTTCCAAACATCTTTTGACCTTGGGCATTTGAAGAATAGATGTTCCGCGTCTTCAACCTGTTCTCCGCACCTATCATACTGCGTATCCTATATGCCAAACAACCTTCCCCTCCTTGCTTTGTCACATATTCTGCCTCTTCTCAAGCACCAAAGGAAAACCTAGACTCTGCATGGGATCTTACTAGTCCAGATGATCATCATATCCTGCAAAAGGTCTGGTAATGTTGAGAATTGAGGAGTTATTGGTGATGTTGACAGAGTTGGATAATATTTCTGGGCCCTCTGAGGGGCGAGACTGCTGAACATGGTGTGATGGGTTGTTCTCATTTGACAAGGCATACAAGGCTTTAAAGGGGTCGGTGGTTTTTGACCCGGGAGGATGCGTGTCAGATTGTAGTAGGATCTAAAAAATGGAGGGTTCTGACGTGAGTGGAGGTATTCTTGTGGCTGTTTAGAAGGGGAAGACTCTTAACCGGGGATAGACTTATGCGATTCATGCATGCGGTGTTTGCATGAGGTGGAAGATGTTGACCACGTTTTCTTCAGGTGTGAGAAGTAAAAGAAGGTATGAGAGTATTTTGGGAATCAGACGATTTATGTAGATGGTGTATTTGATTTCTGGAACTTCATTGGAGCGGACTGGAATGACACGAAGATGGAGAGAACATGCGTCTTGTCTATGATTTGGATGATCTGGCTTGCCAGGAATGGTGTGATATTTCATCAAGAGTGGTGTTACGGAGAGAACATTATTGCGCATGCTCAAGTGTTAGCGGAGCGTTGGAATTTGTAATTTCATTTATTTTTTTGACATGTTTACATGTGTGTATTTTATTAGTAATTAATGGTGAAATTTTTGGACACTCATCTATACGATGAAGGCCCTTTTTTTTAAAAAAAATTCTAAAAGATTCCCGAAGAGTCACGAGAACTTTTAGAATCTAGGGACATAGGTTTCACCACGTTTCGTGGTCTTTCGAAACAAAAAGAAATTAGGTGACAAATCGAGTACAATCATGCAATATGCAATTTGGATCCTGAGACGATCCCAAAACGGATCACCATCTTTAATCACGACAAAAAAGATCCCAAGTCAAAACATTGTGCCGCACGAAATTCGAGTCTCCTGACCAAAGCAAGCATGCAAAAGCAGGATGATATCCTTTTATTATAATTGATAATAAATAGAAAAAACATAGTAACAACACGTGGACATCGGACATTTGACCAATCAACACAGTCACGAGGATAGGCGTACGATCAGGTCATGGAAAACAAAAGGTGATTGAAAGGAGGCGAGAACTGTTGGCTTTAGCATCCACTCCAGTGATATAGTTTCATCCAATAGTTGCATCGAGGTCTGTAAGAACCGGAAACACCAGGAGGGCTGCTTCCTCCACTTGGTGGGGGTGGTGCATACCCTTGCCGTCCTCCCCATCCGAATCCTCCCCATGGCGGTGGGAGCACATATGGCGTAGCAGGAGGTGGGGAAGATATGACAGCCACCAGATGAAAGAGAGTCCCCATGAAGACCACCACAAGTAACGCCATTGCTTTCGTTGGGATGATCGCCATCGCCGCTGCCTTTGCAATGATCAAAGGACAAGGGCCAGCCTTATTTATACGTCCGACCAGTGGTTTATTATTATTGCATAATATTTTTATCTTCTTAGGCTGGAACATATATATCTTGTAGCTGTTCTAACTAATATAATATACAGTTAATCTATAGGTTCTGGCTTCATATTTATTGGAGAATAAAAAAACTACGATGGTGCTTTCGAATTAATCAGCCGAGTGTTCAGTTCTGCTCCTCACGTAGCACGCATTGAATTAAAATTTGTTTTAATAACGCCCAAGGTGAGGGATTTTTTCGAGGAAATGGATGATATTACCTGGGGGCAGTTGACCTCATTTAAATTTTGTTGTACCCCACCGAAACAATAAAATACATGAGACGTCTTTTCCCATGTTTTATCAATTGCCAAATGGTGAAGTAGAAATAGGATTTTTTTTCAATTTCTTCTATTTCATGTCATTTTGAATTGTTTTCATCAAAAAACAAAACATAACTGCGGCATAAATCTCACGTTATCTTACAATTAAGAACTTCGAACACACATAGACTTCTAAAAATCTCAAAAATCTCGAAAAAACACAAAATTTTAAAGAAGTAAGATCAGATTGCGTATATAGTGTCTCACTTTTGACAAAATGTCCTAGACACCTAATATACCTGTTTTTGCATTTATTTAGGAGTATAAAAGCTATTAAAGTGAATGGATAAATCATTTATGCTGCAGTTATATGTTTTAATCTTTGTTGAATCAGTGACCCAAATGGATAGAGGCAAGAGTAAAACAGTATACAATCGAAATAACTTTATAAGATACCAGGTTTTAAGGTCAGAAAACCCTGAGGTCTGATGAGATAATTCTAATGAACACCGCTACTAGCATGTGTCTGACTTTATTTTATTATTTTTAAATAGATCATTTCATTCATCTGAAATAACAGAAAAATGGCACATTTTCTGTGTCTATATAATAGTTCAAACTAAAAAATGAAGAAACATCCTTTTCAAGGGACAAACACCATATTGAAGGTGTTCCCTAACCCTGAAAGCTAATTTGTACCTCATGATTAGGAATTAGGAGTCGTAATAAGATTGAGAATCCTAAAAAATATGATTATGTGTTTTTAATTGAGTTATATATAGAAGGGTTGGGAGACATTACCTCTATACCATCACAACAATAATGTAACCCTAGAGAAAGAGGGAGGGCAAGAGAGATAAAGAAAAGAAAGATATGACAGATCGAGAAAAGGAAATTTAGAAAGTTGTACTCGTTCTAATTTATAATAATCTTTCTTCTCCAGTTGACAGTCGTGAAAGATGACTGATCATTGTTATATTTGGTTGTCTTTTATTCGTGTGCTTCTCCGGTGGACGATTGCGCATCCGCATCCGTATCAGATGATTCATTTCCCCAACAACCGATATCTGAATGGAAATGATATCATGTTGTGTTCAAACAACCAGTACCTAAATAGAGACTATACAAGACCGTGTGACACATCAACCAGTATCAACCCAGGAGGACATTTGAGGTTTTGCAACAATCCTGTAACTGCTTCGATATTTCAATTAACTTTGTCATAATGGGATTGTGAAATCCCCTTTTTATCTTTGCTTCTTTAATATTCTAATTGGTCCATCATATTCCTTACCAAGTTACTAACGACATCGATACTACAACTATAATTTCACAAATATTCATCAAATAAAGAGGAGAAGAAGAACGTCCAATAATGTTCATGATCTCCCTAATTGGTTGCAATCACATAGATGTACAGACAAATAAAAGATTCAAAGTAGTATTAAGAAAACACACTTTAATTATTATGTTTTGATGGTTTAAGAGACTGTTTTCATGCAACAAACCTGCGTTCATATGCCATAAAAAATGGGATTATTAGTAGCTAATTATTATTTTTTTGAGCAGCAATCAAGAAGTTCATTTTGAATAAGCAGGGATGATGGGTCACTCCTGAAAAGGATTTGTCGGATTGACTTCGACAAGGATATAACCTTGCTTGTAATGTGGAGCCGCATGAACAATTTAAATTTACTAATATGACAGCAATGGATTAAAATAATTAAGAGTTTGTTTCTAAAAAATGTATTAAAATAATAGGAATATTAGTAAAAGATGTTAGATATATCATAGGAATATACTTTCCAATCAAATCGAATATTAGTTGTATTAGGCATACACCAAGTAGTCATGCTATTCACGTCCGCCGCATTTACCTGACCTTTTGCAAAGGAGCATCGTTCGATCGATCGATCGATCGAGAGAGAGAGAGAGATTGCAATTTTTTAGGGTTTCCTTGCTCGTATATATACACAGACACTAAACACCCATTTCTTCTGCGATCCATCCGTCTTTCCTCGGGCTTTATTCTCCCTCTCCCGATGACTCCCACTGCATGCAAGGATTTCGTTCCACTTCTCCTAACCATCATGATGCTTGTGAGGATGCACGCAGCAGCTCGCATGTTATCTGGAGTCGGCGACGACTGCCAGACACTCCTCAACCTCAAACATGTTCTCGGGATCAGCAGTTCTTCCGATGGGCTATCCACTTGGAATAGCACCGTGGGCTGCTGCAGTTGGAATGGTGTCACCTGCAGCAAGCAGCACCCAGGTCGAGTTGCATCCTTGAACTTGGGATCCATGAGTCTAAATGGCGTGATTCCTCCTTCCTTGAGCAACCTTACGTTTCTCCAAGAGCTTAATCTCTCCAGTAACAATCTCCATGACCCTATCCCTACTGTTCTTGGCTCTCTGAGGAAGGCTTAAGATACTCTACCTAAATGACAATTCCTTAGAAGGTGCGATTCCAGAAACTCTTGGACACCTTCCCAAATTGGTCGCCATCAACCTGTCTAAAAACAACCTCACTGGAGCCATTCCTTCCGGATTGTTTAACTGCACACAACTAGCCTTCGTCGCACTTAATGACAATGATCTCACAGGTGGTATCCCTCCCTCCGTTGTCAATCTATCTTCCCTGTCTTATCTTCAGTTGGGTAACAACAACTTGAGAGGGGTTATTCCAGCAGATATGCATCGTCTCACCAACCTGTTCTATTTGGATTTGCTGTTCAACCATTTGTCCGGTAATGTTCCCCCCGAAATATATAATCTGACTTCCTTGCTTTTTCTTGGCTTGGGCAGCAACAATCTCTCAGGCTCACTTCCATTAGATTTCGGAAACTACCTCCCCAATCTCCAGGCCATCTACTTGTACGAAAACCACTTCAATGGACGCATCCCCTTGTCCATAACCAATGCTTCTTCTCTAGCCGAGATAGATTTTACCAACAACAGTTTTACTGGTATTGTACCGGCGAACATGGGTAGCTTGGTTAGCCTGACAAAACTACACCTTGCTGAAAACCTGTTGGAAGCGAGAGGTCCCTCAGATTGGAGCTTCATTGAATCCTTGTCTTCGTGTGCAAATCTTGAGAAGCTAGACCTTACCCTTAACAAATTTAGCTACCATTTACCGGATTCTGTAGGCAACCTCTCCAAATCTCTGCAAAGGCTGATGTTGAGACACAATCAGATAGAAGGAAAACTTCCTGCAGGGATCGGAAACCTTAGCGGATTAGTTGTACTCGACATCGAGTACAACCTTATCTCAGGTCCCATTCCAGACACCTTTGGAAACCTCCTAAACATGGGAGCATTAGTGCTTTGCAATAACATTCTTTCTGGCAATATTCCACCATCCTTGGGCAACCTCGTCAATATGAGTGAGCTTTATTTGAACAATAACAGTTTAACTGGGAGCATACCAGAAAGCTTTGCTTCCTTGACGAAGCTTGGAATACTCGACATTTCATGTAATGGCCTCGGCGGTGTCATTCCCAGAGGAGTAGTCAGTATTTCAGCCTTATCAGACACGCTGAACTTGTCTCATAATGCCTTGGTTGGTTTCTTACCACATGAAGTAGGGAAGCTAAGAAACCTCAAGGCTTTCGATGCCTCTCACAATCAACTGTCGGGAGAAATCCCGGGTTCTCTTGGAGATTGCCAGCTCTTGGACATGCTGAGTTTGCAGGGGAATTATTTCAATGGGACAATACCAGGGCAATTGAGCAATTTGAGAGGTATTCGTTTCTTAGACCTCTCGCAGAACCAGTTGTGTGGCTCCATACCAAAATTCCTAGAGAGATTGCCCCTCCAGTTCTTGAACCTTTCTTTCAATAATCTTGAGGGAGAAGTTCCAACAGAGGGTGTTTTCAGTAATCTGAGCGCATTTTCTATCATTGGGAACCAAAATCTTTGCGGAGGTAACCCAAAACTGAACCTAAAGTCCTGTTCAGAAGCAAAAGTTGGATTGTCTAAGCCAGTCTTGGTTCTCATCATTGTTCTTGCTATTCTGATCCCTTCAGTAGTTCTGTTTTTCCTGCTGCATCGAATAAAAAGTCGTACAGGAAGGAGTGGTGCAGATGTAATAGCAAAAACAGAATGTTGGAACGCTCGGTTATTGAAGCTGTCGTACGATGATCTGAAGCAAGCAACTGATGGGTTCTCGTCCACGAATCTGATTGGGATTGGTGCGTTCGGCTCTGTCTACAGAGGAGTTCTACAAGCAGAGATTGGAGTGGTGGCCATCAAGGTTTTTAACCAAGAAGTTCTTGCCGCTTCAAAGAGCTTTATCGATGAATGTACCGTCTTAAGAAACATAAGACATCGCAATCTTGTGAGGATACTAACAGCGTGCTCTGCTGCAGACTCCAGTGGCAATGATTTCAAGGCACTAGTTTATGAGTTTATGTCCAACGGTAACCTCGATGAATGGTTGCACAAGGAAGAGATGTCCGAGATCTCGAATATCTCCAAGAAATGGAATTTAAACCTGCTTCAGAGACTTAACATAGCCATTGATGTTGCATCAGGGCTTGATTATCTTCATAACCAGTTAGATACACCGATCGTACATTGTGATTTGAAGCCGAGCAATGTTCTTCTCGATGACGATATGACTGCTCGTATATGTGACTTCGGTATTTCAAGGATTCTACCTCCGGACTCCGAACTCATGACATCTTGTATTAAAGGGACGATTGGATACATGCCGCCAGGTGAGTTGTGCTTTATTTCCTCTAAACATACGCTTTTAGTTATTGAGAATCAACTTCGTATGGCTTCCAATGATCGATGCATGTCATAAAACAATTGCGGTAGACTGTATACATGCTTGGTTTGTCTCGCAGATATTGGTGATAATTGGAAATATTCGCACTTTGCCAGCTTTGATACGTTAATTTAGATTGTTATTTTTTTAAAAAGTCAATTATGACCATTAAATTTTGTGTGGACTTATGGATTGAAGAGCGAGAGAAATGAGGGGATGTAAAGAAAAATGTGTTATACATATAGGGAAAAAATGGAATTGCCCTTGCCCTGATTTCCGGCAATTTTTTTGCTTTTCCTAAAAATAACTCCATGCATTTTCATCGTGCAACTCTTTAATTTGTCACTCTATTTTTGTCTGGAACAGAAACTTATATGTCTTCCATTTAAAACATGTCATTTTAACGGTATCTGTTTCTGACAAAATTAAAATGACATATTAGAGTGATATAGTGATGAAAATACATGACGATATAGTCTCGAGACTCTTTTCTCTCAAAACATGGTAGTCCCGAGCCTCTTTTCTCTAAAAAAAATAATCTTTTGAGTAGTTTCTTCGCTTCCAATTATGGCTGAAATTTTGACGAAATTATTGAACTTTCAATTTCTCTAGGTTGGCAAAATTGAAATCCAAAATCGATTTTCCACACAGGATTTTTTTTTGCATTTTCACGATTTTGAGAAAAATGGGCAAAATATAGGTGAGATGTTGTCGACATTTTGGTTTATCCAAGTCAACGATAAACTAGCTAAATCTATATTTAAGGCCTTGCATCCTGTATATTTTCTATGCACTAAGAGAGATACTATAGTGAGATGCTTTAAATGTTTTTCTATGCATTTTATAGTTACATTCTTTATCTCAAATTCTGAACATGAAGTGATATTAGTATGTTTGATGGTTATGTTGTAATTTTCATTCTATACTATATAGTTTCTCGTATTATTATATATTGAGAAAAATGAGCTACCGCCGAACAGTTCCTGACCCATTTTCAGAATTTTTTAATTTTTTTTGAAAAATACCATTATGCACTTTCATTATTATATCCCTCTAATACACCATTCGAATTTCATCAGAAACAGAGACTCATATGCTATTCATCTAGAACATGTAATTTTAACAGTATCTTGTTATAATCGACATGATCTAGATGGAGGACAATTGGAGACTTTGTTTCTGACGAAATTCGAATGGTATATTAATAGAATATAATGATGAAAGTACATGATAATATTTTTAAAAAAAAATACCAAAAAATAAGATAGTAGTAGCTCGTTGGCTACCCCCATCGAGTGGTCCCATTTTTCTCTAATATATTTCAAATGTTAATGAAATGTGTGTTAGATGTATTGCTGAGTATCAAAAATCGTAGGTGAGTTGGCCCGCATGTCTTGATGCTTCCGTTCTGTCGATCTAGTGGCGAGAGGGATTGGATGTCATAATATAAAGTTAGATTATAGATATTGAGACTTTATAGGGACATTGACTCCAAACTCTTGAATCTTTCACTAAGGGCTTGTTTGGTTGCTAGGTTGGATTAGGTTGAGTTACCTCTGTGAATAGTAAACTGTGAGGAGGATTGAGAGGGTTGGAAGGAGGGTACACCGATGTACCCCATCCCAACCCAACAACCAAACAGGCACTTAGGAAACGCCCTCTGCTTCACAAGAGGCATCCAACACAAAATGTCCACAGTCCTCACGAATGAATGGAGACAGTGCTTAATGTGAAGTTTCAAGCATCTCTCCTTGCAATTGTTGCATGTTCTCAATCGTCAATGTTGTTTTTACATTTTTGACGCATACTGACGGAGAGTTATAAGCTATCACCTTCTTAGGAACCAAAAGTGCCACAACCACTTGTTTGTAGGGATTGAACCAGTGTTTTTGGGTGTTGAACCCGTAACTGTTAGTGAGAAACTACTACTTATTGCTCACATTGCAACCTCCATAATTACCCAAAATTCCTGGCTAATTTTCTCGGCTTTAGAATTACCAGTTGTACTGTTTAACTATAACTGCCTCCTGCAGATAAGGTAAAATACATTACTTTTTATTTCACAAGGTTCATGACAAATTCATATATATGTACTTACTTTTATAATCAACTCACATGCAAACTAATTAACTTCATACCTGGATTGTAGAATCAGCAATGGGCTGCCCAATCACCACTTCCTGGGATGTGTATAGCTTTGGAGTTCTCCTGCTCGAAATGTTCACAGGAAAGATGCCTGTAGAGATGGAGAACAATCTGACCCTTCACAGATTCGTGGGGAAGAGCTACCCTGACCATATCAATGATGTTATCGATAAGAAGCTGCTGTCAGAAGAAAAATTCGGCGAAATGTCAGAGCGAACATCCAAGTGCTTAGCATCAGTCCTTGGAGTTGCTTTGATCTGCGCAAATGCTCAACCTAAGGCGAGGATAGAAATTAGGGATGCCCTCAGGAAACTGGAAGATGCCAAGAAGGTTATTCTTGAAGCTGGACAGGTGCGGGTGAAATTGGAGCACGATCAGTAGGATCCAATCACCCAAGTATATATCTGCTGCGTGAATGACTTGGTTTAGATGTACATAGTCTGTGTTCATGTTAAAAAACGAATAAGCCTCCGGTGAGTCTTAGAGGCACGTACTGTAAGAACTAAGAAGCTTGGTTTTATTGCAAACAAAATGTGAAATGGAGTCATATAATACTGTAATTCAGGTTTTCTTCAAATTTCAAAGACCCATCCTATATTTCTGCCAATGATATTCAATTGCAATTACTGGATACATAGCTATATGTATTGATTGTTGATAACAATGCTTTAGGAATCGAACCGAATCGGCCAACTCAACCAATCAAGCCAAGAACAAAAATAAAAACGATCCAACTATCCGGATTTTATCAAAAATGTAGCTAAAATTCCGTTGAACCATTGAACCAATTGAACCGGACCACCAGCTCAACCATCCATTTTTTGACAAAAAATAATTTATAATAAATTCAATAAAAATTAAAATTTTAAAACCCATTCATAATCTAGTTTCATTTTGACGCATAATATAGTGCTCATTTATCTTTTCTCCTTTCATATGTGCCAATGACTTTTTATCACATCCCCTTTGTGCCTTACGAGCATTGCCTCTCTCATCCAACATTGTGCATGAGGTTATCTACTTCAACAGCAACAAACGGAGAAGACCGTGTCAAATCCTATGTCATTTCCTATATCTTAGTGGTTAAAAGTCCAATCAATATTTAAGCAACTTAAAGCCCGTTTAAAAGAAAATCACATTCTTTACTATTGATATAAAATAGCAAATGTTTGTGGATTTGAGCGAAATTTAGATCGATGGTTCTATCTATAGGTTGGATTTTAAGAAACAAATTTGAACAAAATAGTTACAACACCTCTTTTGTAACTCACATTACAATAGAGGAACCCCTCCCGGAATATAACAACTAAAATGACAGGGTAAATTAGATAAATAATTTGCTCCCCTCCTAAATAATTTAGCCCCTCCAAGAAGAATTTTTTAGCTTCGTCCCTGATCGCGTGGCCCCTGTGCTACATACACTCTCCCTTCTAGACTTCTTAATTAGATTGGATAAAAGCCAATCAGTCAAATGATACGCGTTGTTGCAAGAGAGAAACTTCTCATGGGGCTCGTTGGGTTGCTGTATTGGAGTGGGTTGGGGTAACCTGATCGGAATAATACCTAATTGGGATGGTTATGAGGGTTGGAGAGGGTTGTAATAAAGAATGTAATGTGATGTTACTATGATTTGTAATAGAATTCCGTCTCATCAAAAGAGGGAGGTAAACCGGGTTACTTGGGGATAACCCGGGAGTAACTCAGTTACCAAACGAGCCCTTGGGTGCAGGGGTAAACAGGCAACCCATCAAATTGCAACAATGATCGTGAAGGACACGAGGATCCTTATGAGTTTGCATCCCTCTGGACTAACTAATTCTTTTTTGTGTTTTTTGTATACTTATTTTCTCAAGTAATGCTTCGGCGGCCAACAAACTCAGATCTGTTTTTGTATTATTGTATAGTGAATCGAAAATTATACACAGAGTTCTATTAAATAATCATCTTCCTTCCTTGCACGATCTCGTCCTCGTCTTCCATGACACAAAATCACCTCGAGCTCTTTCCTCATGGTGCATCATATACTTTCTCAAAATCTCTTGAATCGGAAGTGGATTATGTCTCCTACTCACCTATCGGTCGCCCCAATGGCGAGTCGTCCCCCAGTAAGTTCGAACTGGTCCTCCCCTCTCTTGCTTCACCTAATCCTCGTTCTCTTGTGCACACCACTGCCTGTAAGAGCACAATTATCTACGGACTGCCTTGCCCTCGTTGCCCTTCGAGATAGTCTTCTCCGGAGCAACAGTTCTTTTGCGTCGATTCTCGGGGAAATATCGGGGATGGAGCGAGAGGGAGAGGGTGAGGGAGAGGGAGAGGGAGGGTGGACGGAGATCCGTAGGCGAACTCGGCCAAGGAAAGTCCTTCAGCATGGATCTCGTCGTGAGGATCTACCCATCTCTGGGTTTAAGCAGCCTTTCGGTCGGGGATGCTTTCGGTGTGGCTCGCTTGGTCATTGGGCAAGGCAGTGCAGAGATGCTATTCGTTGTTTCAGATGTTTGGGCTTTGCGCATCGAAGCAAAAATTGCGAAGGAGGAGGTCGTCCAGAGCGGGAAGAAGGGGCTCGTGCTGAAGTGCTGCGACTCCTTGTGGGGGAAGGAGGAGGCAGAGGGGCCCTGTCCAAGGGGTCTTCAGATGTGGGCTTCGTTTCGAGAGGAGGCTTCAAAGGTGATGTGATGACATTGTCACCTTGGAGGGTCCTGGCAAGGGGACTGACAGAAGGTGAGGAAGAAGCTTTGTTGTCTTTATCGCAATCGAGGAGGTCGTTGCTCCAGTGGAGAAAGGTGCGGGCTAGCGATGGCAGCGTGACACATACGAATCTGGATCTGATAAGAGTTAAGGGGATCCCGCTCTTATGGCGGACTATACATCGGGTCCGGCAGGTGTTGAGAGGCATTGCTGATGTGAAAGGTTTGGATGCGACTGGGCTCTTGCCGGGGGAGTATGGGGACCTGTTGATCCGGGTGCATCCTCTACATCCTCGGATGCTCGGCTGGTGGACGAGGAGTGTGGAGGGTCGGCGTTTGCAGTTGGAAATTTCGTCGGCGGAGCCGAGGGTGGCAGGGGAGGTGCATCGGAAGCGGCTCGGCGGGGTACCTCCGAGACGGGCAAGCGCGACGGATGGTCTTCCGCCAATCACGGCGGCAGTTACTCCTGGCAACATAGCAGACGCACCAATTGAAATTTCAATTTCAAATTCGGGCGACGTGGCAAATTCCATGGAGGTTAATTTGGAATGTGGTGGTGGCCGTTTTCCCCCTGCGATGGTTTCTTTTGAGAAATGCCACGCTGGCATTTCGTTTGGAGCATTCAAACCTCGGCTAATTACCTCCGAGGTCCAAGCTGGAGATTCCCATGTTTACCAACGTAGCGTTAATTGTGGATGGTCAAAACAATTTCGTGGCGGCGGTTCGGGTGCGATTTCGGATCGGGTCCTTTCCGAAAATGTGTCGGGGCGGATTTGGGGCCAACCCAACCGCAAGGTGGCAACCCGGCAAGGGGATCCAGGTCCTCTTCCTGTGGACGTTTATGGCGGAAAGAGCACCCTACAGGGTGGTCCGTGTACCAATCCTTCGAGCACAGGTGCAGCTGGCGAGAGGGGCCGAGAGCTAGGAGGAGATGAGGCAGAAGTTGTGCACTCTAAGTTGGTGGTGGACCTCCAGCTGGATGCTGAAGTGGAGGATGTCCCGGTTCCATCTCCTGAGCCGGCATGTTTGTCGAGGAGGATCGAGGGCAGCAACGAGGGATCAGCGGGTTTGGCTGTAGTGTTGGCTGATGGTGTAGGGAAGGTTGAGAAGAAGGCCGCCGGACTAATGACCGTGGACCTGAAGCTTGGAAGGGGTGGTGACGTCTCTTGTGAGGGGGGTGGAAGTTGTAGCAAGGAGAGGGGGAGCGTGTATGCAAAGGGGGGAGAGGGGGCGTGTCGGCAGGAGCAGGTCGAGGAGGTTTCGGAAAGAATGAATAGCAGTTTGGAAGGGGAGGACAGGTGTGAGAAGGGGTCAGTGAAGTTGTTGCAGGGGGCTGGGGAGATGCTGCAGGGTGGTGCTGGGGAGCGGTCTGGGTGGTGCTTTGAGCGAAAGTCTCGTGGGTGGAGGAAGAGGGAGAAGAGGAGACTGCTGATGGGGTCAGAGTTGAGTTCAGGAGGTCCTGAAGGGGTATGCACTTCTGTTGGGAGCGAAGGACCGTCATCGCCGGTTGGAAGACCAAGTTTCTTCAGCTTGCTTGACAGACGCTTTGCTGAAAGCTTGGGAGTGGTCCTGCCACGAGGGAAGGCCAAAGTAGTTCCTAAATGAAGGTGATCTCGTGGAACGTGAGGGGGTTGGGTCGCCCCGAGAAACGACTTGGTGTCCGGAAGTTAATAGGCGAAGCCCATGCGGATATTGTGCTTTTACAAGAGACGAAGGTCTCCCGACCAGGGGAAGAGGTGTGGAGGGATCTGGGTGGTGGCTCTTCTTTTGATTTTGCTGAGGTTGAGGCTCAGGGAGCGGCGGGAGGGCTCCTGACCGGTTGGAGGAGGTTTGACTTTGAGAAGTTGGCAGAGACAAGATCCTCGTTCTCGTTATCTGTGTGTCTTAGAAGAAAGGAGGATAATGTCATTTTTACCGTGACCAATGTGTATGGACCTACTTGTCCGACGGCAGGTTCCTTGGCGGCAGATATCTCGGAGGTGGGAGTGCACAGGGAGGGGGGCATTTGGCTCATTGGAGGTGATCTAAATGTGACCCTGATGGCCGATGATAGACCTTTGAGGGGTGGCGGTCGCGACGCTGGCTCGGAGGATTTTAGGAATCAGGTTCTTGACTTGGGACTCACAATTATTGATGCAGCGGGATGCGCTTACACATGGCGGAATGCAAGATCGAGATCGAGGCTGGATAGATTTCTTCTCTCGTCCGAGGGAGTGGAATTTTTCCCACTCTCTAGGGCGTGGTCGCTACCCAGGGCACACTCCGACCACACGCCTATTTTGTGGTCTTCAGAGGAACAGATGCGACCCAGGTCCTTCTTCAGATTTGAGAGAGCTTGGTTGATGGAGGAGGGGTTCAGGGAGGAGGTAGTTACGAAGTGGAGGGGTTGGCAGGTGGAGGGGTCGGCTGTCAGGCGGCTAGCAGCCAAATTGGTGCTGTTAAGGAGCTTTCTAATTGATTTCAGCTGTAGCTTGAGGGCACGAAGGAGGGAGCGGAGGCGGGAGGCTCAGGATGGAGTCGTCCGTCTGGATGGGTTAGATGATCAGAGGGGACTGGACCAGGACGAGGTACTTGAGCGGGCAAGGCTGCTAGATGAACTATTGTTGGAGGACAGGAAGGAAGAAGTGGCGTGGAGGCAGAGATCCAGACAGAAGTGGTTGCACGAGGGTGACGCGAACACCAGATTTTTCCATTCGATGGCCTCCGGAAGAAGAAGGAGGAATTATGTTCATAGTTTGGAGGTGGGTGGGGAAAGAGTGGTGGGTGATGTTTTATTGGGACGGGTACTCAGGGATCATTTCGAGGAGAGATCTAGGAGGAAGAAGCGTGATGGATGGGGGTGGCGTGGTGCAGGTGTTGAGTCACTATCAGAAGAGAAGGCAGCTAGTCTAGAGGTGCCTTTCACGGAGGAGGAGATCAAAACAGCGGTGTGGGGTTTGAATGCAGATGGGGCCCCTGGTCCTGACGGCTTTCCGGTCTTCTTCTACAAAGAATTTTGGGACATGCTGAGAGAAGACGTTATGGCAGTGCTTGATGAATTCAGAGATGGTAACAGAGGTTTCGAGAAGATTAACCGGGCGATGCTTTTCCTTCTTCCCAAAAAGGACAACCCGATGCGGGTGGAGGACTATAGGCCGATTGCATTGTCTAACGCAATTTACTTGATTATCGCTAAGGTGTTGGCAAACAGACTCAGGGAGGTGCTGGATGATGTAATCCTGCAGAATCAGACTGCTTTTATCCCTGGCAGGCAGATGGCGGACGGAATGGTTATGGCATCCGAGATTTGTCTCCAGTGGCGCAGGGAAAATGTAAAGGGTTTGCTCTGGAAGATAGACTTTGAAAAGGCTTATGATTGCGTGGACTGGAACTTTTTATGGGACTCGCTTCGACGGCGCGGCTTCAACGATCTTTGGGTATCTTGGATGAAGAGGTGTGTCACTACTTCTTCCTATTCGATTTTGGTGAATGGTAGACCGGAAGGTGGTTTTTTCCAGCCTCAAAGGGGTGTAAGGCAGGGTTGCCCGTTAGCACCGATGCTTTTCGTCCTGGTGGCGGATGCCTTGGCAGTGATGTTCAGGAGAGCAGTCGATGATGGGTGGTGTGAGGGCTTTCGTATGGGGTCCATCTCTGTTCCTCTTCTACAATACGCAGATGACACGGTGATCTTTCTGGGTGGTACAGAGGAAATGCACAAAAGGACAAAACAATTGGTAGAAATATTTAGCAGCATCTCGGGTCTCATGATCAATAGAGAGAAGTCAGTGGTGATTCAGTTTGGGCTGGACGAGGAGGAGAGTAGATCAAGGGCTATGCTTTTGGGTTGTCGTCTTGGTCAGCTGCCCATTCCCTATCTGGGGTTGCCTTTAGTGGCGGGCAAGCTGAGGAAAGCAGAGTGGGACATGGTCCTCAGGCGTTTTGAGGAGAGACTGGCAGGGTGGAAGGCAGTCACTCTTTCTAAAGGAGGGAAGCTGATTCTCTTGAAGCATGTGTTGTCAGCAATACCTATTTTCTTTTTTTCAACCCGGCTAATTCCATCGGGTGTAAGGAAGAAGATAGAGGTAATGATGAGAAGATTCTTTTGGTCAGATGGGAAGCAACAAAGACCAGGCGCGCATTTGGTGAGATGGGAGGACCTCACGAGACATAAAAGCGAAGGTGGGCTTGGAATTCGAGATGTGTCTTGCATGAATAAAGCGCTTTTGGCTAAATGGGTGGTGCAGATTTGGGGCAATGCAGACAGATTGGCTATCCAACTCGTACGAGATATTTATGGTGTCAACGGCTCCCTAGAAGCTGGTAGAGTGCGATTCGAGTCTTCCCTTTGGAATGGAGTCCGTGATGTTTTGCCTCAACTGAGGTCAAGAATGAGGCCAAGGTTGGGGACTGGGGAGGTATTTCGATTTTGGCAGGACGATTGGACAGGTGAAGGAGTTTTATGCAATAGATTCCCTAGACTATTTGCATTGGCAGCAGGCAGAGATTGTTCAGTGGCTGAAGCTGGTGGTTCTGGTTCGTGGGTTCCTCACTTCATGCATGACATTTCTGGACGTAGAAGGGAGGAGTTGGACAGAATGCTATCTGAGCTACCCTCCACTGATTGCATCTCACAGGGCAGGGATCATTTTGTTTGGGAGGGAGAGAGATTCTCGGTGAAAAAAGCATACAAGGTATTTAGAGGGAGAGGTGAAGAATTGGAACCCGATCTGAAGCAGGATATGAAGATTATTTGGGCAAGCAAGATCCCTTGCAGAGTAAAGATTTTTCTGTGGTGCCTCAGGAGGGGAAGGATTTGGGATAAAGCGAGAAGGGGTAGGCTGTTTGGCATTTCGAATACACAGTGCGATAGATGTGGAGCGCAGATTGAGGATGCAGAGCATTTGTTTTTTACTTGTCCTTCGTCAGAACAGGTTTGGAAGGAGATACGTGTGCCTTGGTTATTATATGGTGGCACTGCTGATTTCTGGAGATCTATTAGGTCGGTGGGGATGAATTCAACAGACGATGTTTCTTTGCCATTCGCAGTCCTTTGGGCCATCTGGGGTGGAAGAAATGATCTGATCTTTAAGAACCAGAGGTTCTATTCTGAAAATGTAATCGCTTCATGTCTTTCCCTTTATCGTTTCTGGTCTGCAAGGTAATATGTATCTTTATCTTCCTATTAATTGAAAGTTTTTGGCGGTGAGTCCCATCTCGGGATTTCACCCTTTTTCCTCTCAAAAAAAAAACAGTTCTTTTGCGTCGTTGAACGGCACATGGAACCAATCGAGTTGCTGTGGTTGGATGGGTGTATACTGCCGTGTCTATGGAGTGTATGGCATAGTGTTACGATCCCTCAATCTCACCGGAACCATACCACCTTCGTTAGTCGATTTACCTTATCTAATCCACCTCGATCTTTCTCTTAATAACTTCACTGGGATCATCCCTCCACTCGGCCTTTCGGGGATAGTTTATCTGAACCTCAGCTGGAACAATCTCAGCGGCCCAATTGCACAAGAATTGCACTCCCATTCTCTTCGTGATATCGATGTTTCTCACAATTCCCTTGATGGGACCCTCGGTGAAGCTTTCTATCACCTCCCAAGTCTCTTGACTCTCTCCGTGGGCAGCAACCGGCTCCGAGGGATCGTCCCTGCAGGCCTAGGAAATGTCATGGAATATATTGAAGTGCTCGACCTCAGCAACAACGAATTCCAAGGTTCGTATCCTCCGGAAATATGCATTATTACGGCGAGCTTAAAAAACCTTAATCTTAGCGGAAATCGGCTCGGGCACTACAACACTGGTGACTGGATGTATCTTGGAGGCTTGAAAAACTGCGGATACCTGCAGTTACTGGACGTCTCTAATAATGGATTCAACGGGTCCTTGTCGCCATTTCTAACCTGCCTTTCATCTCAAATGGTCAGTTTGAAATTAAGAGGCAATAAAATCTTAGGAGGGATGCCTTCTGGAATTCAGATGCTAAGAAACCTCAGCATCTTGAACGTCGGAAACACCTCTCTGTCAGGAACAACGTCTTCATTGAGCAGCCTCACCAGCCTCAAGGAGCTTATACTTGATCACAACCATTTATATGGCGACCTAAGTGAAACTCTTGTTTCTCTCAAGAATTTGCAGATATTAGATGTTTCTCATAATCACTTTGTCGGTCCCATACCCACAAATACATCTCGTCTACTGGTTTCTCTCAATCTATCCTTTAATGCGTTCAATGGCACCCTTCCCGAGGAGATTGGTCATTTGCAAAATCTCACTACTTTAGATGTTTCTTACAATAATCTTTCCGGCAAAATTCCACCATCTCTTGCAAACTGCAAACTATTAGAGTTCGTGATCCTACAAAGTAATAGTTTAGGTGGGCAGATCCCAGAATTCTTCGGGAAGATGCCAATGCTGAAGCTTCTAGATCTGTCATTCAATGATCTAGAAGGTCAGTTACCAACAGGGGACATTTTCAATGATTTGTCTAGATTTCGAATTGATGGAAATTTCAAGCTTTGCAGAGATAATCCCGATAATAAAGCACCGGTATTAGCATATTGCCGCAGAAGTACTCCAACAGTACATGGTGAGGATAGTAGTAGTACTCCGACGAGAAAAAGTGGATTTGGAGGATTGCCTAAGGCCGCGTTAGCTGTCATCATCGTATTTGCTGTCATCTTCTTCTCCCTCCTGTTGTCCTGCCTCTTCTACAAACGCAACTGCGCCTTCATCAAAGTTCTTTCCACAGACGTTGCGTCTCTTCAATATCCATCTGGTATATCATATGCCGATTTGCAAAGAGCAACGGAAGGGTTCTCGTCAGCAAAATTGATTGGTTCGGGAGGAGTTGGCTCTGTTTACAGAGGCTATCTTGAACGTGAGAACAAACAAGTGGCGGTGAAGGTGTTCAACAAGGAAACGTTAGAAGATGCAAAGAGCTTCACGAGGGAGTGCCAAAGCATGAGAAGTGTCGCGCATTGCAATCTGGTTAAAATACTCTCATATTGTGCCAACGCCATCAACAAGAAGAACCAATGCAAGGCACTTGTTTATGAATTGATGCCCAATGGAAGTTTGGAAATGTGGCTGCATCAGGATGTTGTTTCACCGGCAATATCTTTCAAGAGGTGGAGACTGAGATTGCGTGAGAGGCTCAGCATGGCCATTGATGTCGCTTCTGCGCTCGTTCATCTTCATGGCCAACCTGAGAAGCCCATCGTGCACGGTAATCTGAAGCCGAGCAATGTCCTCATTGCTGATGACATGACTGCTCATGTTACAGATGTTGGAATGAGCAATACCTTCGCAATGGATGCAGTAATCGGGACATCCAAAGGTTATGTTGCTCCAGGTACGTTTACAACCATAGACTTTGACATTTTATCTCCTCTTTTTTCAATATTTTCTTTCTGTAACCAGTTTCGTTGTGGTTTTATGGTATCCCTTATGACAGTATACAAACAATTTCCATTTCCCTGGAAAATATTTTCCATTTTATACCTCTTCGATATTGATGGTGTTAATGGATTAACTCTCAGTTAGTGAAGAAATAGCAAGATATAAATAATTGTAAGAGTCATTCACAACTAGCAATTGTAAGAGAATAAATAAATAACCTCTAATTGCTAGCAATATTAGAAAAAGTTTTTTTTGTATTTCAGATATAAACAATTTTGTAATGAATAATATTCGTTTTATAAATTAAAATAGGATCATCTAATCAGAGTTTTAAAATATTGATGAATATAGGTGCGATATGTTCTTGTGATCCTCACCTGTATTTAAGTCTCTCTTTCCTTTAACTTTGAATATCCAGTGTGAATACAACAAAAAGTTACATATGAACTAAACATAACTTGATATAGTTTTTAGGAGATTATAACATCTTTTATAAACTCCGTTACCCATGTAGTATGAATGTAGAGATAAGATTACCTTCTGCATGAAAAACGTTATGCAGAATATACGAAGGGAAGTCCTATTGCTCCACGGTGGGATGTCTACAGTTTTGGGGTGCTTCTCCTGGAGATGTTCACGGGGAAGAGACCAACTGACAGAGATTTGGAAGAAGACAATATGAGCCTCCATGATTATGTGCTTGGAAGGTATGTTCCCAATGTAGAAGATGTCATCGATCCACTATTACTCTCTGAAGAAACTGTAGAAGGCAAATTGACGGACACAATGCGTGAATGCTTCATATCGATCATACATATGGCACTGATCTGTTCAGAAGAATTGCCTGAATATAGAACGGATATGAAAGATGCTCTCGACAATCTTCAAACTGTCAAGAAAGCCTTGCAGATTGGAATAGATGGAGCGGAAGAGATCATTGGCTCCATAAATTCAGATGACATGATGGTATAGGGTCTATATTGTTTCAATTATAAGAAGGTGGGCACTTTTACCTGTGTCTTGCTGCTTTTCATAATGCAACACCATGAATATTTACGGCTGATGAGCTCTGGATGACCTCGAATTTTAAATAGTAGTTGTATGTGCGTTTCTCATGTTCTGTAGGTTTACATCTACAGCACTATAATAGTGCTGCTGAGTTGTGTTTGCAAAATTGCACGTGCATCAATTGTTCATGTACCTTGACAATATAATTCTTTCATGTCTAAAGTGCGAAAGTTAATTGTTGTTTTCTACATTCTTTTTCACCGCCAGTTTGCATTTAAATTGTAAACGTCCAGTTCCTGTGTTTTTTCTTCAATGGAAAAAATTCTACTTTCGAAATTGTGGTCTCCACTTATAAACAAGGATTTAGTCATACACGAGCCCCACAAATGGTTATATATTGGACTTAGGGAACCATGTAATATAGCTATTTCCAATATGTGGATTTGTACGTGGAGAGATTTTTTTAAAAAAAATCCATTACTATTCCGTCCTTAAAAACAACGACAATTTTATTCAATCCAAATTATCCTTTATACTTGAAGTTCATAAAAATGTTATATCCTTTGTTCTTTAATCAATCTTTCTCTCTCAAATGAGGTGGGGACTCATCAATATTATGATGAGCCATCAATTGGATCCATCGGATCACAACCTAATGGTTGCATAAAAAATCTTATCTAAAGTGCATACCGTGATTACATGGAAACCCTAAATCGAGAGGCATCCACCGCTTATTTCTATCGATTTTGATCATGAATGCACATTGTAAAAGAGGGCAAACCTTGTGGCTACTCAGACAGCCTCCACCATGCACCTCCACGATGGGCCACGCTCGAGTTCCTCCTGTGCAGCCTCAACCTCTTGTCCCCTGTATGGAATAGGATAGAAATTAGGTTTTCAATATATGGAATGGAATTGATGAGACAATGTGAATTGTTATATTATATTTTTAGAATGTGCAAAATGACTAAAATAGATTTTTGAACATTTAAATAATAAAATTAAAAGGCTATTAATGACAACCGCATGATTGAAGATAAACAGATGAGATGGGTGGCTCACCATAAGTATGATGAAACTCCATCTCATTTGAAGTTTCTCATATATATATATATATATATGCATATAGAAACACTAATCCTTTTCTATTTTTCAAATTTTAGCTATTTGTTATTACTTTTTTCTTCAAAATTTTAGTGATGATTAGCTAAAATTACGAAAAAAATTGTAACGAATAAGCGTTGCGATATGAATCAACACTAAGTCATAGCAATGAATATGTCGTTTGTCGATAATTTGAATTAAAAAAATCCATGAAGAATAATATGGTCGTTAAATATTTAACAATGGATGATATAGTGATGGATTTTAGAAAAGTATCACTATAGACCTATGTTGTTGTAGTATAAAGGTTGTTGTTCATGTCAAATTAGGCAGTTTGGATATCCAAGACTGAATTAGTGAAAACCAAACTCACTAGCGTACATTTTATTCATCACCCTTAATGATCGTTCAGATGAAATTTCTAAATGGTCAAGGTCTACATTGAAATGTACTTTCCTTTTGTTCCCATTATCTTCAAAGTAATCATTTATTATTTTATTTCGCTTTTATTTATCTCTTTTTCTCTGTTTTGTCTTTTAGCGGTTGATATGGACCAATCAAATGCAAGCCTTGATTGACCTGTCGGTCAACTGACCCCATACCCCCTAGCTCTATCAAACCCGTTGACCGGTCATTTTCCTTGATTTTCTCCGCTCGATTCATACATTTTTTGGGCTTGATTCATTCTGCAAATCCGTTCATCGTCCATTGTTCTTTAACGCCCATATGATTTTTTGATTGATAGAGCCTCGATTCGATCAAAGATCATAATGCAACTCATCCCCTTTGCCACTGCTATATATTGTACCCCATGCATTCGAACCGAGTTTCATCCCTTTTGAAAACCTTTTAGACCCTTGAATCTAACCCTAGCTCAACCCTTGGTGATAGGGAGGTTTTTGCCTTCGATCCACATCGAGGGGAATGTCGATTGGAGAAGATTCATACCTCGTCGGAGCTCCTCCGTGCAATTTTTGCTCCCCGCTGTCCAGATGCAGGTGAGCTCTCTTATCTTGCATTTTTTGATTCTTAGGATAGTCAGTAGCCAAGATCAGTATTTTTGTTCCTATTGATTTCATTTTAATTCACTAAAATCTTCAAGAAGAAACTACACCGGAGCTCTAGGCTCCGGCCTTCATTTCTCATGTCCAACCATTGTTCCACCTCTGTAACCACCTCATTTTCTTCCCCCTTCACTTCTGACGCTCCAGCACCCATCCGCATACCATGACCTTGCACAGGTTTGGAGATCAAGCTCTCCTCTGTCCCCATCCTTGGAGAGCTCCGCCATGCTGCATACCCGCTTCATTTTGCCTCAAATCAAGCCACAGACCTCTCTTTTTGCATTTATAAGCTAACCCTACATGTGTTGCAGGGCGGTGATGGGGGTAGAGATTGGGGCTTTGACGAGTGGAGGGTGGCAAGTTGCTTCCACATGGGGGAGCTTCCAAGCTGCGGCGGGGTGGGTTTCGACGGGAAGCTTGGAGTACATGTCGACGAGGGAGGACGAGATGAACATGTCCGGTTGGAGACCCTAGAGGAAGGCTCAGAGGTGTATCTGCCACCCAGACTGTAGTTCACGGAGAGCAAAGAGATTTGGCATCGCCATTGCGGGTGAGTTCAGAGATGATGAAGTTCCACATGATATGGAGTCTGCCTTGAGGAGGCGGTGGAAATGCATGGAGAGGTTGTAGGAGCGAGGGGAGGAAGGGGAGGAGGAGGAGGTGAGTGTCGGAGGAGGAAGGGGAGGAGGAGATGGGTGCCAGAGGAGGAAGGGAAGGAGGAAGTGGTCAGCGGGGGGAGGGGGAGGGGAGGAGAAGGTGGGTGCTAGAGGATGCAGGGGAGGAGGAGGAGCTCGGTGGGTGGGGGTTCTGGCTGGAGGAGGAAGGGGAGGAGGTCGGCAGGGGTTGGCTGGCTAGAGGAGGAACGAGAGTTCTCCTTCGTAAATAATGGATTAAAGGGTATAAATGTAAAATATTTGACGGATATACTTAACAGAAAATCGGAAACACTAGATTCTGGGTGTAAGAGTTAATTACTATTCAGGGTCTTGGGTGTAATTCACAATTATGCCGGATTATGATTGCTATCTGATTTAATATTGTGTTTAACGTCGATCATACCAAGTCTGCAAAGTTTTGTACCTAAGAACCTTGAACTCATCAACGCAAAAAAAAAACTGATAGATGGCAGTAGGTTCACCCATGATCGGCCGGTGACGATCAACGGCTGCCAGCAGTTTTTGTTTGTTAATCTAATAAACAGAGAAGACCGTTGACTCCCCTTGCTTATCCAATTAGAAGCTCTCTCTCTCTCTCTCTCTCTCTCGAGAGAGAGAGAGAGAGAGAGAGAGAGAGGGAGTTGTTCATGGTGCTGTGCACGAAATGTTTGTGGCAGTTTTATAGTGATTTTGAATAGGTCCTGCCAGGTTTTTCAAACCACATCAAATGTGTTGGGTATTTATATAATGTCGAAGCAACCTTGTCCTATGATCACCAATTCCCTTCACCAGATGTCTCCTCTCCCAAAGCAACCTCGTCCTACAATCACCAATTCCCTTCATCTACACCGCCTAATTAGCCTTGTGATTCTTGCCAGTACACACATGCCAGCTCTCGCATTAGCCCCGATAAGCAACGATTGTCAGTCACTCCTCAACTTCAAACAACTTCTTTCCGATGGCGCATCTCAGCCAGTGCTGTCCTCGTGGGACAGCGCAGTGAGCTGCTGCATTTGGCAAGGCATCATCTGTGACAATCAGCCTCCCTACCGAGTCCTATCGCTGAATCTAACGTCCATCGGTCTAATAGGCCCGATATCTCCATCCCTTGCCAACCTTACTTTCCTCGAAGCGCTTGATCTCTCTGATAACAAGCTCCATGGCACCATCCCTCCCGTTCTTGGCTCTTTGAGGATGCTTCAAGTACTCTACCTCAACATGAATTCCTTGGAAGGTGAGATCCCTGAAACACTTGGCCAGCTTCCCGAGTTGCAAGGGATCGATCTCGCGAAAAACCAACTCAGAGGAGCAATCCCCACCAGTTTGTTTAACTGCACGAAGCTGGTATACCTCTCGCTTTCATACAACAATCTCACAGGCGGTATTCCTCCCGCCATTTGCAATCTATCTTTCCTAGCTAATCTCCACTTGGGATTCAACAACTTGGGAGGGGTCATTCCGACGGATATTCACCGTCTCGCCAACCTGTGGAATTTCAATTTGCTGTTCAACCAATTCTCTGGTACAGTCCCTCCTGAGCTTTTCAATTTCTCTTCCTTGGCTTTCCTTGGATTGGGTAGTAATAATCTCTCAGGATTGCTCCCAATGGATCTTGGAAACTACCTCCCTCGTCTGGAGGCCATTTACTTGTACAGCAACCACTTCATTGGACGCTTTCCCCCATCCACAACCAATGCCTCAAATCTTCTTGAACTGGATCTTAGCAATAACAGTTTCAGTGGAAATGTGCCACAGAACTTGGGTAGCTTGGTTAATCTCGTAAAATTACACCTCGCTGACAACCAGTTGGAATCGCGGGGTCCCTTGGATTGGAGCTTCATTGAATCCATGTCTTCATGTGCTCGTTTAAAAGATATAGATCTCAGCCATAATAAATTTAGTGGGCAGCTACCAGATTTTATTGGCAACCTCTCATCGTCCCTGCAGTGGCTGAGATTGAGATACGATCAGATAACAGGAAAACTCCCAGAAAGTATCGGAAATCTTGTCGGCTTAGAAAATTTCGACATAGAGCACAACCTACTCTCAGGACCCATACCCAATACCATTGGTAACCTCTTGAATATGGAAGCATTAATACTCAGCCATAACATGCTTTCTGGTGACATCCCGCCATCTTTGGGCAACCTCGAGCATTTGCGCGAGTTCTATTTGAATAACAACAGTTTAAATGGGAGCGTACCAGCAAGCTTTGATTCCTTGACGAATTTGAAAGTGATGGACATCTCACACAATTGCTTCAATGATGTCATACCCAGAGGAGCAATCGGTGCTTCATCTTCGTTAACCAAACTAAACTTGTCTCGCAATGCATTTGTTGGTAGCTTACCGAGTGAAGTAGGAAAGCTAAGAAATCTCTTGGCTCTGGATGCCTCTCACAATCGATTCGCCGGAGAAATCCCAAGCTCTCTCGGTGACTGCCAGATCTTAGAACATCTAAATCTGCAAGACAATTACATCAAAGGAACCATACCCAGACAGTTTAACAACTTAAGAGCCCTCCAGTTCTTAGACCTCTCCCAAAACCAGTTATATGGTTTTATACCACTTTTCTTGGAAGCCTTAACTTCAATCCAGTTCTTAAACCTCTCTTTCAATAATTTTGAGGGTCAAGTCCCAACAAGGGGTGTTTTCAGCAATCTGAGTTTATTTTCCGTTGTCGGGAACGAAAATCTTTGTGGAGGAGACCCAAAATTAAACTTGAAATCTTGTTCAAGAGAAAAAGTAGGATTGTCTAAACCAGTCTTGGCCGTGATCTTACTGCTTGTTGTCCTAATTCTAATAGTTTTTCTGCTTCTCATGCTTTATCTAAGGAAACAACTTATGACAAAGCGTCGTGCAGATATATATGAGAGAGTAGATTGTTGGAGTGATCAGTTACTGAAACTGTCATACAATGATTTGAAACATGCTACTGATGGATTCTCAGCTGTAAATTTAATTGGTACTGGTGGGTGTGGTTCTGTATACAAAGGAGTTCTAAAGGACGAGAGAGAAGTGGTGGCCATAAAGGTTTTCAACCAAGAAATTCTTGCGGCTTCAAAGAGCTTTATTGATGAATGCAAAGTCTTAAGAAGCGTAAGACATCGCAATCTTGTAAGGATATTGACAGCATGTTCGACTGTCGACTCTCATGGTGACGATTTCAAGGCATTAGTGTATGAGTTTATGCCCAATGGTAGCCTTCACGAATGGTTGCACAAGAATGAAATGTATGGAGGATCAAATATCTCTAAAGAACGGAATTTAAATCTGCTTCAAAGACTTGACATAGCCATTGATGTCGGATCGGGGATTGATTATCTTCATAACCAGATGGATACGCCGATTGTACATTGTGATTTGAAGCCCAAGAATGTTCTTCTTGATGATGATATGACTGCTCGTATATGCGACTTCGGTATTTCGAGGATTCTGCCTCCAGATTCCGAACTATTGACCACTGGAATTAAGGGAACGATTGGTTACATGCCGCCTGGTAAGTCATTCATTATTTTCTTAAATTATAGAATGTTAGTTTTGGGGATTATCTTAACATGGCTTCCGCCTGTACGTGTTTGAAAATAATCAGGGTACGTGAAAGTGCAAATTTTACGTGTGTTTGTCTCAGTTTTCTTCAAGATCATCACGCAAACTCGCAACAAGTCCATCTATGGGAACTTATCTCAATTTAAAGCCATCATAGTATTAATGGAGATTTAAATCGATAACATTTTGAAATATATAATTTTCAATCACCAATTTAGAGAAGATGCCCTTTATTGATTGATGGCGATTCTCATAATTCGATGATTCTATCATTGATTAATCAATGGGATTCTATCAATATGAGAATTTTTTATGGATGCTTAAAGCTCTTCATGAATTATATATATATATATATATATATATATATATATATATATAGAGAGAGAGAGAGAGAGAGAGAGAGTGTGTGTGTGTTTGCGGCTGTGCGCGCGCGCATACTAACACATGTTCTTACAAGCTCTAATAGCACAAAAAAGGAACTATTAGAGAGAAACAAGGGAAGAAGAAAGAAGGTCTATAGATACTATAGCAAAATTTGGAGGAAGCGATCTTTGAAGTTGTTACTCTGGAGCATTCTTTCCTATATTTTGAACGCAAAGTTATCAAATTTATGATCTTTGGGATATGCATGCACTATCCTTGTTATATCTTTGTGTGGTTAAAATGCGACTGTAAGCATAAACATTTGTTTTACTTCACTACAACTCGCGGTTGTTTCTCTTTAGTGCACCTGCTTAATTCATTATAGTTTCTTTTGAAGTCAAGGTAGCTCTATATTATGCATGCTTATTTTCCTTCCGTGCTCTTATCTATGTAATTATACATGCTCATATTTTCAACTATTCATCTTCTAATGCATATGCATGTGTTCTATTAGCGCAACCACACGAATCCCATAAAGAGAGTAAAACACAAAAGGTGCAAAAAGAAGAAACATTATTATATACTTGCACTTATTTCTCACTGTAGCCCGACACATTCTCATCATTATACACACACTTCACGTGTATTTTCTACCACATTCATCGCACATAGTAATTAAGACGAAGATCTGTGTTGTGCAACATAGCACGGATCTTCTGCAAGTTCAACCCACACCCTCTTTTACAGCCGGCCTCAGTACTGCAGAAGAACCGTGCCATGTGCAACAACCCGTATTTCACCACATTCACCGCATACAGATTTTCTCCATCAAGATGAATTAGATTTCTACTTATTTCAAGTGTCATATCCTTCTATATTTACTCTTATATGCCCACAACCTTGATGATCAAACTGTAGAATCAGCGATGGGCTGTCCGATCACTACATCTTGGGATGTCTACAGCTTCGGAGTTCTCTTGCTGGAGATGTTCACAGGGAAGATGCCCACAGAGATGGAAGATGATCTGACTCTTCACGGATTCGTCAAGAAGAACTTCCCCGATCATATCGAGAATATCATCGATGAGAAGCTGTTGTTTGCAGAAGACATTTACGGTGAAATTTCCGAGAAAACATCAAAATGCGTGGTCTCGGGTATAGAAGTTGCTTTGATCTGCTCAGAGGCACAGCCTAAGCAAAGGCCAGAAATTAGAGATGCCCTCAAGAAGCTGGAAGATGCCAAGAAATTTATTCTTCGAGTTTGATTTACGATTGATCTGCTCAAATTGGCTTGCATCCAAGGACGATCGATATGCATAATATTGTTTTCAATGTTTATAAGCAGAAAACCCTGCAGTTTGCCTGGAGGTATCGGCTATATATGTTCAGATAACATAATGTAAATCCATCCCACGCGATCTTGTTCCATGGAATTGAATTCTCGTTTTTGGCTATAATGCAATATTTGCTTTGACATGATGATGTAAATTTGTCTATTATAATTGATAAAAGACGTTATTTTATTTCTTTTAATGTCTCTGTAGTCGATCCCTTGTATTTCTTCCTCTTTGTTCAGATTGTTAAAAACCTAAATCCTGAATTATTGCACAACGAAATGATAGATATTGATACAGCTCTTTTGGACAGTATTAGTGTAAGCACACTCATGTTAATGGAATGTTATATGAGGTTAACCATTGTCATGGTGGGCTATATTGCTAGCATAAAATAATCTTAACGATTATTCTTTTCCTTTTTTTAATTATTGTCAAACTAGCAACAATTAGTGCATACCTTAATAAAAAAGCTATGGATATCCATCATTAGCTACAACAAAATTATCCTAAGGTAAAGAATAATTCAATATTCGTTGGCATATCTTTCGTAATTTAACGTATAATAGCCAATAGTATTCATTGTTTGGTTTTTTAAATTTGCAATGAATATTGTATTTGTTGTTATATTTCTCATAATGAATATAATAGCAACTACTATTCTTTGATTTTTTATAATTATTGCTAAATTTAATAATAACTAATACAAGTTTTAACAAAAAAAGGTAATAAGAAAAACATTGTTATATGAACCTTTAATAAGGACTATGATATTCATTGTTAATTACAATAACAAAAGATAATTTAGCAACAAATAATATTTGTTGTTATATCTTTAACATCAAAAGATGTGGAAACAAATATTCAAATTATTTTTTACTTTATACAGTTTAGGTTAGAGTGGTGTGTGTGTATATAAACCTTTAGTAACAAATATGATATTCATCATGAATTAAAAGAACAAAATATAATTGTAACATATAATATTTGTTGTACTATAATGAACATTGCGAAGCTTGACATTCAAATCCATTCCATTACTATACATTAAGCAAGCATGGGCCCCTTTCTATTAATTTGTTACCCAAAAATGATTTTCATGACCTTAGTCCCGACACTCATTTCCTTGCTCCCTCTCCGCCCCCCACCACCCTCTATCAGCCCTCCCCTCCACCGTCATCTCCCCCTATCTCCTCCATCATCTCCATCGCCCATCCAATGCACATGCCTTCTCCTATCCGGTTCCATCCAGTGGCCATTTCCCTATTCTAGGCTCTCATACTACCCAAACCCTATAAATCGACAATGATGCCCCTCGAGAATGCTCTGTGATTGCATTTCGAGGAAAGTTATCATGTAGCTTCCAGTCCAAGTTTGTGCCCTCCTCTAGGCTCGCACGATATGGTGAAGGATTCAATCACATCGGGTACACTGAAGAGCAATCTTGTGAAGCTATGGAAAGAGCCGATTCTTTATTGCGAGGGCTTCACATCTCATCCTCCATACAAATGCTCTTTGAATCGTGCTGGGCAATAATTCATCACATGGCTCTCAAACCAAACCAGTGGTGTGGGGGACAAAGTCAAAGAGCTAGACCTATGAAACTACGCCCTTGACCAGTGACGATGCTCCTGAGAGAGAGAGTCACTTTCCGGATTATTAGCTCAAGTATCCCAGCTATATATAATACGATTTGCTTATGTTGTCTTCCCAGGACAAGCTTCCGGGGAATGGGAGGGGTGGGATCGGGCTATCATGACGACCCCCTGGGGCGCTCTGGATCAGAAATGAACAACTAGTTGCCTTCACTAGTATCTTCTCACATCTCACTTTGATCGAGGAGAAGCTTCATATCTCTATCACACAGGTTGATAAGAAATGACGAGGGGTCCCTAACATGATGTTGGTCTACCAGTGAAGCCATAAGGGGGTCCATAGGAGGGCTAAAGGGGTCGAATTTTAGTCTTCTTCCCTATTGCGACTTTTGTGGGTACTAGTTATATTAGGCGGTGGTTAATGAGATAAAATGGACTGGAACTCAACTACTAGCAGAAGTTAGTTTTTTGGTTGATAATGACTTAGATCTGAACCCAAAACCTAACAAATGATATCAAATTTAATTTTCTCTCGTAGTGGAAATGACTACTCAAGAGGTGGAGATACTTTGCTATGAGTTAGGATGAAAATGTAGAACAAAGCATTCAACCGTTTATTATTAATGAGAATAAATGATGTAACACATCTAAAAGAGAACCAACCCACTAAAATCTAACCCGGACCTGGACCTGGTGATGACATAGGCTGGGGCAGGGTCCATATTCTTGAAACTTTGAGCTGGGCTGGGCTTGTCCCATACCCAAGAAAGTCCAAAAAAAACCCACCGTGCGGAGTTTGTAATTTGGTAAATTACATATTGGAACCTCATCTATGAGCTCAATCTCAATATAGGTCACAATCTTTCAAATATAACAAAATAGGTCCCGATTCCGTTACTACAATAGGTGCCGTTAGAAAAAAGAAAGAGATGGATAAAGTGTCCATTTCAGAAGTGGTATTCTTGTAAGTGTCCATTCTCGAAAATGAACAATTTAGTCAATCTCTTTCTTTTTTCTAACGATGTTGCTTATAGAAACTGAGTTGGGACTCATTTTGTTACATTTTAAAGATTGAGACCTATATTGAGATTGAGCACATAGATGAGGACCCAAAGATTGGGACATGTATTGGGATTGTATAGAGATTTTAAGTTGAAGCAAGAATTGATTTGGATCTACTAAGCAATGGCATTTTTAATTTCTAAATAGAAATTATCTCATTACTTCCTTAGATATCATGATCTCGAGGAAACATCTATAAGATTAAAACGCTAATTTATAATTGAAAGACGTTGCATTAGAATATAAAGAATTAAACAAATTTGAATGACGTTGTTTCGTGGATAAATCTAAACCATAAAATCAGTAGCGGACCTAGAATTTTAGATAAGGCGGGGCACCAAAAATATATGTCTTGATTAGAATAAAGATTAAAAGTTATAGTCTTTAGATTAATTAAAATTTTAAAAGTTAATTCATATATTCAACTTATTGACAAAATAAGATAAATAAATCATATAATAACATATTTATACATTTTAGATACGAAAATATTTACCAATGACTTCAAACAAAGGAAATATTTTTTTTAAAAAAATGTAATTTATAAATATAACTTTATAATTGGAATTTCATAAAAACTCTATACGTGTGAAGGGTTTAACATATAATTGAATTTACCAATAAAGATTTAGTCCTATTTGAGATAATTTAATTATTTCCTAGTTAAAGGTTAAATGCATAAAGTTTACTATAACAAAATAAACTTATACATAATGGCATATAATTTGAGAATTTATTGTTATAACTTTCGATATTGATATTTTAGCAACACATACTATCCGTTGCAAAACTATCATGATTTCTAAATTTGATAACAAATGCCGTATTCATTGCTATATTGTAGGCAATAAATCACACAATATATGTTATTTGTTAACTTTTAAGGAACTTTTATTTACATTGTTTAAAAACTTAGCGATGATCAATACAAATTTTAATGAAAAAAATCAAATGTTAATAGTTGTTATATATATATATGTATATATATAGCAATGAATACGATACTTGTTGTGATTTCAACAATAAAAGATAATTTGACAATGAATAATTATCCTGTAGTTGTATAATGATATGTCATTATACATAAATTTCACCTTTGATAACTAAAAGAAGACTTAATATTGATTACATGGAGAAAAAATGATAACATTAAAGTATATTAAGTGATATATATGTGTGAAATTAAATGGAGAGAGAAAGAGAGGAAGGAGCAATTTGGGAAGCACAAGAATTGAATGCCATTAAAAATTCTTAATTCCATGGGAGGCATGTGCCCAGACTTAAAAGAGAGCGGGCCTTATCAAGGCTCTGATTTTCTAAGTTTTGTGGGCTTAGGCCTAATAAAATAACGGGCCCGTACCGGGTACATAGGGATTACAACAACTCACATATTAAGCTTTAAATATTATTGAGCAGTGGCCAACAGCTCTAGTTAATTCTTAGCCCAACGAGTTATCAACGTTAATAATCATTGATAACAGCTTCGATCTTGATAAGTATTCGCGCAGTTCTTTACTCCATACTCTCTCTCGAAAAGAATTTTTCCCATAGTCATAGTGTTTATTTTCCACTTTTTTGAAAAAGATTCAAATTCATTCATCAAAATAGTAGCTAAATAAGTTCAGTACACCATACAGGGCCGGATGGGCCCCACGGACGCAGGGCAAATAGTTACGACCACTATAACCCAAACAACAAAGTATCAGCTTAAATACCCTACATCAGAGCAACTAAGCCAACCAGATATAACCCCCAAAACTAGTAATGAAACCACCAAAAAAACCAACAAAATATGATTTTAGCAGAAAGGTCTTCATTCACTTCCCGAGCAACCATCAACGGACGGTGCTCCGAAAGATGTCTAGGATCATAGTTTTGACGATAAAACCGCAGAGACGCTCGTCGTGACCGCCAGGAAAGGAGGGGAAAAAGAAAGTTTGAGCCAGAGCTGAGGAGAGAATAGACAGTAAATTGAGTAGATAAAGCACAGATCATCCTAAGTCCTAAGTTTATGTTTAGCACATTTGTAGCAAAAAAAGTGCATCAATGGACTTTTAGATACGGGTTTCCCCTATTCTAAAAGGACAAACAACGGAAGCCTCATCAATAACTTTTTTTGTTAAAAGAGACACCATCAAAAGCTAATTTACAACGTTCTTTCCGAATTGACTACCACAAGGTAGACACTATGGCCCATCGTAACCATTGAACATCGGTTAGAGGGTTCAAGTTACCAATAGTTATGAAAGTCCAAAAAATCATCAAAAGTTGATTCAGATCCACATTTAGCGATGATATCACATGTAACCACACAAATTTTTGAATAGGTGTATGGAACTTTCAAGGTGATTATGACATAAATAGCATTTATTCGCTGACGAAATTTTCAAATTATGGAGTTCATATTGTTTATTTCCCACTACTGATGCAAATCTGCTCTAATATAAATTTCTCGAAATCTTAGACTCAATTCCAATCTTTTTATAAAAACTTGAGTGGAAGCCTGAATTGTATTAATTTCACAATGTATCTGTAACGGACAAGATTTTCCAACAATAATAATAAAACAAATATCTCGTTTCTAAATATCACCATATCACAATTATTATATCATTCATTAGCCAATTGAATAGGTTTAATTACCCCATTAATTTCTCTTATGGACAACCATTAAAAAGACAATGGAGCCTTTAAACTCCCACATCTCACACATCATTTTTTATGCCTTAGAGAGAGAGGGATCTTCTGGGAGAGTTGTTTTCGTTGTAAGATACGGCAACATCGAATCAGAAGAGGAGAGCGTCGATCCGAGATCAAGGGAATCGAAGTGATGGCGACACAAAAAGACTACACATCGGATCTAAGGTATGTGTCGGTTTAGGATTACGATTTATAGATGTATGTATCGATATAGGTTTTCGTAGGAACAATTATTATAACCAAAATACGATCTTAAATTTATGTGTCGGCTCTAAGTTATTACATTTAGACATCGATTCAATCTAGAAAGGACCATTGAATGGATGTATCGTTTTAGGATCTTGTACTAATATTGATCACACCGGGAATATGATACCTTAATGTATATATATCGCATCTCTACTATAATACGTGTAGCGGGCCAATTTAGAGTAATATCTCTGTATATGTACATGTGTTAGCTTTTAGAACAATATGTAAGAACATCGAACCAATATTGAAATTAAGATCTCCACACATACATGTTGAATGCTTAGGAACCCATATAAAAACATTAATGATCGTCAACGATAATGATGAGGATTACATGTTACTGCTGGGAATTCGTTTGATCACGAACACCTTTCATGTTATTTTTTTAGATCAATTATTGAGAATTGTCGTTAATCTTAGATAGCGAGAGAGCATCATGTAAATCTTACATGGCATATTATTATTATAGTGTTAATCAATATATATTAAATTGTTACATTGTACTCCTACCTTTTCGTAACCTCTTGAATATAGCATCTAAAGTTGAATGAAAAGAATAGCAATGACATGATATCATATTGAATGGGTATTCTTTTTTTCTAATCACAAGCATCATAAATACAATATAGTGTTATATAAAGTATAAACTCATACATTATTTACATGTACATAATTATATGCTAAAATTAGATGTGCACCTTGACTAAGAAAAGTTCTCATTACGTAAAAACACAATCAGAATTTAGCTTCCGTGACTGTAGTCTTAGATATTGATATATATAAATACATAATTTATGGATCTACTCTTGTACGTGCTATTTATTTTGGCTAATAAATATAACGTGTAATTTATAAATCAACTTTCAGATAACAGAGCAATAACTAGCTATGAACAAGATGTATCTATACAGAGTGTATGATAATATATATCTTTCCATGCACCAAAATGTACTCTGAACAGATCGTCAATTAAGGCCTGCGAGACCCCATAATCTACTGAGATTTACAAACACTAACTTTATAACATTGACCCAATATACTACGTATAGAGATCTGCAAGATACGACAGGATTCACAAAGTATCTGGAATATGGATAAGTTGTATTAAATTAGATGCAAGTGAATGCATACTGTATGGTATGATTGTCTTTCGAAAATTATTAACTCAAATTGCATATCACTAACAAATTCATAATATAATAGTATTACACATGAAGTATAAAGAATAAAGATTTAAGGCACAGACTCATAAAGAGTCACAGGGACGGCCGCAAGGGGTCGTGTTAGCCCAAGGGGCAACGCCACAAGGGGCGTATGGTTGCAAGGAACCATGGAGGCAAAAGCTAAGTCCTCTACAGTTGTACCTACACTGTCATGTTAATGCCGCAAGGGGCGACGCCGCAAGGGGCGTATGGTTGCAAGGAACCACAGAGGCAAAAGCTAAGTCCTCTACAGTTGTAGCTACACTGTCATGGACTGCAAGTGCCAGCGGTTGAAAACGTATAACTAGATACGCACATGAAAGTTATGAAATAAATGATTTATAAAGGTAAATCATTACAAGTATGCAAGAAAATGGATTAAAAAGAGCAAACCATTACATGTTATACAAGATATGATTTAAGAAAGTTAAACCATCAAAGTCATGAGGGTTTATACCAAAATGATTTATATGATTTAAAAAGTATGTAATTTGCCATGTATTTTATGAAATAGGCCCCACAAGTTGAAAGAAATGGTTGTCATATCTACTTGTGCAATTTACATGCATATCCATGTTTTTGAAAGAAGATAAATTATACATGATAGGGATCGAACATAGCCATGCATGAGAAATATTTAGGCACAGAATGATGTGCATACATAAAAATCTAAGTATATGATTTATAACGGATCAAGGGCCATTAGAATACCCATGCATGGACCCCGATGCATACTAGGCATTAGACTCATGGAAATTTATATTTGTCCATTTCAGGTGAAGAACAGGATTGATTACATATCTCGGACCGTGCTTCGGATCCCATGAGATTCCGAACGTGGTATGACTCAACTCGAGAAGAATAAAGGATATCTATTTGCCTACAGGAACTGTTGAGATTCTAATTTAGTTATTAGAGTAGTTTTTAAAATTTTCCAGTTTAGAGTTGTAATAATGGAACTCTTAGTAGAATGGACTATGTTTGGATTTGATATTATCTCTGCTCATTGGATGCCATGCATGTTTTGGTAACGGTTCGATCGCGCGATCTTTTATTGCTTGCTTCCGTCGATCTTCGCGATCCGTTCTGTTACAAATGGTATCAGAGCTAGAGTTCCTCTGGGGATAAGATATCCAAAACCGTTAGTGACCCTAGACTTAGATGAATAAATTAAGACTTAGGCACTATAGACAGCTTGGGGATCCTTTGGTTTTCTAAATTAGATAGCCTTTCATTGTGGAATTAAGGCAAATAAAAATCACGAGTTATCACCAAATAAGAAGACTGTCATGGAAACACATGAAAAATTACTTAAGTTGATGAGCATTGATGACTAAATGGCAATAATGCCATTGTAAGATCGTTGATGGGTTTATTACGAAGACCTTTATTCACAACAACGATCCTTTATCTTGAAGTGCGAACATGAGATGGAGAAAATCGAGTATTAGATAAAAGAGATGGTTGAGAAATGGATACAAGAGGTTAGAATTCTTCAACCCTTAACATTATAAGAAGATGGTCAATGAATATGCGATCAAGCTACAACGTTGGAGTAGTATGGAAAGAGGGTATATGCAAATTAGAGGCGAATGAACTATTTGTTAGATTTTACATAGCATATTTGAATAGTGCTTGATACACAATCATCTTGATTATATAATAAGAATTTAGATGTTGTGGGATTTTTCTAGGTACATTTTCAGAGGATTATTTGAGACTACATTCTTGTTGACAAGTGAATTTATTTGATGATGTTATTCCAAAAATTACATTGATTTCAGAAGGTCCTTATACATATCTTGGATTTAAAAGATTAAAGAATCAGTTACATTAGCAACTATATAAGGAAGTTTTTTTTGTGACACGATATTTCTTCATAAGGAGGCATTATGCTCTTTGAGAAGAGAATGATAGGTCACAATCAACACATTCATTGTGAAAGGTGATAAGGTATGGGATGAATAGTTACTACTTTGGATGAATGATTTATTGCTTGGGATCAATGATTTAGCTAATTAATTATAGGATGAAAGATCCTTTCTAAAAGCATTATACATATAAGCTAAACCGAACCATGAATAAATGAGGAGGACATTTCTGAAATAACCTTCATAATAAGGTTAGGCAGTTGTTAATTTTGATCATGACATATGATTTCACAAGATCTCTTACAAGTTTTATGAAGCTCCATAATAGTATTTTCTAGAAAATATCCAGATTAACCTATGATCATATTTGTCGAGGATATGACCGCGTACTTTAGTGATCTAAAGAAATGCCTAGTACATCTCAATGTTGTATTCAAAATCCTACTCCAACACCATCTTTATGTAATGTTCTCTAATTGTAACTTCCCGTTGAACAAAATCTTACTTCTAGCAATGTCACATTTACAGATGGAATTGAAGTTGACCTAATAAATCAAGATGAAAGTTCTATTGCCTTGGAGTTAGCTAAGAATTATTTGAGAGATTCATATATTTCTGGGATGACAAGGTATATTGATGATTCATGTAGAATTTTTCACATACTACAATAGTATTGAGAAACCTAATTAGAAATGAGGTGAAGTTTGTACATTCGGATGAGTATCAATGAAGTTTTCAAAAACTAAAGCCAAAGTTGACTCTGACTCTGACCATGAGCTTACCAGTAAGTATTAAAGGTTTTGTGGTTAAATTGGTACATCTGACAAAGAAAATAAGGGTATTAACTGTACATCACACCGGCTAAGCTCAAGGAGAGTAACCGTCCAAATCATGACTTGGAGTATCCTACACATGACTTGATGATAGTAGTTTATTTTTCTATAAAACTTTGGCAACATTATCGATATGGGGGAAGAAAAGTCAAGGTAATTGGAAAGACTAGGATAACATAAAAATGTGTCGATCTTTTGGAAATGATTGAAATATTCAAGAAGGAAGATCCTCATTTTGGTAAATGGAATCGATGAAAAGGTAAGATGCCATGGTAGAGATTGGATTCTTAATGACAATAAGTTAGGGTAGTTGAATTTTATTATTTACCACAGACCCAATCATAACAAAAATTCTGGAAGATCTAAAACATTAGTTGCCAAAAGATGAAGAAAGGCATTGCTTAATATATTTTGAAGTATCTTGCAAGTCAAAAGTGAAGAACATAATCCTAACCACCATGTACAACTTTTGGAGATTGCATAATGGAATTGGAAGTATATCATGATGGATTTTGTTATTACTGATGGATCAAGTCAACTCACCTCTTACCAATTCACTTGGATCAATCAATGAAGAGTATGATAGAACTGGATGGAATGAGATTTTCTGCCTAGATAATATCCCAACATCAATTATGTGAGATTAGGACATGAGATACAAAACCTTGTTAAGGAAGAGTTTCCAAGAGGCTATAGATACCCGATTAAGTTAGTACTTTTTGCAAGCAAACTTATGGTTAATCAAATAAGATCTCAAGGGATTTGATGATTTGTTGGGAGCATGCGCTTATGATTTTAAAGAAAACTTGGATAGACTTTTCCTATGGTAGAGTTCTCTTATAATGAATGGTCACCATCTGAGTACCGAGATGTTTTTTTTTTGTATAAGCATTCTATAGAAGATCTTGTTGATAACACTGTCAAAGGAGCAATGCGAGTGAGAACATATTTTGGTATTAAAGCTAATCCTTACTAGTAAGAAGAGTGTTCAACAAAAAAAATAAGATGTAAAGGAAATCCACGATCTTTGATATGTTTCTTTGCTAAGAAATTTCGAGGACGAAATTTTTTAAGGGTGGTAGATTGTAACAGACAAGATTTTCCAACAGTAATAATAAAACAAATATCTAGTTTCTAAATATCACCATATCACAATCATTATATCATTCATTAGCCAATTGAATAGGTTTAATTACCTCATTAATTTCTCTCATTGACAACCATTAAAAAAACAATGAAGCCTTTAAACTCCCACATCTCCGACATCATTTTTTATGCCTTAGAGAGAGAGAGAGGGATCTTCTGGGAGAGTTGTTTTCGTTGTAAGATACGGCAACATCGAATCAGAAGAGGAGAGCGTCGATCCGAGATTGAGGGAATCAAAGTGACGGCGACACAAAAAGACTAGACATCGGATCTAAGGTATGTGTTGGTTTAGGATTATGATTTATAGATGTATGTATCGATATAGGTTTTCGTAGGAACAATGATTATAACCAAAATACAATCTTAAATTTATGTGTCGCTGATGAATCTACGTTTCATCATCTTTATTCTATCATTTTGGCCTTAAACCCCTAGAAAATGCATGTAAATAGGCTTAGTTTAGGCATTTTATCATTCATGCATCATTGTGTAAATATTGTATAAATGCGGTTTTTAAAGCCAAAATTATATAATAAAGAAAAAAAGAAAAAGAATAAAATATTGCAAATATTTTATGACCTGAAACCCCGAGACCAAGGCATCTCGATGACTAGGTCGACAAGGAATAAAGTAGGGGGAGATAAGGACCAAAATACCAATAAAAATACCTTTTATTTAACCCATTATTTATTTATTTTGGGACCTATTTTTGATTCCATTTTTATACCTCAAATAAATAAACTTTAAACATAAAAGTTGTAGATAATTAAATAAAGAAAAATACAAAATTGTTTCACTCAAAAATAATGTATAGATAAAAAGTTATGGTCTGAATAAAATTCCAGAATCCCAACTTCCCAGACCTGTATCTCCCTAATAAAAACTTGAAATGCGTAAAACTCACTTTTAATTGTATATAATTTAAAATAAGCTATTTAATGGCAGTGGTTTCATATTTGGCGGAGCTACGGTTTGAAAGTTGAGTTTTGGACCCCTATTGTATACTTGTACCGATTAAAATAATCATTTTATTATTTATCCATTATTTTTACCATTTTATATTTTTATAATTTTGTAAATATTATTTATAATATATTTGTACATTAAAATCAGAATAAAAACCTAAATAAAATACAAAATAAAAATACCTGTAGATAATACATAGGTATAAGACCTATAAGTATACCTATATAAACCATACTTTTATTTTATTAAGTGTACAAAATACCTCAGAAAAATAAAATAAAAATATATTTAAGTGTATAAAAATACTTTATAATTTTATAAAATAATAAACTAAAATAAATAAATTAAATTCACAAAATAAATATAGAACAATAAAATACATAAATAAATATACCTATAAAGGCTATAAAAGGTAATTTGTATTTTTATACCTCTAAAAAATAATTAAAAATCACCATAAAATAATTCATAAAATAACAAACATTTTTTATTTAATAATTAAAATTAATTAATTCATTTTCTATTTTTTAATAATTTTACAAGGATTTTTTCCAAGGAATTTTCTGGTTGGTCCACGTGGACCGACCAGAAGGTTCCGTTGGTTGACCTCGGTCAACTCTCTGACCGAGGTCTGGACCTTGTTAGACCTGCGTTTTTTGACCATTTTCAACTTTTTTTTAGGCGCACCCTTTCACCATCTCATGATTCTTCCTTCATGACTTTTGTGGTCCAATTATCCATGATTCACGCCCTTGGTTCTCTTGGGCCAAGCGTCAACGATTCAGCGAGATATGCCTCGTTCTTTGGAGCTGGTCGGGCAGGCAGTCAAACCTTTAAAATTTTCCCCCGACCTTCTTCTCTCTTTTGATCGCTCTTCCGCCACCTAAACCCTAGCCAAGACCCTCGTCGACGTTCCTGGTGACAACAGGCACACCTTGGGACTTTCGGGGACACAGGGGGCGTTGAATTGAGGCTGATCCACTTCACCGAAGGTCTCGCCGGAGCTAGCCTCCAGGGTCACCTTGGTGAGGTTTTTTCCCTCTTGCTCTCCGTCTATTTCGCTCGTAGGATACCCAGATCGTATCTCCTCGTCTCATTCTTCATTTTCCCTTGCCAAATCATCCTCTAATCCCTTGAAACCCGCCTTGGCTGGCATCGTGGTTCGCCGGCCAAACGTCGAAATTCGCTCCACACACCCCCGAGTGTTTTTCCACCCTCCGTGGGGTCGAGGCAACTTGCCCTCAACCCTTTCATGCTTTTTTCTGCAGGTACATGGAATAAAACACGAGCCTGGGACTTATTTTGTGTCTTGTCGGAGTTCCTGGAGCTCACCAGCTCCGCCACCCCCTAGCGAGAACCTCGGCTGTCGCCGAGGTGTTTTGAAGCCACCAGCAGCAAGAGGGTACCCGCAGGACCACGTCTCCGCCATTTTGAAGCCTTCAGCGCGCCGGAGACCCGAGAGCAAGCTCGGGGAAGCTCACCCTCGCCGGTGTTCTTCCATGTTCCTCCTATCAACGTCTCTGCCGTTGGATCAAGGCCAAGCTCCAGTTCCGCGCCCAGCCGTTGGATTTCGTCGCCCCTCCGTCGTCGATCTCTCTTCAAGCATCTAATCCAGGCCGTTCGGAGGCGAAGCGTCATCGCGCGATAAGGACGCGCCACGTGTCAAGTGGACGGCTCACAACCGTCCGATCTGCCCTTTAACCTGGGTATTTTGAACTGTTAACCCTGGCCATTTTTGTATTTAATATTTAGCATTAAAACTTTCATCTGCAGTTCAAACATTTTGTAATAATTACAACTAGACCCTTCATCTTTTTAGATTTGCGCTTTAGTCCTCGGCCACGTCACGTCACGTGATGCGGGTAATTTGCACTTATGTCCCTGAACTTTCTGATAATTGCATTTAGACCCCTGTGCATAGTTAACTAAATATATTTGTGGGTTATTTGCACTCTCGTCCTGCTGGTTTTTGTTATTTACAATTATACCCTGTGAACAGCAGAACACGTGCTTCGTGCGTGATTTTCTTGGTAAAATTGCAACCAGGCCCCCACGCTTTTCTATATTCGCAAAAACACCCCTGCTAGTGTGTAGTTTTTATTTGTTGATTCTATTTATTTCATGCATGTATAAGTCCCTAAAAGTTACCAAAAATATGTCATTGTATGTCTGATATATTGTATTTTCACGCTATATTTTTTAATTGTATTTTTATCGTATTTTAATATTTATAAAAATTCAAAAACCTTATTTTCAACACTGTTTGCATTATAAAATCCCTAAAAATTATAAAAACATCTCAGAAAATTCCCAAAAAAATATATTTTGCATATTTTAGTGTGTTTTAATTTCAGACTAAAAATCATTAAAAATATAAAAGAAAACTCAGAAAATATAGAAAACTCTAAAAACCTTCATAAAAATATTAAAAATCCATAAAAAATTCTAAAAATATAAACTTTGTGTCTGAATTTTCCTTATTTTATGACCTTCAAGTTAAAATTAATTTGGGAATTTTTTGTCACTATTTACTTGTTTTCATTCCCATTTTAGTTTCAGACCTTCATTTTATCCACAATTTTCAGTATTTTTGACTTGAAAAATACCAAAAAATTAGGAAAATCTAGAAAAATAAAAAAAACATTAGAAAATTATAAAAAACCTGAAAGCATTTTATTCCCAAATTTTTGAGTATTTCTCTTTTTTTATAAATACATTATCATCTCTTTTCTTATATTGTGAATATATCTTATTTGAAGAAAAAGAAAAAAATATAAAAATATAAAATATAAAAAGAAAATATAAAATCAGAAAACTAAAAATCAAAATATAAAAATATAAAAATAAAAAATAAAAAAATACAAAATCAAAAACCCACAAAAAATCCCACATTGGCTAAGTAGTTCAATAAGCACAAGACTTGACTTTTCGTCTGCTTACTTACTCCATGCTTCCTGTGTTCGACCCCTACTTGCTTGCCACTGTACATTTTTAGTAGGGTATAATAAATTTTAATCCTTGCTCTTGATTGCTTGATTGATTGTGTGGGTTAATTGTTGATCAACGTGAAAGCTTGAGTAGTCGCCTCAGCGACAGTGAGTCTGACTTGTCAGACCATTATTTAGCGGCTCTCGCTTTATCGTTTTTCAGTCGGCTCTAAGTTATTACATTTAGACATCGATTCAATCTAGAAAGGACCATTGAATGTATGTATCGTTTTAGGATCTTGTACTAATATTGATCACACTGGGAATATGATACCTTAATGTATATATATCACATCTCTACGATAATACGTGTAGCGGGTCAATTTAGAATAATATCTCTGTATATGTACATGTGTTAGCTTTTAGAATAATATGTAAGAACATTGAACCAATATTGAAATTAAGATCTCCACACGTACATGTTGAATGCTTACGAACCCATATAAAAACATTAATGATCGTCAACGATAATGATGAGGATTACCTGTTACTGCTGGGAATTCGTTTGATCACGAACACCTTTCATGTTATTTTTTTTAGATCAGTTATTGAGAATTGTCGTTAATCTTAGATAGCGAGAGAGCATCATGTAAATCTTACATGGCATATTATTATTATAGTGTTAATCAATATATATTAAATTGTTACATTGTACTCCTACCTTTTCGTAACCTCTTGAATATAGCATCTAAAGTTGAATGAAAAGAATAGCAATGACATGATATCATATTGAATGGGTATTCTTTTTTTCTAATCACAAGCATCATAAATACAATATAGTGTTATATAAAGTATAAACTCATACATTGTTTACATGTCCATAATTATATGCTGAAATTAGATGTGCACCTTGAGTAAGAAAAGTTCTCATTACGTAAAAACACAATCAAAATTTAGGCTTCCGTGACAGTAGCCTTAGATATTGATATATATAAATACATAATTTATGGATTTACTCTTGCACGTGCTATTTATTTTGGCTAATAAATATAACGTGTAATTTATAAATCAACTTTCAGATAACAGAGCAATAACTAGCTATGAACAAGATGTATCTATACAGAGTGTCTGGACCAAAATGTATATCAACTTTCCATGCACCAAAATGTACTCTGAACAGATCGTCAATTAAGGCCTGCGAGACCCCATAATCTACTGAGATTTACAAACACTAACTTTATAACATTGACCCAATATACTACGTATAGAGATCTGCAAGATACGACAGGATTCACAAAGTATCTGGAATATGGATAAGTTGTATTAAATTAGATGCAAGTGAATGCATATTGTATGGTATGATTGTCTTTCGAAAATTATTAACTCAAATTGCATATCACTAACAAATTCATAATATAATAGTATTACACATGAAGTATAAAGAATAAAGATTTAAGGCACAGACTCATAAAGAGTCACATGGACGACCGCAAGGGGTCGTGTTAGCCCAAGGGGCAACGCCACAAGGGGCGTATGGTTGCAAGGAACCATGGAGGCAAAAGCTAAGTCCTCTACAGTTGTACCTACACTGTCATGTTAATGCCGCAAGGGGCGACACCGCAAGGGGCGTATGGTTGCAAGGAACCACAGAGGCAAAAGCTAAGTCCTCTACAGTTGTAGCTACACTGTCATGGACTGCAAGTGCCAGCGGTTGAAAACGTATAACTAGATACGCACATGAAAGTTATGAAATAAATGATTTATAAAGGTAAATCATTACAAGTATGCAAGAAAATGGTTTAAAAAGAGCAAACCATTACATGTTATACAAGATATGATTTAAGAAAGTTAAACCATCAAAGTCATGAGGGTTTATACCAAAATGATTTATATGATTTAAAAAGTATGTAATTTGCCATGTATTTTATGAAATAGGCCCCACAAGTTGAAAGAAATGGTTGTCATATCTACTTGTGCAATTTACATGCATATCCATGTTTTTGAAAGAAGATAAATTATACATGATAGGGATCGAACATAGCCATACATGGGAAATATTTAGGCACAGAATGATGTGCATACATAAAAATCTAAGTATATGATTTATAACGGATCAAGGGCCATTAGAATACCCATGCATGGACCCCGATGCATACTAGGCATTAGACTCATGGAAATTTATATTTGTCCATTTCAGGTGAAGAACAGGATTGATTACATATCTCGGACCGTGCTTCGGATCCCATGAGATTCCGAACGTGGTATGACTCAACTCGAGAAGAATAAAGGATATCTATTTGCCTACAGGAACTGTTGAGATTCTAATTTAGTTGTTAGAGTAGTTTTTAAAATTTTCCAGTTTAGAGTTGTAATAATGGAACTCTTAGTAGAATGGACTATGTTTGGATTTGATATTATCTCTGCTCATTGGATGCCATGCATGTTTTGGTAACGGTTCGATCGCGCGATCTTTTATTGCTTGCTTCTGCCGATCTTCGCGATCCGTTCTGTTACAAATGGTATCAGAGCTAGAGTTCCTCTGGGGATAAGATATCCAAAACCGTTAGTGACCCTAGACTTAGATGAATAAATTAAGACTTAGGCACTATAGACAGCTTGGGGATCCTTTGATTTTCTAAATTAGATAGCCTTTCATTGTGGAATTAAGGCAAATAAAAATCACGAGTTATCACCAAATAAGAAGACTGTCATGGAAACACATGAAAAATTACTTAAGTTGATGAGCATTGATGACTAAATGGCAATAATGCCATTGTAAGATCGTTGATGGGTTTATTACGAAGACCTTTATTCACAACAACGATCCTTTATCTTGAAGTGCGAACATGAGATGGAGAAAATCGAGTATTAGATAAAAGAGATGGTTGAGAAATGGATACAAGAGGTTAGAATTCTTCAACCCTTAACATTATAAGAAGATGGTCAATGAATATGCGATCAAGCTACAACGTTGGAGTAGTATGGAAAGAGGGTATATGCAAATTAGAGGCGAATGAACTATTTGTTAGATTTTACATAGCATATTTGAATAGTGCTTGATACACAATCATCTTGATTATATAATAAGAATTTAGATGTTGTGGGATTTTTCTAGGTACATTTTCAGAGGATTATTTGAGACTACATTCTTGTTGACAAGTGAATTTATTTGATGATGTTATTCCAAAAATTACATTGATTTCAGAAGCTCCTCATACATATCTTGGATTTAAAAGATTAAAGAATCAGTTACATTAGCAACTATATAAGGAAGTTTTTTTTGTGACACGATATTTCTTCATAAGGAGGCATTATGCTCTTTGAGAAGAGAATGATAGGTCACAATCAACACATTCATTGTGAAAGGTGATAAGGTATGGGATGAATAGTTACTACATTGGATGAATGATTTATTGCTTGGGATCAATGATTTAGCTAATTAATTATAGGATGAAAGATCCTTTCTAAAAGCATTATACATATAAGCTAAACCGAACCATGAATAAATGAGGAGGACATTTCTGAAATAACCTTCATAATAAGGTTAGGCAGTTGTTAATTTTGATCATGACATATGATTTCACAAGATCTCTTACAAGTTTTATGAAGCTCCATAATAGTATTTTCTAGAAAATATCCAGATTAACCTATGATCATATTTGTCGAGGATATGACCGCGTACTTTAGTGATCTAAAGAAATGCCTAGTACATCTCAATGTTGTATTCAAAACCCTACTCCAACACCATCTTTATGTAATGTTCTCTAATTGTAACTTCCCGTTGAACAAAATCTTACTTCTAGCAATGTCACATTTACAGATGGAATTGAAGTTGACCTAATAAATCAAGATGAAAGTTCTATTGCCTTGGAGTTAGCTAAGAATTATTTGAGAGATTCATATATTTCTGGGATGACAAGGTATATTGATGATTCATGTAGAATTTTTCACATACTACAATAGTATTGAGAAACCTAATTAGAAATGAGGTGAAGTTTGTACATTCGGATGAGTATCAATGAAGTTTTCAAAAACTAAAGCCAAAGTTGACTCTGACTCTGACCATGAGCTTACCAGTAAGTATTAAAGGTTTTGTGGTTAAATTGGTACATCTGACAAAGAAAATAAGGGTATTAACTGTACATCACACCGGCTAAGCTCAAGGAGAGTAACCGTCCAAATCATGACTTGGAGTATCCTACACATGACTTGATGATAGTAGTTTATTTTTCTATAAAACTTTGGCAACATTATCGATATGGGGGAAGAAAAGTCAAGGTAATTGGAAGGACTAGGATAACATAAAAATGTGTCGATCTTTTGGAAATGATTGAAATATTCAAGAAGGAAGATCCTCATTTTGGTAAATGGAATCGATGAAAAGGTAAGATGCCATGGTAGAGATTGGATTCTTAATGACAATAAGTTAGGGTAGTTGAATTTTATTATTTACCACAGACCCAATCATAACAAAAATTCTGGAAGATCTAAAACATTAGTGGCCAAAAGATGAAGAAAGGCATTGCTTAATATATTTTGAAGTATCTTGCAAGTCAAAAGTGAAGAACATAATCCTAACCACCATGTACAACTTTTGGAGATTGCATAATGGAATTGGAAGTATATCATGATGGATTTTGTTATTACTGATGGATCAAGTCAACTCACCTCTTACCAATTCACTTGGATCAATCAATGAAGAGTATGATAGAACTGGATGGAATGAGATTTTCTGCCTAGATAATATCCCAACATCAATTATGTGAGATTAGGACATGAGATACAAAACCTTGTTAAGGAAGAGTTTCCAAGAGGCTATAGATACCCGATTAAGTTAGTACTTTTTGCAAGCAAACTTATGGTTAATCAAATAAGATCTCAAGGGATTTGATGATTTGTTGGGAGCATGCGCTTATGATTTTAAAGAAAACTTGGATAGACTTTTCCTATGGTAGAGTTCTCTTATAATGAATGGTCACCATCTGAGTACCGAGATGTTTTTTTTTGTATAAGCATTCTATAGAAGATCTTGTTGATAACACTGTCAAAGGAGCAATGCGAGTGAGAACATATTTTGGTATTAAAGCTAATCCTTACTAGTAAGAAGAGTATTCAACAAAAAAATAAGATGTAAAGGAAATCCACGATCTTTGATATGTTTCTTTGCTAAGAAATTTCGAGGACGAAATTTTTTAAGGGTGGTAGATTGTAACAGACAAGATTTTCCAACAGTAATAATAAAACAAATATCTAGTTTCTAAATATCACCATATCACAATTATTATATCATTCATTAGCCAATTGAATAGGTTTAATTACCTCATTAATTTCTCTCATTGACAACCATTAAAAAGACAATGAAGCCTTTAAACTCCCACATCTCCGACATCATTTTTTATGCCTTAGAGAGAGAGAGAGAGGGATCTTCTGGGAGAGTTGTTTTCGTTGTAAGATACGACAACATCGAATCAGAAGAGGAGAGCGTCGATCCGAGATTGAGGGAATCAAAGTGACGGCGACACAAAAAGACTAGACATCGGATCTAAGGTATGTGTTGGTTTAGGATTACGATTTATAGATGTATGTATCGATATAGGTTTTCGTAGGAACAATGATTATAACCAAAATACCATCTTAAATTTATGTGTCGGTGATGAATCTATGTTTCATCATCTTTATTCTGTCATTTTGGCCTTAAACCCCTAGAAAATGCATGTAAATAGGCTTAGTTTAGGCATTTTATCATTCATGCATCATTGTGTAAATATTGTATAAATGCGATTTTTAAAGCCAAAATTATATAAAAAAGAAAAAAAGAAAAAGAATAAAATATTGCAAATATTTTATGACCTGAAACCCCGAGACCAAGGCATCTCGATGACTAGGTCGACAAGGAATAAAGTAGGGGGAGATAAGGACCAAAATACCAATAAAAATACCATTTATTTAACCCATTATTTATTTATTTTGGGACCTATTTTTGATTCCACTTTTTATACCTCAAATAAATAAACTTTGAACATAAAAGTTGTAGATAATTAAATAAAGAAAAATACAAAATTGTTTCACTCGAAAATAATGTACAGATAAAAAGTTATACTCTGAATAAAATTCCAGAATCCCAACTTCCCAGACCTGTATCTCCCTAATAAAAACTTGAAATGCGTAAAACTCACTTTTAATTGTATATAATTTAAAATAAGCTATTTAATGGCAGTAGTTTCATATTTGGCGGAGCTACGGTTTGAAAGTTGAGTTTTGGACCCCTATTGTATACTTGTACCGATTAAAATAATCATTTTATTATTTATCCATTATTTTTACCATTTTATATTTTTATAATTTTGTAAATATTATTTATAATATATTTGTACATTAAAATCAGAATAAAAACCTAAATAAAATACAAAATAAAAATACCTGTAGATAATACATAGGTATAAGACCTATAAGTATACCTATATAAACCATACTTTTATTTTATTAAGTGTACAAAATACCTCAGAAAAATAAAATAAAAATATATTTAAGTGTATAAAAATACTTTATAATTTTATAAAATAATAAACTAAAATAAATAAATTAAATTCACAAAATAATCATAAAACAATAAAATACATAAATAAATATACCTATAAAGGCTATAAAAGGTAATTTGTATTTTTATACCTCTAAAAAATAATTAAAAATCACCATAAAATAATTCATAAAATAACAAACATTTTTTATTTAATAATTAAAATTAATTAATTCATTTTCTATTTTTTAATAATTTTACAAGGATTTTTTCCAAGGAATTTTCTGGTTGGTCCACGTGGACCGACCAGAAGGCTCCGTTGGTTAACCTCGGTCAACTCTCTGACCGAGGTCTGGACCTTGTTAGACCTGCGTTTTTTGACCATTTTCAACTTTTTTTTGAGGTGCACCCTTTCACCGTCTCATGATTCTTCCTTCATGACTTTTGTGGTCCAATTATCCATGATTCACGCCCTTGGTTTTCTTGGGCCAAGCGTCAACGATTCGGCGAGATATGCCTCGTTCTTTGGAGCTGGTCGGGCAGGCAGTCAAACCTTTAAAATTTTCCCCCGACCTTCTTCTCTCTTTTGATCGCTCTTCCGCCACCTAAACCCTAGCCAAGACCCTCGTCGACGTTCCTGGTGACAACAGGCACACCTTGGGACTTTCGGGGACACAGGGGGCGTTGAATTGAGGCTGATCCACTTCACCGAAGGTCTCGCCGGAGCTAGCCTCCAGGGTCACCTTGGTGAGGTTTTTTCCCTCTTGCTCTCCGTCTATTTCGCTCGTAGGATACCCAGATCGTATCTCCTCGTCTCATTCTTCATTTTCCCTTGCCAAATCATCCTCTAATCCCTTGAAACCCGCCTTGGCCGGCATCGTGGTTCGCCGGCCAAACGTCGAAATTCGCTCCACACACCCCCGAGTGTTTTTCCACCCTCCGTGGGGTCGAGGCAACTTGGCCTCAACCCTTTCATGCTTTTTTCTGCAGGTACATGGAATAAAACACGAGCCTGGGACTTATTTTGTGTCTTGTCGGAGTTCCTGGAGCTCACCAGCTCCGCCACCCCCTAGCGAGAACCTCGGCTGTCGCCGAGGTGTTTTGAAGCCACCAGCAGCAAGAGGGTACCCGCAGGACCACGTCTCCGCCATTTTGAAGCCTTCAGCGCGCCGGAGACCCGAGAGCAAGCTCGGGGAAGCTCACCCTCGCCGGTGTTCTTCCATGTTCCTCCTATCAACGTCTCTACCGTTGGATCAAGGCCAAGCTCCAGTTCCGCGCCCAGCCGTTGGATTTCGTCGCCCCTCCGTCGTCGATCTCTCTTCAAGCATCTAATCCAGGCCGTTCGGAGGCGAAGCGTCATCGCGCGATAAGGACGCGCCACGTGTCAAGTGGACGGCTCACAACCGTCCGATCTGCCCTTTAACCTGGGTATTTTGAACTGTTAACCCTGGCCATTTTTGTATTTAATATTTAGCATTAAAACTTTCATCTGCAGTTCAAACATTTTGTAATAATTACAACTAGACCCTTCATCTTTTTAGATTTGCGCTTTAGTCCTCGGCCACGTCACCTCACGTGATGCGGGTAATTCGCACTTATGTCCCTGAACTTTCTGATAATTGCATTTAGACCCCTGTGCATAATTAACTAAATATATTTGTGGGTTATTTGCACTCTCGTCCTGCTGGTTTTTGTTATTTACAATTATACCCCTGTGAACAGCAGAACACGTACTTCGTGCGTGATTTTCTTGGTAAAATTGCAACCAGGCCCCCACGCTTTTCTATATTCGCAAAAACACCCCTGCTAGTGTGTAGTTTTGTTTGTTGATTCTATTTATTTCATGCATGTATAAGTCCCTAAAAGTTACCAAAAATATGTCATTGTATGTCTGATATATTGTATTTTCACGCTATATTTTTGAATTGTATTTTTATCGTATTTTAATATTTATAAAAATTCAAAAACCCTTATTTTCAGCACTGTTTGCATTATAAAATCCCTAAAAATTATAAAAACATCTCAGAAAATTCCCAAAAAATATATTTTGCATATTTTAGTGTGTTTTAATTTTAGACTAAAAATCATTAAAAATATAAAAGAAAACTCATAAAAATTAGAAAACTCTAAAAACCTTCATAAAAATATTAAAAATCCATAAAAAATTCTAAAAATATAAACTTTGTGTCTGAATTTTCCTTATTTTATGACCTTCAAGTTAAAATTAATTTGGGATTTTTTTGTCACTATTTACTAGTTTTCATTCCCATTTTAGTTTCAGACCTTTATTTTATCCACAATTTTCAGTATTTTTGACTTGAAAAATACCAAAAAGTTAGGAAAATCTAGAAAAATAAAAAAACATTAGAAAATTATAAAAAACCTGAAAGCATTTTATTCCCAAATTTTTGAGTATTTCTCTTTTTTTATAAATACCTTATCATCTCTTTTCTTATATTGTGAATATATCTTATTTAAAGAAAAAGAAAAAAATATAAAAATATAAAATATAAAAAGAAACTATAAAATCAGCAAACTAAAAATCAAAATATAAAAATATAAAAATTAAAAATAAAAAAATACAAAATCAAAAACCCACAAAAAATCCCACATTGGCTAAGTAGTTCAATAAGCACAAGACTTGACTTTTCGTCTGCTTACTTACTCCATGCTTCCTGTGTTCGACCCCTACTTGCTTGCCACTGTACATTTTTAGTAGGGTATAATAAATTTTAATCCTTGCTCTTGATTGCTTGATTGATTGTGTGGGTTAATTGTTGATCAACGTGAAAGCTTGAGTAGTCGCCTCAGCGACAGTGAGTCTGACTTGTCAGACCATTATTTAGCGGCTCTCGCTTTATCGTTTTTCAGTCGGCTCTAAGTTATTACATTTAGACATCGATTCAATCTAGAAAGGACCATTGAATGTATGTATCGTTTTAGGATCTTGTACTAATATTGATCACACTGGGAATATGATACCTTAATGTATATATATCACATCTCTACGATAATACGTGTAGCGGGTCAATTTAGAATAATATCTCTGTATATGTACATGTGTTAGCTTTTAGAATAATATGTAAGAACATTGAACCAATATTGAAATTAAGATCTCCACACATACATGTTGAATGCTTACGAACCCATATAAAAACATTAATGATCGTCAACGATAATGATGAGGATTACCTGTTACTGCTGGGAATTCGTTTGATCACGAACACCTTTCATGTTATTTTTTTTAGATCAGTTATTGAGAATTGTCGTTAATCTTAGATAGCGAGAGAGCATCATGTAAATCTTACATGGCATATTATTATTATAGTGTTAATCAATATATATTAAATTGTTACATTGTACTCCTACCTTTTCGTAACCTCTTGAATATAGCATCTAAAGTTGAATGAAAAGAATAGCAATGACATGATATCATATTGAATGGGTATTCTTTTTTTCTAATCACAAGCATCATAAATACAATATAGTGTTATATAAAGTATAAACTCATACATTGTTTACATGTCCATAATTATATGCTGAAATTAGATGTGCACCTTGAGTAAGAAAAGTTCTCATTACGTAAAAACACAATCAAAATTTAGGCTTCCGTGACAGTAGCCTTAGATATTGATATATATATAAATACATAATTTATGGATTTACTCTTGCACGTGCTATTTATTTTGGCTAATAAATATAACGTGTAATTTATAAATCAACTTTCAGATAACAGAGCAATAACTAGCTATGAACAAGATGTATCTATACAGAGTGTCTGGACCAAAATGTATATCAACTTTCCATGCACCAAAATGTACTCTGAACAGATCGTCAATTAAGGCCTGCGAGACCCCATAATCTACTGAGATTTACAAACACTAACTTTATAACATTGACCCAATATACTACGTATAGAGATCTGCAAGATACGACAGGATTCACAAAGTATCTGGAATACGGATAAGTTGTATTAAATTAGATGCAAGTGAATGCATATTGTATGGTATGATTGTCTTTCGAAAATTATTAACTCAAATTGCATATCACTAACAAATTCATAATATAATAGTATTACACATGAAGTATAAAGAATAAAGATTTAAGGCACAGACTCATAAAGAGTCACATGGACGGCCGCAAGGGGTCGTGTTAGCCCAAGGGGCAACGCCGCAAGGGACGTATGGTTGCAAGGAACTATGTAGGCAAAAGCTAAGTCCTCTACAGTTGTACCTACACTGTCATGTTAATGCCGCAAGGGGCATATGGTTGCAAGGAACTACAGAGGAAAAAGTTAAGTCCTCTACAATTGTAGCTACACTATCATGGACCGCAAGTGCCAGCGGTTGAAAATGTATAACTAGATACGCACATGAAAGTTATGAAATAAATGATTTATAAAGGTAAATCATTACAAGTATGGAAGAAAATAGTTTAAAAAGAGACAAATCATTACATGTTATACAAGATATGGTTTAAGGAAGTTAAACCATCAAAGTCATGAGGGTTTATATCAAAATGATTTATATGATTTAAGAAGTATGTAATTTGCCATGTTTTTTTATGGAATAGGCCCCACAAGTTGAAAGAAATGGTTGTCATATCTACTTATGCAATTTACATGCATATCCATGTTTTTGAAAGAAGACAAATTATACAGGATAGGGATCGAACATAGTCATGCATGGAAAATATTTAGGCACGGAATGATGTGCATACATAAAAATCTAAGTACATGATTTATAAGGATCAAGGGCCATTAGAATACCCATGCATGGACCCCGATGCATACTGGACATTAGACTCATGGAAATTTATATTTGTCAATTTCAGGTGAAGAACATGATTGATTACATATCTCGGACCGTGCTTCAGATCCCATGAGATTCCGAACGTGGTATGACTCAACTCGAGAAGAATAAAGGATATCTATATGCCTACAAGAACTGTTGAGATTCTAATTTAGTTATTAGAGTAGTTTTTAAAATTTTCCAGTTTAGAGTTGTAATAATGGAACTCTTAGTTGAATGGACTATGTTTGGATTTGATATTATCTCTGCTCATTGGATGTCATGCATGTTTTGGTAACGGTTCGATCGCGCGATCTTTTATTGCTTGCTTCCGCCGATCTTCGCGATCCGTTCCGTTGCGAATATAAGTGGGGAGGTTGTAACACCCCAACCCCAAACATAGTGCCATACCTAAAACTCACGAAGTGTGGGTATGGTTTATAAGTGATGGGGATGACTACTTGATAACTTGGTCTTAAGCATTCTGGGTGGTTGCCAACTGGTCCATTTGGGCTCGTATCCAACAAGTTGTCAAGGCCAGTTTTCCTCGACAACGGACCGGGGACCTAAGCCTGGGACGTTACAAATAGTATCAGAGCCAAATTCTCTCTGATAGTGGAAAGGGCTACCCGAGAGGTGGAGCCACCCCTACAAAGAGGTAGGAGGAAATGTCTACCCGGAGCGTGCAACCGTCACTATCACTGGGAAGAAGTGATGAACCATGTCGCAACGAGGACGTTGCGAATATAAGTGGGGGAGGTTGTAACACCCCAACTCCAAACATAGTGCCATACCTAAAACTCACGAAGTGTGGGTGTGGTTTATAAGTGATGGGGATGACTACTTGATAACTTGAGCTTAAGTATTTTGGATGGTTGCCAACGGGTCCATTTGGGCTCGTATTCAACAAATTGTCAGGGTCAGTTTCCCCAATAACGGATCGGGGATCTAAACCCGGGACGTTACAGTATCAGGTTCGAGTTTTAGTAGAACCTAAATGCAACCACTTAAATATTGTAATTAAGGTATCTTAGTATCCATTGAAGTGCTAATTTGTTTATTAGAATTCTTAAATTGGATTTGGGATGAGTTAGGGTGAAGAAAGATGGTACCACATTGCTGGCCTCTAATATTTGTATGGATCCTTGTAGCGAAAAGCCAAGGAGGAAGGACTACATGTGCATGCACATGCTTGTGCTGTTTTCCTTTTCTTCGAGCTCAAACTCAGGAGACTCCGTTCAAATCGCAATAACTTTGATATGATTGATTTTAGACGTTTTTGGTATATTAGATGACTAATTTGTTCAAAAGTATGGAATTGTCATGACCATTCCTGATTTGCATACATTTTCTTGGAAATCCAAGGGGTGTCGACTCCTCGAGTTGGTATATCCTTAGGCCCTCTTCGTTTGGGGTATAAGGAGGAATGGAATAAGGGGAATAAGCCCCCAACACGCTTCCCCGTGGTACGACTATTCCCTATTATTTCATCTTATTTCACTCATATTCCTATCTTTATCCCACCTTACCTACCTTTATTTCACCTTATTCTCCTTATTCTTATCCTCCAGCCGAACGGAGAATAGACCCTTATTCCCCTTATTCCCCATCCTTATTCCTGCTTATTCTCCTACCGAACGTGCCCTTAGGGCCTGTTCGTTTAGTGAATAAGGGGAGTGGAATAAGGGGAATAAGCCTCCATTTTCCTCCAAACACGGTTCCCTATGGTACGACTATTCCCCATTATTTCATCTTATTTCACTCTTATTCCTATCTTTATATCACCTTACCTACCTTTATTTCACCTTATTCTCCTTATTTCTAACCTCCAACCGAACAAAGAATAGACCCTTAGGATGCGTTCGGTTCGGGAATAAGAAGGAATAAGGATGGGGAATAAGGAAAATAAGGGTACTCTTTTCGTTTACTTTTTTGGACATATTCTTTGTTCGGCTGGATAGGAATAAGGAGAATAAGGTGAAATAGAGGAAGGTAGGGGGAGATAAAGATAGGAATAAGAGTGAAATAAGATGGAATAATGGGGATAGTCGTACCACTGAGAACCATGTCGAGAGGAGAATTGCAAACGTAGGAGACACATTCTGGAGGTGTTTTCTCTCTATAATAGCTATTTAGCCTTTGATATGGCATCTGTGCCAGTTGTGCATATTAATTTTGTTAGCTAATATTAGGAGTCCTAATGGAAGGGACTCCTAATCCTAATAACAATGGAGTTGTATTTCATTTGTAATCCTAATGGGAATATGGCTATAGGATTGTAATTGAGCTATATATAGAGAGGGTGGGAGGTATTGCCTTTACACCACCATAGGAACTATGTAACCCTTAGATAGAAAATGTGAGAGGGAGAGAAGAGAGGAAGAGAGTGAGGGACGGAAAGAGTTGGACTCGTTCTAGTGATCTTTCTTCTCCGGTGGTCACAAGAGGTTCTTTTCTTCATATGCTTTTGTGATAGTGGTCGATTGCGCATCTGCACTCGTATCTACATCCGCTTCCATCCAGGGGTCCGGTATCCGAGAGAAGACGATACTGGTGGACCGTGTTTCTAACAAATTAAATCATCTCTGCTCCTTCCATTGAATAACATCGTCTGAATTTATCGACATCAAGATGATCAACGTTGAAGTGCACCAATAAAAATCGTATGTGCCATCATATCCTTGGAGCAAATTGTCAGATTCAATGCACCGGTGAAGTGAAGACGAAGGAAAGTCATTTATGAACACTTTGTTATTCTCTTATTTTAATCCTTTTTTAGTTTGTGATCCAGCTGATTTATCTTATTGCTCATTGTGGATCTTGTCTAATATCATTTTGACTGTTAAAATTATCCAATAGTTGAGTGTGACTGAAATGTGGATTTATATATAATTTATTATTATTATTATTATTACGACGACGATCTTTCACATCATTAAAATGGATCACGTTAATTCAGGTGATTTTATAGCTTAATTTCATTAGATTTGTAATTAAATAAATGGGTTTTTACTGGCAATCTAGTATATTTCCCTTCTATTTTGGGAAGAAGTCCTCCTTACTCACGAACCGTCCATTAGTTTGATATCATTTGAAGTATTGGGCTAGTGGAAAATTAAACATGAGTTCTTGCTAAAGAAAAATTCTTGACGGCTAATTAAGAAATAATAATCTTCATGGATGACTGTACTGTTCACATGATTCAAGAGAAGAGATGGCAATAATTCACTCTTTAGAATGATTTTATTTGGCAAAGATGCATTTGTTGGTAAGTTTTGAAATCACCTGCAAATAATGATTTGTGGTCTCATGTCTTTGGATCTTGAACGGATGGATAGCTTTGATAAACACGACAAGATCTACTCGCATTAGAGCAGGGACCTAAAAATTATGAGGAATAAATTAAAATAGCATGCGGGAAAATAGGAAAGATTACACAGAAATTGAAGAATTAGTCGTAGAAAAAACGGTACACAACCTTAGCATTATTATATCGTAGAGGCGACGACTTCAACCACCAAAGTCACGTGGAAGGACAAGCCGTATTGTATGCGTCACTTTCATTAATTTCTATATATTAAATAAGAATAGTTTTTTTCGTTGAATATCTCGTTTTTTTAACCGCCCTTTCAATTTCCCCAATCTTTTAACATTGAATTATTGGAAGAGGATTTTCTTTTTTAAGTTTCCCCATTTTTTTTGCAAATAATGATCTATGATGTCAACAGAGTACATGGTTGAATTTGTATTAACAAGACTTATAATATAAAGAGTAAATTATAAAAAAATCACGAACTATACTCCTGATTTCAAAGTCATACCTGAACTTTAAAAGATAACATTACAGTATCTGATTTTTTTAACTCAATATTGGCCTTAACTATTTGATCTAGGATTAGAAAGACAAAACGATCAACTAAATTTCAATAGCTAAAAGACCACATTGGGGCAAATACTAAAGATTACCATATTGTTATATTTTAAAGTTCAAGTTCAATTTTGAAGTTGTATGTATAGTTCATCAGCTTTTGTGTAATTTACTAAAATATAAACAATCCATAAGATTAAATTTTTGAAACATGTTATAAAACTAGTAGCGAATTCAAAGCTCTGTTGATGTATTCAATATCCCATAATTATATAATTGATAAGTATATATTCGCGGGTGCTTTCGTCTAGGAAATTAAAAATAGTGATGCACAATAATGAGTTTATAGAAACTATTTCTCATAAAATTTTAAACAAGTTCAATCCTAAATTTCGCTATTATCTCGATTATGTAATATCATAAATATATTATTATATTGGTATTTGACCTCTCCATTAATGAAATTCTGAGTTTAACAAGGCAGGTCTAAAACTACGGCTTCGTACATCTGTACAAACACAACGGCTCTTGTTAGGGGTGCACATGGATCGGATAAAATTCGTAATCCGATCCAATCCGTTGTCATTGGATTGGATCGGTTTGGATTTATAAGTTTAATGGATCGGATCGGATTAGAATTTTACAAATCCGTTCATCTATGGATTGGATTGGATTATTGTCAAAATCCAATCCGAACCAATCCGTTAATCCGTTAATAAATAAATAATATGTACTAATTTATTTGTTCTCATTAAAGTATATTATATATTAAAATTTATATGAAAGCTATGTGTAAATATCCAAGCTACTCTCTTTATAACTTAAACCTATTCCAATTCAAGTTGTACCACACACAACTTGCCAGAAAGCCCTTTATCTCACCCCACTAATTGGTTTAGAAAAAAGTAATACTTACCCTACCCGCAGTTCCCTTCAGGCCCTTCCAATTTTTCAAACAAAACATCCTTATAAAAACAATAATGCACAAACCTAAATCCACTCGGGATCCATTCCAACAACACACTCACCTGCATCACACACATCTCTGCCCTCAGATGCACACATCTTCGTCAGATGCCGTCCTTGTCCTAGTTGTGCGCATGCACAGCCAGATCTTCCTTGCGCATGTGCATCTAGACCTCGTCCTCTGCTCTTCCATACCTCCCTTGCACGTGTGTAGCCAGATCTCATCCCCTGTCGACTGTTGTCTCGTCATCATCTATGCCTTCCTTGTCTCCAACTATACACACGCGTAGCTAGACCTCCCTCGTGCATGCACATCCAAACCTCGTCTTTGGCTCTCCCAGACCTCCCTCGCGTACGGGCAGTTAGGAACCTCAAATACATCCCTCCCCACCATGTAGTCGCCCACGGTTCTTGTCCCAAACCTCCCTCACACCACGTAGCCAACCAGGTTAGTTGCAAGTTAGTTGTAGTTCCTATTTGATATATACAAACTTGCAATTTCATTCAAAGTCGTCGTTATTCTTCTATGATTTCTACGAATCACAAGTATATTATTTTTATATAGGTATGCAATGACTATTTGTAATAAATCTATAACAAGCATATATGTTTTTGCTTTCCAAAAAATTTAAGTCAAATTACTTTTCAAAATTAACTATTTTTTCTTTACATTTATCCATAATCTCAATTTTAGAATCATGATTCGAATTTCGAGGTCGACTATGCTACAAACTTAATCATAGATTAGGTGAGCATTAAAAATCCGAACCAATCCGATCCAATCCGTAATCCGGTGGATTGGATTGGACTGGATTTGCATGCTTAATGGATTGGATTGGACTGGAAAAATAAAAAATCCGTTATATATGGATTGGACACGAATTAAGCCAAAATCCGATCCATGTGCACCCCTAGCTCTTGGTATAAAACAAGGGATTTATTTGATGGTTACTTGTAGTAGTTCAGTTCTAACCCAAGTAGAGTTTTTAAGAACTGATATATGGTAACCGCGTGAAGGAACGATTCCTCTCCTCGGTTGCAATTCTTGGTCAACGCCTCTCTCCTTCGTCTCCTCTTTTTGATTGCTAAGAAGAAAAAGAAGAGAGGGAATTTGTTGGTGCTACATCTACATTCATAAGCAGCAAAGGCTCTTCTCTCCAATTGATATGGAAGAGTACTCTTTTTTACTACGCTTATGGCTACGCTCACCCGTGTCCATATCTTTTGCTCTCATCCTCCTCCTATCATCGTCCTCAGCCCCTTCTTCCCTTGCTCAAGTCGAGGGGGACTACCTCTTCTGCCTCAACGGGTATCAAGAAGAGATCGACGTCCTGAGCATGTTGTACAGATTCCTTCCACAGGCTTTACAGGGAAAGAGCCAATGCGTCTGCGATTGGAAAGGTGTCGCTTGCGATCCCCGCAGTGGCAGAGTCACGGCCTTGAATCTGAGTAGCTACGGCCTTTCAGGAAGCATACCGCCTGTTCTGTCGCAGCTCTCATACCTTACTGTCATTGATCTCTCACACAACCACTTCACCGGGCCTATCCCAGTGGAATTCCGATTGCTGAAACAACTCAACTCTCTCAATCTCAGCTGGAATTTACTTACAGAAATCCCACCTGAATTCTGGACTCCCTTCGGCCCCAGTCCGCGTGGAAGGGTTGTCTCTTTATCCTCTGTCTCAAAACTTGGGACACTCGACCTCAGCAACAACAGGCTTAACGGCCCCGTGCCAAGAAATCTAGGTGCTCTGACGAGCCTGCAAAGATTAATTCTCAGTGCTAATCAGCTAGGTGTGCTTAGCCAAGAAGCTGATCAATGGAATTTCATCAACTCCTTGGCCAAATGCCCACGCCTGCAGGAGCTGGACCTTTCGGGTAATGGATTTCTTGGCCCTTTGCCCGCTTCTGTAGGGAAGCTCTCGGCTGCTTTACAGATATTAGATCTTTCTCGCAATAATTTTACTGGTCTCATACCCAACCAATTGTTTAGTTTGTCCTCTTTATCTATTCTTCTCAATTTATCCCACAATCAATTCACTGGAAGCCTTCCAGAGGAAGTCGGGTATTTGACCAACCTTGTCGTTCTTGATGTCTCTCATAATCATCTGTCTGGAGAAATCCCACCCTCTCTTGGAAATTGCAAGAAGTTGGAGTTAGTTTACCTTCAAAATAATAATTTCAGTGGAAACATCTCATCTGGTAGCTTCAATTCGGGTCAACCCATCGTCAAGCTAAATCTGTCACGAAATAATTTGTCTGGCACAATCCCATCGTTCCTCGCGTGCATAAGTCAGCTGCAGCTTCTTGATGTGTCCTTCAATGACTTCGAGGGTGCGGTGCCGGCTGGAGGCATCTTCGACCGTCTGAACTACTCATCCTTTGACGGAAACAATAGGCTTCAAGCAGATGAAAAGCAGCCTTCAAGTCCCTGCGGTCCCATCACATATTCACCCACTTCAGATAGCTCAACCAGAAACAGTAGATCAAGATTACCAAAAGCTGCATTGCCTACCATTATAGTTATTACTATCTTAATCTTGTTGATTCTCGTGTTGTGTCTCTTCTACAAATACAATTGCTTTGCGAATGAGAGTTCAGGAGGCTTCTCCAAAGAAATTTCTTTCCCCAAAGCTTCATTGAGAGTCACATATGCCAGCCTGCAGATGGCAACTAAAGGATTCTCGCATAGTTGTTTGATCGGTGTTGGTGGGACTGGTTGCGTGTATAGAGGATTCCTTGAACACAAGAATAAAGAAGTGGCTGTGAAAGTACTTGACCGTGATGTTTTGGGGGATTTAAAGAGCTTCAAGGAAGAATGCAAGTTCATGAAGAGCATTGAGCATAAAAATCTTGTCAAGCTGCTTACATCTTGTGCGGTTGCTGACATTAACGGTGGCCAATTCAAGGCACTGGTTTATGAATTGATGCCCAATGGGAATCTGGAAATGTGGCTGCATGAAGAAATGGTGGTCTCACAGCTAAACCCTTCAAAAAAGTGGAGCTTGAATCTGTACCAGAGGCTCAACATTGCAATTGATGTTGCTTCTGCACTTGTTCACCTTCATTGGCAACTTAAGAAGCCGATTGTGCATTGTAATTTGAAGCCGAGTAACATCCTGATTGCTGAAGACATGACTGCTCAGGTGACGGATTTTGGTATGAATAGGTTTTTCAGACTTGACAAGATCGTCATGAGATCAACAGGTTACATCGCTCCAGGTAAGAATTGAAGTAATTGAATATGTTACTGTCTTGTGTTGTAAGTGCTTGCTGCAAGATAAGCTTGATTCATCTGTTAACTATGAGATTACACAACATTCGAGTCTTTTGATTCCAAACATGAAAAATGACTGTTTAACTTTGTTCCTTCTAAAGTTGGAGTTTGTTAAGTACTAGTCGTCTTTTGATGAAAAGAACAGTTATGTCGAAAGTCAGTAGAAAAATCTTGGCCTAGGGAGTAGTTTAAGAAGCATTTTAAGATTATGTTTAAGTAATATATAGTAATCTAACTACTTACTTTTGCAAGATTTATTCACAGGGTTGTAAAGGGGTTCTTAAACAATTTGTATTTCAGACAGAAGTCATTAGGTCCCCGGTCCGTTATCGAGGAAAACTGGCCTTAACAATTTGTTGGATACAGACTCAGATGGACCCATTGACAACCACCCAAAATGGTTAAGCCCAAGTTATCAAGTATGTTGAAGGGAATAACTCAGATAAATTCCATTAACCCTAGAGCTCTCTTATATAGGAGAAAAGCTCTATGGATAATTTACATAAAGAAGACAAACAAATACTAAATGATAAAATTACTCTAACATGATAAAATTACTCTAACACTCCCCCTCAAGCTGGAGCATATATATCCAACATGCTCAGCTTGGAACAACAAAGATGAAATGGACCCCTAGCAAGGGCCTTGGTGAACATGTCTGCAACCTGCTCTCCTGATGATACATGAGAAGTTGAAATAAGCCCATTTTGAATTAAGTCCCGTGTATAATGGCAATCTACTTCTATGTGCTTCGTCCTCTCATGGAAGGCTGGATTATTGGCTATGAACAAAGCTGCTTGGTTATCACATTTCAGATGCATGGGAAGAGGAACATCAATAGTTAAATCAGTTAAAACTGATTTAACCCACATCATCTCAGCACTACCTTGGGCCATTGCCCTATATTCTGACTCTGCACTAGATCGAGCCACTAAAGTTTGCTTCTTACTCTTCCAAGCTACTGGTGAGCTGCCAACAAATACAATAAAACCTGAAGTTGACTTTCTATCAGTAGGACACCCAGCATAGTCTGCATCAGCATAACCTGTGACGGATATCGAGGTATCTCTTCTAAATAGAAGACCAGTGCCTGGAGACGACTTCAGATATCTCAAGATCATAAAAACAGCATTCATGTGAGCCTGCCTGGGTTGCTCCATGAATTGGCTTACCCTATTAACCGCAAAGGCTATATCCGGTCGGGTAATAGTGACATACAAGAGCTTTCCCACTAGCTCTCTATATCGTCTCTTATCTACCTCCTCAGAGTCATCATCATACAGTTTGATATTAGAATCCATAGGAGTAGCTGCTGGTCTACATCCTGCCATACCTGTCTCAGATAAGAGATCCGTAACATACTTCTTTTGTGTCATTACCATACCTTGCATGTTTCGTGCAAACTCAAGCCCCAAAAAGTAGCGAAGTGTACCCAAATCCTTCATAATGAACTGCTCGCCAAGAAACTCCTTGGCTGCTTGAATGCCAAGCTCATTGCTGCCTGTAATAACAATATCATCAACATACACTAAGATGATCACAGTACCTCGCTGGTCTCTCTTTACAAAGAGAGTATAATCTGTTGTAGATCTGACGAAGCCCTTCTGTTCAATCAACTCCGAGAGCTTCTGAAACCAAGCCCGTGGACTCTGCTTCAGGCCATATATGGCCTTATTAAGACGGCACACCATACTGGACTCCCCCTCAGCAGCAAACCCCGGCGGTTGCTGCATATAGACCTCTTCCTGTAAGTCACCATACAAGAAGGCGTTCGTGACATCAAGCTGAAATAGGGGCCAGTCGCGGACAACAGCAACTGCAAGGAGAATCCGTAAGGTAGAATGGCAGGCAACTGGAGAAAACGTCTCATGATAGTCCACCCCATATGTTTGGGTGAACCCACGAGCAACCAACCTGGCTTTGTATCTATTAACCGTACCATCTGCCCGATGCTTAACAGTAAAAACCCATTTGCTTCCGACAATGGACGCACCTGGTGGAGGATGCACAACACTCCACGTACCACGTGACTGCAATGCCGCCATTTCCTCTTCCATAGCTAAACGCCACGGGCTGCTCTGTAGGGCCTCCTGATAAGACTGTGGGATGTGTACTGCCGATAACCCAACAACAAACTTGCGAAAGTCCGGGGACAAACGCTCCAACGACGCCTGAGAGCAAAAATCCATCCCATATTTGGGATTCATCGTCCGAGCACGCTTCTGCCGTCTATGAGCAATAGGTATATGTAGGTCATCGACTGGAGGAGTGACAGTACCATCAGTACCCTGTACATCCATCTGCGCATTCAAATCACCTGTGCCATCAGTAGAACTCAAATGATCAGTACATACCTCGGGTGTGCTGGATGATGGAGGAGGCACATGAGCAGAGGGCCGTCGCTGATAGACCTGAGGATAATAAACAGTAGTTGGTGGTGGCGGTGGTGGTGGTGGTGGTGGTGGCGGCGGCGGTGGTGGTGGCAGTGGTGGTGGTGGAGTAGACTGTGGTGGTAGATTAGAGCATGGAACAGATGGAGGTGGAGGCGGCACATAGATGTCATCTCCTTCCTCTGAGTAAGTGATTCTGTCACCTGTAGGAGAAAAGTACATAATGGACTCAAAAAAGGTGACATCTGCACTGACGTAGTACCTTCGTTTAACCGGATCAAAACACCGATATCCCTTCTGGGTTTTGGAATAACCCACAAAAACACATTTGACAGCTCTAGGAGAGAGCTTGTCAAGACCAGGAGAAAAACAATGAACAAATGCAACAGACCCAAAAACACGTGGTGTTAGGGAGAAAAGATCCTTTTCGGGAAACGCAGTCAAGAACGGAATCTTCTCCCCTAACACTGTCGAAGGCATACGATTAAGAAGATAACAGGCAGTGAGAACCGCATCCCCCCAATAGGAGTGAGGGACACGGCTCTGAATCAAAATGGTTCTGGTCATATCCAACAAATGACGATGCTTCCGTTCAGCCACCCCATTTTGTTGGGAGGTATACGCACACGACGTCTGATGCACAATCCCATGAGACATAAGAAATTTGGACAATTGAGTACTGCACAACTCTAGAGCATTGTCAGACCATATGTACTTTACTTTAGCAGAGAAAATATTTTTTATTTCAATAAGAAAAGACTGAATAATATGACCAGCATCAGATTTATTTTTAAGAAGAAAGATCCAAGAAAGTCTAGAGAAATCATCGACAGCAACAAGATAAAACCTGTGCCCTTGAAGATCAGGGACACGACTGGGACCTCAAATATCAAAATGTAGCAGCTCAAATAGACCATGATGACTTGGACCTATACGACTCGGAAAAGATGACCTGTGATGTTTGCCAAGTTGGCATGCCTCACACTGAAAGCTAGACTTGGTAGAAATCTGTGGAAGAATATGGACCATCTTTTGCAACGGAAGATGGCCAAATCGAAGATGCCAAGTGTAGGGAGATACCGATCCAGCCCTCATAGAAGAGATACCAGCATAAGGGGATTGCACCAGTCTATAAAGACCCCCTTGCTCATGGCCAGTCCCAATCACTCTGCCCGTTAATATGTCCTGAAACACAAGAGTAGATGGGTCAAATATAGCACGGCAATGTAAATCTTTGGTGAGTTGACTAACAGACAGCAAATTCATCGAGAACTTCGGTGCATAGAGAACATTGGACAGTCTCAAGGTAGGAGTCAACTGTACCTCCCCCTGACCAGTAATGGGGGAATATGTACCATCAGCTATCACCACCGATCGTTTAGATTGAGCAGGATGAAAGACACTAAACTGACCTCTGTCACCACAGAGATGGTGTGATGCACCTGAATCCATGATCCATTCTGATAGATCCGCCTTGTAACCCATAGTAAAGGCACCTGAACCTTTGAAAGCACCCACAGATGGAAAATCTACCTTGTTGTCTAACATGACGACAACGGTAACGTATAACTGGGGTTACAAAATTGGAAGACAATGTCTATTTGTACATAGACTCAAACCAGCGGCCACGTGTACAGAACACGTTCATTCAAGGAAGCATGGCTAGGGCATATAATGCATACTCACATTCATGCAGCTTCAGACTGGATGGGGGAAAGAAGGGCCCCTCCTCTCTAACATCCAAAACAAGAAAGCTCTCCTCCTGTGCTTCAGATCGCGCAGCCTTCACGCGCATAAGAAATCACTCGCATAAGAAATCACGCGCCGATGAGGGCGTGCGTCGATAACTGATGTCTTCTCGCGCGAGAGAAGGTATGCTCCAGAGAGGATCGCGCGTCTTCAGAGAAAGTCGCGCGGAGAAGGGCTCAGCGACTAATGTGCGCACAGGACTTGCGTGCTCTGGAAACCGCACACGCACATGCGACTATGGACTGGAGGCTGGAGGCTTTGCATCGCCAGACGATTAGGGCGAGTAGGATTGCCTAATCGCCACAGTACTCCAGGACTTCAGGGCGATTAGGGCGATTAGGGTAGGACTTCAGTCGGCTAGGGCGAGATGGCAATCACCAAGTCTGAGTTGTAGATCAGAGATGGCGATCGCCAGGAGACCGGAGGTGCGATCACGGCGAAGTCAGAGGCGCGATTATGCCCAGCGACCAAAACGGGGCTTCACGGCGCAGAGCCCCTCGCACCCAGCGAAGCAAGAGGCAACGCGATTAGGGACGAAGCGCGCAATCAGCCGCCCAGGCGCGCGTGAGCGCGAGCGGCAGCCCAGCCGCGCGTGTGGCGGCGCGTGGGGTGGCGCCGATGGAGAGAGAGAGGCCGGCGGGTAGGGTTAGGGTTAGGGTTTGAGAACTCCGGCCTAGGACCGTCGCTCTGATACCATGTTGAAGGGAATAACTCAGATAAATTCCATTAACCCTAGAGCTCTCTTATATAGGAGAAAAGCTCTATGGATAATTTACATAAAGAAGACAAACAAATACTAAATGATAAAATTACTCTAACAAAGTAGTAATCCTCACCACTTATAAACCACACCCACACTTCATGAGTTTTTGGAATGACACTATGTTTTGAAGGTATGGGTGTTACAACCTCCTCCACTTATATTTGCAACGTCCGCGTTGCGACATGGCACATCACTCATTCTCAGTGGCAGTGGTGGTTGCACGCTCCGGGTAGCCTTTTCCTCCAACCTCTTTGTAGGGGCGGCTCTACCTCTCGAGTAACCCTTTCCACTATCAGAGAGAACATGGCTCTGATATCATTTCTAACGTCCCGAGCTTAGGTTCCCGGTCCGATATCGAGGACAATTAACCCTAACAATTTGTTGGATACGGTACGGGTAATTGCTTAAGCCCAAATTGTCAAGTAGTAATCCCCACCACTTATAAACCACGCCCACACTTCGTGAATTTTAGGTATGGCACTATGTTTTGGGGGTATGGGTGTTACAATTTTTTAAAAATTTTCTCTAAATCCTCTTAATTTATAGTGCCATGACTAAGTCCTTGCTGATCTCTTGGTCTAAGAAACTATTTCATCTGATTCCCATTGACTTCACAATACTCCACATAAGAGTTTGGGATATTTTCATGAGCTCTTATGATATTAAACTGTACACCATACAGACTTTGGAATGTAACTCTAACTTTTATTCTTATTTCAAATAAAATTAACTTTTTACTTTATTGAATGTAAAGAAGGAATCCTTTGATTCCTAGTGCATCAACATATCTATTTCACGCTTCTCATATGATTTGGTGTTTCCTAGTCAAACATCTCGTGACCTCACAGTGACATTGATACCGCGAGAATTCATGCGTTGCATCCGAACTAGGATTTTTTTACTGGCGTATTAATGTGACAGAACATTGAAACAAAAATTGCAGAGCTCGCTGCTGGAAATCCAATATCTCCTTCGTGGGATGTCTACAGCTTTGGAATCATTCTTCTAGAGATGTTTACAGGAAAGAGGCCGACAGATGAAGATTTAAATTCAACTGAAAATCCCGATCTCCATGGATATGTATTCCAGAGGTACCCTCTGGATATAGAAGATATCATAGATCCATTACTGCTCTCTGAAGAGACAGGTGGCGAACTAACCGAAAGAACACGCAGTTGCGTGACATCAATCATACATACAGCTCTGATTTGCTCAAAAGAGTTGCCTGAAGCTAGAATGGAGATGAGAGAAGCTCTGACAAAGCTGGAAAATGCTAAGCTTGCCCTTCTTGATGCCGGAAGCAATGGGATGAATGTGTATGAGAATTCTGACCATGGGGGATCTTCAGATGATATGTTGGGCTGATGGTGTGTTTATGCTGCAAATCAACGGTTGGTTTAAAGGTGTACATGTGATGCAAAATTACTGCCAATTAAAAGCTGTGTATATTCAGCAAATAGAAGGTGGGATGTTGCACTTTTCCATCACTTATGCTCGCCTTTTTTTTTGGCTTTTGTAATTGTTACTGTAATGAAATAATGTCAGTTTATGTTGAGATTGTAATTGTGTATAAGCATATTATCTATTCGGTTTCCCTATCAAATCCACTGCCAGTTGACCTGAGGTTACAATGACTCCATATGATATGTCATGTGTGATTGAAGGTTCAGGAAGTGTTACCTGTGAGAGTGACACACAAATTGGTGTGTTTGGACTCGATGAGATCTGAGACAACCACCATAAAATGTTTGTCTAAGTTGTTAAGCAATATTGTCCACCTCTTATAGTCTACTTTCATATTTTATCTGTTTCCATATGGATCAGTGCAGGGAATTACATTCTATGGATTGCTATCTCAAAACGTCCTCTTTCAAACTGTGGAAGAATGTTTTTCAGCATATGCAATTTCTGCCTTCGCCTCAGCGGATCCATATGACTTTTAGTCTAATGAAGTACCTGTAATCCTTGCAACTGATGGTTGAGAAGGAAAAACCAGCTCGGTGCAGGTGGACACAATAATTCTATAGCCACCAACCAACTAATGCGGAAAAGAGAATGGATATTTTTTCAGAACAAAAGATCAACATCATTAATCTTAATCGAAAACTACCACATGAACCCAAAGGTTCGACAAAGTTTTTAGGGTAATAGAAGCATAAAGTTTTCATCATGTGGTGGACAAAACTATTGGGAAATGGACATGGTACTTACTCTGCTCTGATACCAGTTGATGGGGATGCGACCCGGTATCGTCTCCTCTCAGATATCAAGTGTTGGGGATGAATCGTTGGACTCGGATACGCAATTGACCACTACCACGGAAGCACATGAAAAAAACAAACAGATATAATGGTGGTCGATCACCTCTCGCGACCATTGGAGAAAAAAATCACTAGAAATTAGAACAAGTACAACTCTCTCCGATATCCCTCACTCTCTCATCTCTTTCTTCTCTCTCTCTCTCTCCCTCTCTAGGGGTTACATTGTTCTTGTAGCAGTATGAAGGCAATGCCTCCTACCCCTTCTATATATGGCCCAATTAAAATCTCATAGTCCTATCCTCTTTAGGACTATAAATAGAATACAACTCAACTATAATTAGGATTAAGAGTTTCATCTCATTAGGATTCTTAATCTTAATATAAATTTAATCCTAACAATTTCTCCCTTGAGTTGAATTCCATCATGATCTCGTAATTGTCTTGAGTCTGAACCGGCCATCCTCGTCATCTGCAAGTCTTGTTAGTATGAACTCATCACCTCTGGATGACACACCCATCGTTGGGTGCCCTCGACGTGCCATCTTGCACTATCTCCTACCAGTCACCACTAGCAGAATTCTTGAACGTTTATGTTCGATTTCTTAAAGAGACCATCGTATCACGGCTTATGACGATTGTGCATCAGCTGCATCGCATCACCTTGTCGATATCGACCCTTATATGTTGCATTGTGTCCCCTTCAACAACGTTAAACCCATTTCCGATATTAGTTGATGGGCACAGAAGCAGTTTCAATTCTGCTCTGATACTAGTTGATGGGACACGATCCAGTATCGTCTCCCCATATATACCGATTGTTAAGGATATGAGTCACCTGGTACAGATTTGAATGCGCAATCGAGCGCCATCACAGAAGCTTGTGAAGAAAAGAACAACCAGATAACGGTGACCAGTCACCTCTCACGACTATCGGAGAAGAAAGATCAATAAAAGAAGAATGAGTCAACACTCCACGTTCCCTCGCTCTCTTCCTCTCTCTTCTCTCTCTCTCTCCCCCCACTTACTCTAAGGGTTACATTGTTCTTGTGGTGTTATGGAGGCAATGCCTCCCACCCCATCTATATATAGCCCAATTACAATCTCATAATCCTATTCCCTTTAGGACTATATATAGAATACAACTCAATTATTATTGAGATTAGGAGTCTCATCTCATTAGGATTCCTAATCCTAATATAACTATAATTCTTACATAAACTACCCATAAAAGAAAGTCACAAAAACATAACACAACGATTAGGGGATATGATTAAGAAGATGATTATATTATTTCCACTTTTGTATTTACCTCTTTTATATTATGTATTATTTTTGCTCTAGCCTCTACACATACACACACATAGAGAGTGAAATATGGCTTAGTAATAATTCAATCAATTCTTCCATTCCATATGGTATAAGAGCATCGATCTCTAATGCCTTAGGCACAAAGTCCTTTCCCTCCTTACTGTCAGCCTCCGCCACCCATGTCCTAGCCTTGCATGTGCTCTATTGCTCGTGCCTATCTCTGACCTCGATCATCCCCAGATACTTGTGATTGGGCCCATTGCGTACCCTGACCTCATGTAACCAAGTCATTTGTGGCATCATTATTCAGTTGCGATCGACTAATCTACCATGGCAATATGCCTCTCTTATCCACGAGCATTTACTTGGCCCAGATACTTTGTATCTGGTGAGGTGCATGCACACAAATGCTATCTTAATCAGAGATGTGTACGGTATGACCTTAAGTTACTATATTGTAGGTTATTTGCTCTGATTGTCTTTGGGTTGCGTGGTGTTGAAGAGATGGAAGATGGAGATATGCCCAAGGTAGGAGGGAGTTCCAAGCTCCCTAATTCTAGCTTGATCCCAAAGTTGGAAGAGACCGATTAAGCAAAGTGGTCATGTTTGTTTCTTATGATTGTTTGTGGACACATGAAGGAGTATATACTCATTGAGCTAGAGCCCAAAGACGAGAAAAATACTCCACATATCACATGGGAGGAGCACAATGCTATGGTTCAGTCCTAGATCATCGTTAGTGATATTCTACGCATTGCTGATGAAATTGTGTTCTATTCTATTGCATATGAGATGTGGACGTCTTTAAATGAGACATATGTGTATGATCATGTTAGTATCTTATATACATACTCATTGTATCATGTTTTTATGATAACAAACATTTATGAATACATATAGCTCCACATAGTTCAGGACAATGCTATTCCAAGTTTGAAGTACAAAAGCTATGGGCGAGATGAAATCTATGAATAAAGTAAAGAAGAAGAAAGAATACTTTTGTAATAGGCACATGTAAAAAGTCTCAAATATATGTGCATGTGTATCATGAGGCATATTAGGTCCAGGCCACATTGATCGATTAACATTCATGATTTGATCGATCAATTGCCTCTGATCGATTATCCCACTTGACTTGATCGATCATCATTGATTGATCAACACACTTGATCTGATCAATCACCCTTGATTGACCAGCTTTTTTTTATGGTCATTCATAATTTTAATGGAAACCTCCAATGACTATATTACGATCAATAACTTGGTCTACATAATCGATCAACTTTAGATGATCGGCAAGTATTTTAGATGAGTTGATCCACTTGAATCGCATAAAGCCTAAGAAGGCATCACTTCCATTGATTAATCCCCACCTTAGCATATTAAGACTACCCCGACATAACATTACATTTTACATCCAATGCATCCAAATATTAAGAAAACGTACACATGTGCATCAATGGATGGAGGTTATCACTAATTTGCAATAAAGTTTCTTATGGATTAAGAAACCATAAATGATGCCAGCAAAAATAAACACGATGGCACATACTCAAACCCAGAGAGAAACATTTAACTATTAACTTCACACACAAACACACACATATATATAATAATATTCACTACAACAAAATTGAGCTATAGTGACGGTTTTGAAAAAATCCGTCACTAAATTAACCGTTGTTAAATATATAATGACGATATTATTCGTTGGAAAATGAGTTTTCGTACTCAAAATTAGCAACGAATATCATATATGTCGTTATATCATTAGCATCGATCCACATAACGACGCTTATCCGTTGCTATTTTTCATAATATCAACTAATTGTCGCTATTTTTTTAGTTCAAAATTTAGCGACGATTAACTAAAATTTTGAAAAATAGCAACGGATAAGCGTCGTTATGTGGACCGTTGCTAATGATATAACGACATATATGATATTCGTTGCTAATTTTGAGTACGAAAACTCATTTTGCAACGAATAATATCGTCATTATATATTTAATAACGGCTAATTTAATGACGGATTTTTTCAAAACCGTCACTATAGCTCATTTTTTTGTAGTGATTTTTTGAAAAAAAATTGATATTTTTCTGCCATTATGCTTCCATTTGTGGGAAATTTTTTAGGTAGTCCTCTTTTTATGGTATTTCTAAATGCATATTTTTTAAGTTTTCCAATGTTCCTTTTATAGGTTTTGACAAGATTTTCATGTCTTTTTAGTTATGTATTAGGGTTCTTCCTAAATTTTTAAGTTTTTAAAGTTTTTTATATTTGCAACTTATGAAAATTTTAAAACCGTCACTATGCTTCTTATGAAAATTTCTATTAAATTTTGACTTCTTTCCGAGTCTTATAGATTTTTTATTTGTTATATTTATAGTGATTTTTACAAAGGTACCACATGCACAAATAATAGAAAAAAAACTCTTCAGGTTCCTAGTCATCCCTCATACCTAAGAGAGCAATGTCTTCATGAGAACATAAGGTACTTCTTAGGAGAAAAACTAGAGCATGTGAAAATTTTCGGTATTGTAATTACTTTAATAATATTAATAAGAAAATTTTTAAAATATTGCCTTATTAGTTAATGTAACGTCCCGGGCTTAGGTCCCCGGTCTATTATTGAGGAAAACAGACCCTGACAACTTATTGGGTTCGGATCCAAATGAATCCGTTGGCAACCACCCAAAATGCTTAAGCTCAAGTTTTAAGTAGTAGTCCCCACCACTTATAAACCACGCCCACACTTTGTGAGTTTTAAATGTGACACTATATTAAGGGTTGGGGTGTTACAGGTAACCAGAGCTAAACAAATATATCTCTGTGATAACTTCTTAGAGCTGAACGCAAAAATAAGTGAAACTGGTTTTATGTACACGGAAAAGATGCTTAACTGAACATGTCAAAATAAGTAAAAATTATTCCTTATTCCTGCACACATCATTTATGCTACAGGTAAAAATGGAAAGCCAGATTAAACATGTTTTCGGGGAAAGGTTTTCCAACCACGAGAATATGTCAAAAATCTTATCCAATTATTCCTCGGACACTTGGTGGAGCAAAGTTGGGGAATTAAAATTTTGGCTCTGTTCAGAAGAATCCGTCGATCTTACTTCACAAAGAAACCCACTCTCGGTGGTATAGAAGGTGTTGACCCTCAAACTAAAACAGATGGTCAACGGCTTATCCTCCCTCCCTGCACGATATCTAACGTTTCTCTCGGTAACATTCAATCAAGCCACGAACTCGAAAGTGGTGCTTCACTCTCCAGCAACTTCTGTAGAAATTCTCTACGGCGTCCAAATGCTGCCTTTCCTTCCGATTGGGCCGTACCGCGCCTTCTCTCTCGTGCTTGCTGTCTTACTTCTTTTGCCCTCATTTGCTCTATCCACCAAAAACTGCAGCTCCATCCTGTCCTTCCGAGATCGTCTTCTCCAAAGCAATTATCTTCAGTCATCGTTAAGCAGCTGGAACAATTCAAATTGCAGTGGATGGGACGGGGTAAAGTGGGGTTCTGACGAAGTCACAGAACTGCAATTGAATTATTGGCATCTTGCTGGTACCATACCTTCTCTGTCCAATTTAACTTCCCTTAAACACCTCGATCTCTCGAATAACAGCTTCAGTGGGAGTCTCCCCGATGGGCTCGGCTCGTTGTTGCGTCTACAATATCTCAACCTCGGCTGGAACGCTCTTAGTGGCGATATTCATGAAATCTTGACTTCGAGCTGCAAAAAGCTTGAGGTTTTAAATCTGGAGAACAATAATCTGAATGGAAACATTTCCGGGGATTTTTCACAGTGCTCCAAATTACAGGACTTCTCTGTCGGTCACAACAACCTCAGCGGCGCGGTACCAGCTGACCTCTTCCGTGTCTCATCCCTTGTTCATATAGATGTTGCAGGTAACTCTCTCTCCGGTTCTCTTCCTAAATTTCCACAAGACGTTCCAAATCTTGTTACTCTAATCATGAGTGGCAACCAACTAAATGGAGCCATCCCCGCGGAAATATCCGGGGCAAAAAGACTTCAATTGCTGGACCTTAGCAATAATAAATTTCAGAACTGGGAACCGTCCAGCATATGTGTCTCGAGCAAACTCAACAAATTGAATGTCAGTGGAAATCAGCTACTATGTAACGGGACCTCTAGTTGGGATTTCGTTGCCTCTTTAGCCGGATGCAAGAACTTGCAAGAACTGGACCTCTCCAACAACGGGCTCAGAGGACCTTTCCCCGCATCCATCAGCAACCTCTCAGCTAAGCTGGACAAGTTAATACTGAGGGATAATGAGATGATTGGAAGCATATCTAAAGAGATTTGGAATCTCTCAAGTTTGAGCGTCCTCGACATTGGAAACACCTCTGTCTCGGGGACAATTCCACCCCCGAGGAAAAATCTTACCAAGCTAAAGGAGCTTTATCTGGATCACAACAATCTGGATGGCGGTCTAGGAGAGGCTCTTCCTTTTTTGAATCATTTGCAAGTATTAAATGTTTCTTTCAATAATCTTTCTGGCGAAATTCCATCATCTCTTGCAAACTGCAAACTATTAGAGTTTGTGATCCTGCAACACAACAAATTAGGTGGGCATATTCCAGAATTCTTCAGGAACATGCCAATGCTGAAGTTTCTAAATCTGTCATTCAATGATCTAGAAGGTAAATTACCAACAGGGGGCATTTTCGATGATTCTTCTAGATTTCGAATTGATGGAAATTCCAAGCTCTGCCGAGATAATCCCGACAATCAATCACCAGTATTTGACTTTTGCCATAGAAGTCCTCCAACAGGAAATGGTGAAGGTACTCCAGCAGGAAAAAGCCGATCACGATTACCAAATGCTGCAATAGCTGCCATCATCATCGTGGTCATTGTCTTCCTTTTGCTACTCTTGTTTTGTTTCTTCTACAAAAGCAAGTGCTTCACGAACAAGAATTTTGGAGTTTCTCTCAAAGATAAATCCTTTCTCAAAGCTCCATTAAGAGTGACTTGTAGCGATCTGCAAGCTGCAACCAAAGGATTCTCATCCACAAATTTGGTTGGTTCTGGCGGGATTGGCTCTGTCTACAGAGGATCTCTCGAACATTTGAAAAAAGAGGTGGCTGTGAAGTTACTAAAAGAAGATACTTCTGGAGATGCAAAGAGTTTCCTGGAAAAGTGCCATAGCATAAGTACTATTACGCATTGCAATCTGGTTAAGATGCTGGCATCTTGCTTGAATGTAGACATCGAGGGGAATCGATTCAAGGCTCTTATTTACGAATTCATGCCCAATGGGAATCTGGAAATGTGGCTGCATGAAGAAGAAATTTCACAGGCAATGAGTTTCAAGAAGTGGAACTTGAATCTCTATCAGAGGCTAAGCATTGCAATTGATGTTGCTTCTGTCCTTTCTCATCTTCACTGCAATTTCAAAAAGCCGATTGTGCACTGCAATCTGAAGCCGAGTAATATTCTCATCGCTGAAGACATGACTGCTCATATATCAGATTATGGAATGAATACAATTTTCAATGTGGACATGGTAGTTCGCAACTCCACTGGTTACATTGCTCCAGGTAAGATTTGAAGTATAGTTTATGTCAGTAAATGTTATCATCTGATGTGAAGAACTTGTTATGTTCTCATGCTCTTTTTTGTTGCATAATTACTCCTTCATGAAATATATACAAATTATCTGCCAATTGCGATGCTATTTGAGACAAATGGGTGTCATGGGAAATGTACTTTCGTCATATTTACTTTAGCCATTAAAATCAACAGATTCTCCACTGGTTTGAAAGAAGACATTCGAATATTGTCGTCACTTTCAAAAGCCTTCTGATGCGAGTTCATTGATTTTGCTATTGTTTGAAAACAAAATGCAGAGTGCTCGACAGGAAGTCCTGTCTCTCCTATGTGGGATGTCTACAGCTTTGGAGTGATTCTCCTGGAGATGTTTACTGGAAAGAGGCCAACTCATGAAGATCTTGGGGGCACTTTGAGCCTCCACAAATACGTACATGAAGGATATCCTTTGCATGTTGATGAGATCGTAGATCCTCTATTACTATCTGAAGAGACAGGCGGCAAACTGACAGATAGAGCACGTGGATGCATACTGTCAATCTTAAACATAGCTCTGGTTTGTTCGGAGGAGTTGCCCGAAGACAGGATGGAAATCAAAGCAGCACTTGATGAGCTGCAACAAGCTAAGCTTTCCTTCCTAGATGCTGGAGGTAATGGAGAGACTCCCCATCATAATTTCAGCAGGGAAGAATCTTCAAGTGCCATGTTGGGTTGAAGGAAGTATATGCTGCAATGTGAAAAGCTGCCAGTTCTACGTATCATTTATGTCTGGCCGCTTTTTCCGCCATGATTATCTCAGTAAGTAAATCCTTCCAGCTGCTACTGTGATTGATGCTTGCTTGTAAACATTATTCTGTGCAGAATTTTACATGTTTGTTTCCCGTATTTGGATCGAAGATGTTTGAAATGTGATATTACCATAACTGTAAGAAATCACCGGTGTTTTATTTTCAGTAAATATGGAATTTACTTCTTCAGCTCGAGTTAATTTGCACCTTGTTACGATATTTATGTTGTCTCTGTTATTTATTTCTATTGTCTTGTTTATGTAATTTACCCATAAAGGTTTTCTCTTATATAAGAGAGCTCTAAGGTTAGATGGAATACAACTTTTCATTCCTTTACATTTCCACATAGTATCAGAGCGACGGTTCTAGACCGGAGCCTGTGTCCTAATTCCTCGTCTCCACCAAAACCCTCACGCGCCGCCACCGCACGCTCCGCCCCTCGCGCTCTCTACGCCCCGCCCTCGCGTGCTTGTGCCTCTACGCTCCTGGCGCCCTCGCGCAGCTGTGCCTTGCGCGTCTGCACCCTAGCGCATGCGCCTCACGTGCAGTTGTGCGCCTGCGCACCCCTGTTCTCCTGCGCACTTGTGCGCGCCTCCGAGCACCTGTGCTCCGCATACCCGTGAGCGTCACAACCTAGCTCTTCAAAGGGGCCTTCAAGGCATGGAAAGGGTTGTGGTATGAGTCCACACCCCACAACCACCTTTATATATGTCTGTGTAGATATTCTTGTCTAAGTTTGTAACCCCAGTCGATAGAGATTGTTTTCATCATATCGGACAACAAGGCAGATATTTCATCCATGGGTGCTTTCAAAGGTCCAGCACCATTGTGAAGATGGATGGGACAAACTATGAACTGTGGGCCATGCAATTCATGAGTTTGATGCAGTGCAATGGCAAGAAGTATATCCTCACACAAGAGGAACCTGTTGATAAGACTCGGGTTAACGCCTCATGGGAGGCAGACGATGCCTATGCACATGTATGGTTATCTGGCACAATATCCATGGAGATAGAAAATGACATTCTAAGTCAGCCCACGATGAAGGCTATGGGATATCCTCGCCGCTACATATTCTCCTGCAAAGAATGAGTCGAAGATTCTGCAGCTTCAACACGACATTATCACGTCGAAGCAGAATGGTCATCCTCTTCATACCATGTATACCTCTCTAAGGGGTATGTTTGAGAAGTTACATGGTTATATTCCTTTGACAGCCACACCAGAACAACTCAAGGCATATAGGGACTCAGTGATGACAGAAGTATTTCTAGCGGCACTTGATCATGAGTATGATGCAGCCAGAGCACATATTCTCACAGATGCTATCATACCTCCTATGGAGGAGGCATATCGCATGTTGAGTAGACTCTCCATATCTCCCGATGGAACATAACTGTCTCAAACGTCCTCAGCCATGGCAGCATCCCGTGGTAGGGGAGGACCTCCACGATTTCGAGGTTGAGGTGGTCGTGGTAGGGGAGGGTGCTGCGAATCGCGGAAGCAAACACGCAAAAACACGATCAAACAAGCAAGCTGCAAATACAAGGATTTACAAGGTTCACCCGTAAATGGGCTACGTCCTTGGACGACAACGATCGGTTTCACTATATGGAGAAAAAGCAATATAGATGATACTGAGAAGGTACAGATAGGGGATGAGAAACAAGATCAGAATCAGGACTGCAATATCCAGCGGTCCTAAGCCCCCTTTTATACTACAACAGACGAATACCATTTGTATTCAGCAATCCATCCCAACAGCTCTCAACCAGTCAGAAGGCAAGACACAGATCAGGCATGTCAGCAATCCTGGTCCAACAACTCTCATCCAATTAGAAGGTAGGACACAGATCAGACATGTCAGCAATCCTAACCCAACAGCTCTCAGCAAATCAGAAGGCAGGACACAGATCAGACATGTCAGCAATCCTGACTCAACAGCTCTCAGCCAATCAGAAGCCATGATACATATCAGCTATATCAGGAGCCCAACAAGTGGTTAGGATTCAAGTCACATTAACAATCTCCACCTTGAATCGAATCCTCATATAGCAGAATGAAGCACTACTATTACTCCACCATGAGTTGAATTCTCCACTAGCAGAATTAGCCACTGCTAGACTCCACCGGGGTTGAATTCTCATATAACAGAATTAACCACTGCTATACTCCACCATGAATTGAATTCTCCACTAGCAGAATTAGCCACTGCTAGAATCCACCGGGGGTGAATTCTCATATAGCAGAATTAACCACTACTATAATTCACCACTTGAAATTTAGATAACAGAAATCAAAGAATTATAAACAATATTCACCTTGAAAATTTCTCCTTAGAGAATCTTTATTGAGCTTCACCTTGCTGCCACCAGCCCCTCCTTGGGGCTACTATCAACTGTCGATATTGAGCAAGTCCAAACAATGCTTGAACTTACTCCCAGGAACTGTAGACCCTTGCAAGACATATAAGGTCTTCTACTTGTTGCCCTTGATGACAACAATCATAGCTTTTACAATCTGCATGACTCCACCTTCAGTGTTGTACCTATGATGAATCTGCGATTCATCACTCTAAAAGTTGAAAATAGAGCTTTGTTCCCGAGTAATTAGACGCATATTTCCCCTTATATTGTATAAATAACATTCATGCACGCAAGCATAATATCTGCATTTTAGCACTCATATTTACATTAAATAAGAAGCCAAATTCACTTGTAAATGTTCACCTGTATATTAGATAAAATATCTTATTTGTATATATTTTATACTAACTCCAAATGCAATAAAACCAACTCTATCGTGTATATATGACTAACACTAATTAAAGAAAATATCAAAAAAATACTAACTTGTAAAATTACCCAATAAAACCTCAAACCCAGTTGGAGAGCTTAAACCTTAAAATGTACATATCTCTCTCATACAGTGTCCGATTTAGGTCTACTCACTTTTAAAGTAATATACATTCAAAGACCTTCGAAACAAGACCAATTTCATTAAAATCGGAGCTCGTATGCAAAACTTGGGTTTTGGGTCCCTTTTGTATATTGTACATAATGACCGTTTTACCCTTGTAGTTTATCATTTTATTTTCTTCATTATTAAAAATCCAAAAAAATAGATTAAGTTGTAAATATTCTTTTCATATTTTTTTCTATTTTTATTTTGATTTTTCTCTTCTTGAAAGTTGTATATCTCGTCGAGACGAGCAACACTCGTGTTGACCACTTTTTGATCTAACCTCTTTTATTATTTCTTTTTTATTTTTCTTTACATTTAGATTTGGATTTTCTAAGAGTGACACGTGGTGGCTCCGGAAGCCGCCACGTGTCAAACCCATGGTTTTTGCTACTAATTAAATAAATGCCATATGGCCGCATCTGAGTGTGCCAAGTGGCACCATCTCATGTTCCATCTACCCATTCTTCCCCACTTCTCCCTTGACTTAAGGGAGAAGTTAACTCCTACGTCACTTCACACCCCACCCCATCCACCTTCTCCATCTCTTCTCCATCTGCCTCCTCCTCCTCTTTATATCCTCTCCATCTCCTACATTCACACTCATTCGCCATTAGAGAGGGCAAGCTCCATCTCTCGTTAGTCCACGGTAACAGCGTAAGGATCCAACGATTGAGCGATCACGAGTCTTTTCCACCTCCGGCGAGATCCACGGGGTGACCTCCGTGATGCAACAACCCCACGCTTGTTGCTAGAGCTCGAGCCCCACCAGGCTTTTGAGCGACGACCAACCTCCCAGGTAAAGTCCCCTTCTTCTCTCGTTTATTTTCTTTGGTTCTTTTCCCTCTATTTTTCTCTATTTTCGTTGTTATTCTTTGTTACACATCTTCTTCATCCCATCCAAATCAAATTCACACCCCTCCACACACTCTTCCTGCAAGTGTGTGCTTGTGCTCCTCTGTGATCCAAAATCAAATCAAAAGCACCCTCATGTAACCACCGTTTTTACTGTGCTTCATCGACCATCAGACACTCACAAACATTAATCAACACACATCTCTACTGTTCTTGCGTTCTTTGACGCATCATCATCTCGGTCGAGCCATGGAGGCTCGAGCAAAACCCTTTCTGCCAAAACCTTTGCAGGACGTCAACTCGCAGGCATACACTCCCACAGGACCGTCGTTGTCAGCATCGCGCACCTTCAGCTCCAGAACCCCGCGACGCGCCTGATGAATACCCATTCATCACTCTTTATTCTTATATTTTAGCTACAAAAACCTTTGCAAATACATGTAGATATATGTAAATATCAATAATTACCAAAAGCATGCATTGTGTAAAAACCTATAATTAACATGTTTTTGTGCAAAAATAAAAGAATAAAGATTAAAAAGAAAAAGAGGGAAATATTTAGAATAAATATTGAGCAACCTAACCCAAGGGAGGGCTCAGCATGGGCCTGACCGCATAAAAGCCAAAGTAGAGGGAGATAGGAGCTCTTGTGTAAATAATTATGTAAATAAAATAACAAAATATTTTCCTCACCAAAAATACAGTTGTAAATACTTGTACATATTTACAAAAGATAAAAACAAAATAAAAAGTTAAAAATTAAAAAGATCAAAAAGACCCTTTCACCATGTACATAGACCATGCTTCTTTATTTATTTAACCTTGTAAATAAATAAAATCATTTTCTAAACTTTTTATAAACACTCTATGCTATATATTGTAAGTAAATAAAACAAAAATAATCAAAACAAAAATCAAATAAAAATAACAAAATTAAAATTACAAAAATATATTGTACAAATGCCATGTATATAGTTGTACATATCTATTTATTTTACCCATATACATAAATAATAAAAACCAAATAAAAACACCCTTTTATTTCTTATTTTATAATGTAAATAAATAAAATATAAAATAGGGATAAAATTGCACAAAAATAATAATTTAAAAATCAAAAATTAAAAACCCTAATTATGTACATATACCTATATCTAGTACATATTATGTATATAGCCCATTTTTATTTCCAAAAATTAATTAAAAATCACCAAAAAATAGAAAAAAATAAAAGAAAAATATTTCATGTTTTGGGTTTTTGCAAAATCGGCCATTTGCTGCCTTATTTTTGAGCTTCAAATCTTTTCCACGTGGTAGCTTCTGATTGGTCCACGGAGATGTTGACCTCCGGTCAACTCCCTCCGCGGACCGTCCTCTCCCGCGGATCTCGCGCCCGACCCGATTTCTTCCCTTTTTCCGCGCTCGATCCGCTCGCCATCTCCGCAAACCCCGGGTCCTACTTCTTCTCCTTGCATCCGACATGCTCACAGGAGCCCTTGCCTCGGGATCCGCGCTTCATGCTGCCCTACCCGACCAACCCTAGTCGGGTCGGCACCCATATAAATCTCGAGCTCCGCCACCAAATTCCGGCATCTTTGGCTCTCCACCCTTCATCCCGTGACCTCCACAGCAGTCCCTGAGGTGACAGCTTTCGATTGCCCGTGTCGCAGCGAGGAGGGGGTGACCGGTCCACTGATCCGGCGACGTAGCGCTGATGAATCTCCATTTCATCACCTTTATTCTATCATTTTGGCCTTAAAAACCCCAGCAAATGCATGAAAATAGCATTAATTTGTATATAATAGCATTCATTGTTTCTTGTATTTATTGTACATTAAATGAGGTTCTTAATGCCAAAATTATAGAATAAAGAGAAGAAAAGAAAAAGGAATAAAATATTGCAAATATTTTATGACCCTAACCCCGAGACCAAGTCCAGAATGGAATTGGTCGACAAGGAATAAAGTAAGGGGAGATAAGGGCCAATTATACAATAAATACCTCATTTATTTATTCATTCATTTATGCATTTTTGACACCTATTTTGTATAGAATTATTTATTCATCAAATTAAAATCTTTTGTACATGAAAGTTGTAGATAATAATGTAAATAAAAATACAAAATTGAGTTTATGTGAAAATAATATACAGTGTACATTTTATACACATAATAAAAAGCAAAAATCTCAACTTCACAGACCCATACCTTGCAAATAAAAACTCCAAATCACCCAAACTCACCTTTAATTGTATATAGCATTCCATAAACTATTTTATAAAATTGGTTTCATAATTTTCGGAGTCCATCTGTGGAAGTTAGGTTTTTGACCCTCATTGTATATAGTACCCGATTAAAATATTCATTTCATTCAATAATTATTATTTGTACAAAATTATATCTTTAGAATTTATAATACATGTACATATTGAAATTAAAAGAAAACCAAAAAGAATTTGTAAAAATAAAATAAGTCTATGAATATATAGACAAAATACCTATACTACCTATATGTGCATAAATAAAAGGAAAAGGATTCTTTTATTCTTTATTCTTTTATATTTTTATAATAATGTATATATTACACATAACTTATTAAAAGTACAAATCCAAAATAAAAACAAATAAAATTCAGTAAATAAATAAAATGTATATAATATATAGGTAAAATACCTATAAGTATACATACATACACATACATCTATTTATTTAAAAATATAAATAAACTCATAAAAATAAAATAAAAATATATTTATACTCACAAAAATAAGTTATAAAATTATAAAATAAGAAACTAAAATAATAAAATAAAATAAATAAACTAAAAATAAAATATACCAAAATACATATAAAATACATACATAAATACATTATTTTAATAAAACCGTAATAAAATAATTCATAAAAATAAATAAAAATCATAAATAAATACTACATTAGTTTATGAACATTTTTTATTTTATAAGTAAATTCCAAATAATTCATTTAACACGTCAAATAAAGGAGTCAAGATAAGCCTGACGTGGACCAATCAGGGGCCAGGGAAAGTTGACCTCCGGTCAACTCCCCCTGCGCCTCTGACTGACCCGTCAGACCTGTCTTGTCCCCTCTTTTCTTCCCTTTTTCCCGCATGGCTCGGTGATCCATCGCCAACAGTCACTTCAGGAGATTTGTTCTCCTTTCACCCGTGATCCCCGCCGAGCATCTAGATCTCGTGTACATAGTGTGCATCGCCGGCCATGGCCTGGTCAATAAGGGTGCTCCACCTGTCTATAAATAAAGAACCACCGCCTCCCTCGCCAAATTTGGTCAGCTTTCCAGCCAATCCCTTCCCAGAATTCGGTCCCGGCGATGCACCTGGTGACAGGAGGAGCTCGCCCGCACTTTGAATCGTTCGGAGAGGCGGAGGTTGCACCCATGGTGGCGCTCCGGCAGCCACCCTGCTCCCTGGAATTCCTCCAGGTATAAGAGCTGCGCATTTATCTTTTTAGGTAGATTTTTATATCAGCATTTCATTTCAGTCATTTATTTTGCATTTCGATTCATAGGTTAGCGTAATTTAGGTTATTCGTAGTTCGCCGGAGCTCAGCTCCGGCGAGCTTTTCACCGTGTTTCCGACTGTGCCCCGACCACCTTTCACCGCCATTTCTTTCCCCTACGCCTTCTCCACCTTCCAGCCACCTTGTCCAACCGGATTCACTTCTGAATCCGCGAATCGAAGCTCATCAGCCACCCTTCGCCGGAGCTTCTTCGCCCACCTTCATCCCAGTGCTTTCAGCTTCAAACCCCGGGTCGAGGGAGACGCCCTCGAGCCCCTCTTTCTTTCTGTGCAGGTTAGGTGCGCAATAAAGCACCAGGAGTCGAGTTTCAAGCGGGCGGAGGTACCTGGAGCCCCATTTCTTCACCGAGCTCGTGGTGGCGCTCCGGGGTACCTCCGGCCGATCCAACACCTCCAGCAGTCAGAGAACCCTGCCAGGAAGCTTTGTGGACCTTCAGGAGCAAAGAAGACCGGCCGGAGGGCAAGATCCGAGCGGAGGAAGCTCGCCCCGGCGAGGCTTCTTCCCTGTTCTTCCGTGCCAGCTTTCCGCCGTTGGATGGAGATGAAGGCCCCAGTTTTGATCACAGCCGTCCGATGGAGCGAAGCAGCGACCGTCAGATCTCACGCGAGATCTAATCTCCACCGCTCATCGACGAAGCATCATCGGCGCACGTGGAGGCGCCACGTGTCAAGTGAACGAGGATCAGCCGTCGGATGAAGCGCCTTTTGGGGGTAATTTGCACATCTAGCCCCTGCCATTTTTGTATTTAATTTTTAATCTCGTAAAATATATAGCACGTTGTAAATAAAATGTGTATTTTGCAGTAGGACCCCTGACTTTCTTGAATTTACATTTTGGTCCCTCAGCGCCTCACGTGCAGTCCCACGTGAGGCGCGTGACATTTTGCATGTATGCCCTGGCGGTTTTTGTATATTGTAGAATAGTTCTAAAAATTAAAATAAATGTTTATTTCAGTATGTATTTTTGCACTGATGCCCCTGGAGTTTCTTTTATTTGCAAAAATACCCCTGCCAGGCTTAATTACTTTTTGTGTCTTTATCTATTTATTAAAAATACCTATTAGGCTTCTAAAAATCCACAAAAATTAGGATAGATGCTCCATGCCATGCTTGTTCACGCCCATATTTTAGTTTGCATTTTTTGCATTTTTCCTAATTATTAAAAATGAAAAAGAAGCCATTTTTGTACTGTTTAAATTAGAAAATACAAAAAAATTAGAAAATGTTTGTGAAAAATTCCAAAAAATATATATAGTATAATTATATACATATTGAGTCCAGAAAATTAAAAACCCTAAAAAAGGTGAAAAAGAAAAAGATAAAAATCATAAAACCCCAAAATCAACAAAAAAATTAGAAAAATCCTAAAAAATCCAAAAATATATTTTTATCTTTTATAATTATCTATGAATTATTATTACTATATTAAAATTGATTTGGGTAATTTTGGAGTTTATTTTATATTTTTAAAACCCAAATTATATACGGCAATTTAATTGGTCCAATATTGTGGACATTTTTGAATTTAAAAATACATAAAAATTAGAAATATTCCTGAAAAATAAAAAAAAATAGAAAAAGATTAAAAAAATTATATCTATATATTTTAAGTATTTATATCTATATTTACATATACTATATTATTCCTCTCTCTCTCTTCTTCTTCTATATACATCTCTTTATATACACATATTTATATAAATAAAAAGAGAATAGAAATAATAAAAAAAATATAAAATCTAAAAACAAAATAAAAAAATATATAAAAACAAAAATATAAAAAATTACAAAACCCAAAACCCACTAAAACAATAAAAGGACATGCACAATTGATTGAATAATTGAATGATACATTACATACAACCATTCGCCTCCCAGTGTTCGACCTCTACCTGTGCTTACACCTATACACATTTACATGTAGAGTTATAATAAATTTTAACTCCACATTTTTGGATATTCATTGCATATATTTATTGTGGGTTAATTGTTGATCGATCTGGGGATCTTTAAGTGGTCAATTCAGCGACTTGATTTCTCGCCTCGTGAGATATCTAGACCCTTGATTTTCCCCTATCATCAAATGGCGCCGTTGCCGGGGAAGCAACGGATTTTGTATGATTTTGTGAGCTTATTTGTTCATTTATTCAATTATTTGCTCATGTCCATGATTCAGTTATTTGTTAGGTTTTTATTCCTATTTGATATTATTTGATTGACTGCTCTGACCATTTCTTTCTTTTGTCTTTGATGCGAGGGACCGCCAAGCGAAGGAGGGCCTCTTAGGAGGACCTATGCACCCAAGCAAGGTGGAGTTGGCTCCTCTATGCCAGCCAACAGGAGAGAGCATCCATGACAGAAGAAGGAGAATTTTTGAAGACAGTCTCTATTTCATGAATTTTATTTCCCTTTATCTTATTATGTATATTCATGTGAGAGAGTGACCCTTAGACTTTTGTAATAATACAGGACTCTCACAGGTACACTCCGACTTCCCGAGGTCCATTGCCCGAGGGATTGTTCCCTTGGGGGCCTCGACGGTTTTGACGCCTTTTCTTTTCTATTTTTATTTTTATTATTTTGTGTGAATGAGCCCTAGCTTAGGAGTTACTTGCCGATAGATTAGGTCCAAACACCCTAATTATATTTGCATGTACCTATAGTGCGATTTGGATCTAGTCAAATTCAAACAGTCGGTTCATTTATCTCTTAACCCCTGTGCCGTGAGCGAGCCCCATCAAGCGCTACTCCTGAACTCGAGTGTGTCGAGAAGAGGAGGGGTGAGCCAAGACCGGACTTTTCGGTTAAGGATAAGCGACCGACTTGTGGTGCTTCACGATAATAGCAGTTACTATCCTAGGGCGATTTCTTCGACACGCATTTGCATATAGCATAGGCTTCAATTCTGTTATGCATCCCGCATGGAGAGAGCTGGGAAGCACTGTAAGTCTTCTTACTTAGCATGCATCATCGCTTTCTGACTTGCATGGCTTTTCCGATCTTCTCCCTCTGTTTTTGCCAACCTAGGATGCTTAATGGAAATTGGAACCTCGATAGGCACGTGCATTAAAAATACCCAAAAAAAAAGTAATAACTTAAATAAAATCAGGACTGCTAACTCTATTGGACTTAAAAATAAAACGTAATGGATTCCTTGTCTTGGGGAGAGCAACCCCCTCATTGTATGCGTTTTAAGTGCTCACGTACACGCTAAGGAGTAGAGCCCAAATCCTATCAAGCCTCCTAAGTGTTTGTACAACTTTGTGATTCTCACCTAACTCTAAAACCGAAAAGATAAATGACCGTCATCTGACGGTCTTCACTGTGTCGAGTAGGTGAATTGAGGGTTTGCCTTGTGTATTGATTGTGACTTGGAGTCCGTTGTGTTTCTCATTCATTATTAGAGTCATCGGTCCCGTCCGTGTGAGTCATGCATTTTTCATCTTTGAGTCTCTCTATCTCTCTTATAAATAGACCTCTTCATTTTGCATCGAGTCATGATATTGGCGCTTGAGCTCAATCATTCTTCGCCAAGTCCTTTGTTTCCCGCATTCTCCACCATCTTCTATGTATCCATCGTACCATCTTCCCTGGTTCGAGGAGAGACCTCTTCGGACCACAATTTTGACGGTGTTCCTGCCTTGTGTGAAACACCCAATTTGGTCGATGTCTCGATCTTTCTCGCCCGCCCTCCTCGTACCCTATGTATCACCTTTCTACCACCTACGATATTGGCACGCCCGCTCAATCAGCTTCTCCACCCCATTGTGTTACCCTTCTTACCCATCTTCCTTGTGTCCCCCGTATCATCTCTCCCTTTACCCGGGAATGTTGTGCATATTGATGAGGCCTGCATCGAGGACTCTTTATACATATTATTTGTGTGAGCCGGGCCCATGATGTTGAGGTTGCTGAGATCGACTTGGTGGATTTATCTTTGATACGTGCATATGGATTTCTTGAGGATTTTTGCTGATGCATAGAGCATAGGTGTGATGCATTATTGAGGAATTTTAGTTCTCGCACACCGGATTAAGGATGTGATGTGCTGCGATGAGTTGATGATGATTTCATGAGCATTGATTGATCTATCTATTTGAGGTTCCACCCATCTTGATCTTTGGGGATTGACTGATTATTCTACTTTGGATTTCTTGATAAAGGAGTGCGGATCCTACATGATCTCTCATCCTCCTGATTGACTCGTCCTTGATCTCCTGACTCTTTGATCCACCATGGCACTTAGAGAATTCTTGACTATTTTTCGTGCCATCTCAGCTTACTGGATTGACCTGAGGGATGTTTTGTGATTGGCCTGATGATTTTCTCCCTCCCATGATCTTATGCCCTCCTGTAGATTGATGGATTCGCATTATTTTGAGGACCTGAGACTCTAGGCCAGCATTCCCTTTACCTACCTTGATCTAGCTCGCATTGTTCCCCGAGGACTATCTGCGGGAAAATGCGACAATTTCTAGGACTGCGGTTTCATACACTACTTGGGTCGCCCTTTTGATGGGACCCGAAACCGAGTCAGCTGATATGCTTGATTGGCCTCTCTCTGTGACTGTGTGTCCGATCTGTCGGCACATGAGGCCAACTGTCAGATTGCTCTCCTTGACGGTCCTTGCAAGGCAGAGCTCCTCTTTTCTGATTATTCCATGCATAGTTCATAGCTCCCCGAGGGTTATCTGCGGGAGACTATGACATATTTCAGATCTGATTGGTCTCTTCTGCTGATAGCCGATTTGTCGACTATTGAGACCATTGTGTGGGCCCGTCTGATGGACCCAGCTCCTTTGAGCCCGCTCACCTTGACGACCCTCGCAAGGTAGAGACACATTCTGACTATTCCTTGCCTAGATCGCAGTACTCTCCGAGGACTATCTGTGAGAGATTGCGACACTCTCTGTACACTCGATTTCCTCGCTGCTTGTGTCTCCGACCTGCGAAGCACGGAACCGAGTCGTTTGATATACTTGATTTTTGGTCCCATCTTGAGTTGCCTATCCGATCTATGTATCATGGGACCCATCTGATTAGACTCATTTGAGTCGGCTCGCCTTGACAGTCCTCGCAAGGATGAGATCTTGATATCTGCAATTACCATGACTAGTTGACAGCCCGCTCCCCGAGGGTTATTTGCGGGACGCTGCCACACTTTCTTGATTTGACGATCTGTTCTGTTGGTAGCCGAGTTGTCGCCTACCAAGACCATTTCTATTATCCGTCTGATGGATCAGGCTCCTTTGAGCCCGCTCTCCTTAATGACCCTCGGAAGGGTGAGCTTCTGATTATTCATTGTCTAGCATGTACTACTCCCCGAGGGTTATCTGCGGGAGGGTACATCAACTTGTAGGTACTCGGCTTCACTTCGGGTGTCTCCTATCTGTGGGAGCACGAAGCTGAGTCTTCTAAGCTTTTCACTCGGTCTCATCCCTTGTTGTGTCTCCTTTATGTTGGAGCACGGAGCCGAGTCTTCTGATTATTCTCTAATTCCGCTCACCCTGATGACCCTCGCAAGAGTGAGCCATATATTGTGTTGTTCGGTGTATTCTTATGACTTTCAGATTATATCACCGCCGTGCATCACACAGTCTCATATGCTTTATTTCATATCTATCTGAGACTCTGATTGACCGGAGGAATTTGTACTGCTCTTTCTTCCTCCCGGTCTTACGGTATCGGCTATATTCTCTCATGATGACCATATGAGCCGTTCAACTGCTTCACGCTACCGGACCGGATATCTTACTTTCTGATCTAACTGTCCCTGGTAGCCGACGGCCACCTGCCTGCATATCTGGGTGTCTTTTCACCTTCTGACTGCGTCCTCGTTCTCACAGGGAGACGACGGCGAGAGTATGGTATTCACTTGTCAGATACCATCCTGTACTTCACCAGTCTCTTCACCGCTTGTATATATGTGTTTGTATATTCTGTTTTCCCGCATGTTATGTGTGCCCTAGATCTATCGCCATATCTTTAGGACTATACTTAGGACGTACCTTGTCCTAAGTATAGGGGGGCACACACCGAGTTGTTCTTTCCTTGCACATTTTCGTCACTCCTGTTGTTGCCTATACTTAGGGATAGCTCACCCTAAGTATAGGGGGAGTGATGCGTATATTCTCCACGATCTTTTCATCTATTTGTATATATCTATCTTTTCTTCTTTTCTTCTTTTCTTCTCCGATCTTCTGTATCTAAATAAAAGGGTGTCGCCCCTTTGTGTCAGTTTTCTGTACTTAGGACGTACTTTGTCCTAAGTATAGGGGGGGTGCACCCCTGATTTGTTCATCTGTATATTCCCACCCTTATTCGTATATTCTTTCGACTTGGCTATACTCAGTACGAGTTATGTCTTCTCCTTTCTTTTCGATCTATGAGGACATAGCTCAAGCTAAGTATAGGGGGGTCGTATATACTATGTATATACTTTAGCCATAACTCGTACTTTCGTAATAATATGGCTAAAAATTCTTTAAATTCATTAAAAACTCTTAATAAAAAGATAGGATTATTCCTCAAATTCTTTTGTATATACTGATTAATAAATCAGGTGAAAATATTTTTTGCAAAATGTTTGAAAAATAGTTTGAAAAGTATTGTGAACATTTCTTGAAAACTATTTTGAAAACGTTTTGTTACATGTTTTCAACCTTTGTAAAAATGTGTGATTTGTGAAATTTATTTTCTTTGTGTGAAATAAAAATGTTTGAAAAATAATCTGCAAATGGTTTGAAAAATGGTTTCAAAAATATTTTGAAAATCTATATATACTGTTTTGAAAAACCTTTGCAAAATGATTTTCAAATGTATGAACATGTTTGTAAAAATGTTTGTAAAAATTATTTTGGACTATAGTTTTCAAAAATTATTTGAAAAATGTGTGTCAAATAAGTTTGAGGAATAGTCACATATAATAACTAAAAATACTATATTCTTTAATAAGTGTACATATATACCTGTAAATAAAAACTAAATTCTAAATTCTTTAAAAATCATTAAAATAAAGCGGCATGCCCGTGTAAATAGTTGTACATATTGTCTATTTTGAGTGCCCAAAATATTTTATTTGCATAAATTCTTTGTGTAAAAATTTCTCTCTTTGTTTTCAAACTCTTTCAAAAATTGCATTATCCTTTGCATATTTGTAAAAAGCATTTGCATAGCATTCATATTCTTTGATTGAGCTTGATGATTGAACTAGTCCAATAAAGTCGAAGGTTGGAGCTTGGTTGGACCTTACTGCACCTAACTACACTGGAACCTTATGGGAACTAGGATTAAGGTACTTCAGGTCTATTCAGACTTAATTCTTTGAGAAAGCAGGGCTGGGTTCAAGTCACCTCAGTGGACTAACTAGAACTTTTCGAAACACACGCATGACTCTTGTCGGCCGTGACCTAACTTGGACACTTGCACCTTTCACTTGGCTCAACTCAGTTGGAGTGGTGAGGGGGTTGGATTTGCCAGTCTGAGACGCACACGGGTGGAAACATTCGTCCTCGTCTAGGGAGGGAAGTGCACCCCAACCTGGTCCAGTTTCAATGATGTCGAATGACAGGAGAATGTGGGTTGCAATAAAGCTTCAAAAGAGGGATAGTCTTCTGGCTCAAGAGGAAAAAGTCCTTATGTAAATGCTGCTGTACATAGTATGTTGAAAAAAAAAGAAAAAGAAAAGAAAAAAAAACTCCAAAAAAGTGGACAGGCTTGTAAATAAAAAATAAAAGTGCCTGCCGGAGTATGTACATATGTTGTATAGAAAATAAGCAAGCTTGAGCATCAAAGTTACACCATGTGAGCCTGCAGCTGGATGACTTGACTACACTGGTCTTGCATCCTAGGATAGGTAGCTACACTGGCTACCATCCATTCTTTTCTCTACCTCCTCCTTTTGAGTTAGATGCCACTTGAACTTAGAAGGGAATACCCCGCTCCTTGACGGTATAGGGCTGGATTAGGGAATCACTGGGTTGTCATTCTGGAGAAGTCAGTTCCTTTGTCATTTCAGTTGGGGAGAGCCACCATCACTTACACTGTACAAGTCAGATTCATAGTCATAAGGGTTTGCGTATGATGTAGGCTAGTTCTGACCTGGCTATTGAGGTGATTTGAACCGAGTTCTGTGACTCTCGAAGGCTGTTGTGTTTTAAATTTGGTTCCCTACTAGGTTCCACACACATTCTCACACCAAGGTCTAACTTGAGCTCCAAACTTTGATTTTGTACAGATGAGTTTAATAATCATGATCAATTCAATTTATTCTTAATTCTTTATTTTTGCTTTTTCTTTTCTTCTTATTCTTTAATTCTTTTTGTACTTATTGCATAAGTGTTTGCTAGGGACTAGCAAAGGCAAGTATAGGGGGGTGATGAATCTCCATTTCATCACCTTTATTCTATCATTTTGGCCTTAAAAACCCCAGCAAATGCATGAAAATAGCATTAATTTGTATATAATAGCATTCATTGTTTCTTGTATTTATTGTACATTAAATGAGGTTCTTAATGCCAAAATTATAGAATAAAGAGAAGAAAAGAAAAAGGAATAAAATATTGCAAATATTTTATGACCCTAACCCCGAGACCAAGTCCAGAATGGAATTGGTCGACAAGGAATAAAGTAAGGGGAGATAAGGGCCAATTATACAATAAATACCTCATTTATTTATTCATTCATTTATGCATTTTTGACACCTATTTTGTATAGAATTATTTATTCATCAAATTAAAATCTTTTGTACATGAAAGTTGTAGATAATAATGTAAATAAAAATACAAAATTGAGTTTATGTGAAAATAATATACAGTGTACATTTTATACACATAATAAAAAGCAAAAATCTCAACTTCACAGACCCATACCTTGCAAATAAAAACTCCAAATCACCCAAACTCACCTTTAATTGTATATAGCATTCCATAAACTATTTTATAAAATTAGTTTCATAATTTTCGGAGTCCATCTGTGGAAGTTAGGTTTTTGACCCTCATTGTATATAGTACCCGATTAAAATATTCATTTCATTCAATAATTATTATTTGTACAAAATTATATCTTTAGAATTTATAATACATGTACATATTGAAATTAAAAGAAAACCAAAAAGAATTTGTAAAAATAAAATAAGTCTATGAATATATAGACAAAATACCTATACTACCTATATGTGCATAAATAAAAGGAAAAGGATTCTTTTATTCTTTATTCTTTTATATTTTTATAATAATGTATATATTACACATAACTTATTAAAAGTACAAATCCAAAATAAAAACAAATAAAATTCAGTAAATAAATAAAATGTATATAATATATAGGTAAAATACCTATAAGTATACATACATACACATACATCTATTTATTTAAAAATATAAATAAACTCATAAAAATAAAATAAAAATATATTTATACTCACAAAAATAAGTTATAAAATTATAAAATAAGAAACTAAAATAATAAAATAAAATAAATAAACTAAAAATAAAATATACCAAAATACATATAAAATACATACATAAATACATTATTTTAATAAAACCGTAATAAAATAATTCATAAAAATAAATAAAAATCATAAATAAATACTACATTAGTTTATGAACATTTTTTATTTTATAAGTAAATTCCAAATAATTCATTTAACACGTCAAATAAAGGAGTCAAGATAAGCCTGACGTGGACCAATCAGGGGCCAGGGAAAGTTGACCTCCGGTCAACTCCCCCTGCGCCTCTGACTGACCCGTCAGACCTGTCTTGTCCCCTCTTTTCTTCCCTTTTTCCCGCATGGCTCGGTGATCCATCGCCAACAGTCACTTCAGGAGATTTGTTCTCCTTTCACCCGTGATCCCCGCCGAGCATCTAGATCTCGTGTACATAGTGTGCATCGCCGGCCATGGCCTGGTCAATAAGGGTGCTCCACCTGTCTATAAATAAAGAACCACCGCCTCCCTCGCCAAATTTGGTCAGCTTTCCAGCCAATCCCTTCCCAGAATTCGGTCCCGGCGATGCACCTGGTGACAGGAGGAGCTCGCCCGCACTTTGAATCGTTCGGAGAGGCGGAGGTTGCACCCATGGTGGCGCTCCGGCAGCCACCCTGCTCCCTGGAATTCCTCCAGGTATAAGAGCTGCGCATTTATCTTTTTAGGTAGATTTTTATATCAGCATTTCATTTCAGTCATTTATTTTGCATTTCGATTCATAGGTTAGCGTAATTTAGGTTATTCGTAGTTCGCCGGAGCTCAGCTCCGGCGAGCTTTTCACCGTGTTTCCGACTGTGCCCCGACCACCTTTCACCGCCATTTCTTTCCCCTACGCCTTCTCCACCTTCCAGCCACCTTGTCCAACCGGATTCACTTCTGAATCCGCGAATCGAAGCTCATCAGCCACCCTTCGCCGGAGCTTCTTCGCCCACCTTCATCCCAGTGCTTTCAGCTTCAAACCCCGGGTCGAGGGAGACGCCCTCGAGCCCCTCTTTCTTTCTGTGCAGGTTAGGTGCGCAATAAAGCACCAGGAGTCGAGTTTCAAGCGGGCGGAGGTACCTGGAGCCCCATTTCTTCACCGAGCTCGTGGTGGCGCTCCGGGGTACCTCCGGCCGATCCAACACCTCCAGCAGTCAGAGAACCCTGCCAGGAAGCTTTGTGGACCTTCAGGAGCAAAGAAGACCGGCCGGAGGGCAAGATCCGAGCGGAGGAAGCTCGCCCCGGCGAGGCTTCTTCCCTGTTCTTCCGTGCCAGCTTTCCGCCGTTGGATGGAGATGAAGGCCCCAGTTTTGATCACAGCCGTCCGATGGAGCGAAGCAGCGACCGTCAGATCTCACGCGAGATCTAATCTCCACCGCTCATCGACGAAGCATCATCGGCGCACGTGGAGGCGCCACGTGTCAAGTGAACGAGGATCAGCCGTCGGATGAAGCGCCTTTTGGGGGTAATTTGCACATCTAGCCCCTGCCATTTTTGTATTTAATTTTTAATCTCGTAAAATATATAGCACGTTGTAAATAAAATGTGTATTTTGCAGTAGGACCCCTGACTTTCTTGAATTTACATTTTGGTCCCTCAGCGCCTCACGTGCAGTCCCACGTGAGGCGCGTGACATTTTGCATGTATGCCCTGGCGGTTTTTGTATATTGTAGAATAGTTCTAAAAATTAAAATAAATGTTTATTTCAGTATGTATTTTTGCACTGATGCCCCTGGAGTTTCTTTTATTTGCAAAAATACCCCTGCCAGGCTTAATTACTTTTTGTGTCTTTATCTATTTATTAAAAATACCTATTAGGCTTCTAAAAATCCACAAAAATTAGGATAGATGCTCCATGCCATGCTTGTTCACGCCCATATTTTAGTTTGCATTTTTTGCATTTTTCCTAATTATTAAAAATGAAAAAGAAGCCATTTTTGTACTGTTTAAATTAGAAAATACAAAAAAATTAGAAAATGTTTGTGAAAAATTCCAAAAAATATATATAGTATAATTATATACATATTGAGTCCAGAAAATTAAAAACCCTAAAAAAGGTGAAAAAGAAAAAGATAAAAATCATAAAACCCCAAAATCAACAAAAAAATTAGAAAAATCCTAAAAAATCCAAAAATATATTTTTATCTTTTATAATTATCTATGAATTATTATTACTATATTAAAATTGATTTGGGTAATTTTGGAGTTTATTTTATATTTTTAAAACCCAAATTATATACGGCAATTTAATTGGTCCAATATTGTGGACATTTTTGAATTTAAAAATACATAAAAATTAGAAATATTCCTGAAAAATAAAAAAAAATTAGAAAAAAGATTAAAAAAAATTATATCTATATATTTTAAGTATTTATATCTATATTTACATATACTATATTATTCCTCTCTCTCTCTTCTTCTTCTATATACATCTCTTTATATACACATATTTATATAAATAAAAAGAGAATAGAAATAATAAAAAAAATATAAAATCTAAAAACAAAATAAAAAAATATATAAAAACAAAAATATAAAAAATTACAAAAACCCAAAACCCACTAAAACAATAAAAGGACATGCACAATTGATTGAATAATTGAATGATACATTACATACAACCATTCGCCTCCCAGTGTTCGACCTCTACCTGTGCTTACACCTATACACATTTACATGTAGAGTTATAATAAATTTTAACTCCACATTTTTGGATATTCATTGCATATATTTATTGTGGGTTAATTGTTGATCGATCTGGGGATCTTTAAGTGGTCAATTCAGCGACTTGATTTCTCGCCTCGTGAGATATCTAGACCCTTGATTTTCCCCTATCATCAAGCGCCGCCGTGCTCCGCCCTGTGCAGGAGCTCGAGCCTCAGGACCAGACGACCTTCGAGGCCACGACCGGGAGCTACCTCAGCTCCAGCCTAGTCTACTCGATCGCCCAGGTAACCTTTTAGCTTTCTTATTTAGCTTAATTTCTTGGTTGCCCCAAATCGTAGCTCCGCCGAGTTCCGTCGATTCCGGCTATCTCGTATACTCTTTTGATCATCGGAACCCACGTTCACCATCGCCTTCCCTCCACGCACCTTCTCCGCCCCTTCGTTCAACCCAGCTCGCACAGGAGCTGGGGTTCGAGCTCCACCGTCCGTCGCTCGCCGGAGCTCGCTCACCCCGACGCACAGACCACCTCCACACCACCTAACCGGGTCGAGGCCCTTTGCCTTCGACCCGCGAAGCTTCTGACCTATTTTGCAGGATCAGAGGAGGCCATCTGAGGCCTCCCGACACTCGGGCCAGCAGCTTCCCTCCGCCGACCTCGCCGGAGCCCCTCCAGGGCTCGACTGGGCCATCGGAGACCCCCACCAGCTGCGGGACTTCATTGCGGACCTGTTCCGACCTTCAGAGGCAGCTGAGGAGGACCACCGTGCTCGCACGAGGCCGGCGAAACTCGCCGGCCACCTGTTCTTCGAGGGTCCTCGCCAGCCGTCCGATCGCCCTCACCGCTCCAGTTTCCATCGTGACCATCCATCCATCGAGGAGCAGCCACCGCTTGATCAGTCAGAGTGACGATCTGGACCGTTAGCGCAGAGAGAGAGGCACCAGCACCCAAGGCCGTCAGATCTTCCACGTGCCCTCCTGTGAGACGTCGATCAGGCCACGTGCGGAAGGAGAGAGGCGTCCGTCGTCCAGGACCGTTAGATCAGCCACGCGTCCATCATCCAGCCATCGACGTAATAAAGGGGTAATTTACCGTAGGCCCCCTCTTAGTTTATGCTTTACGTTTCAGTCCTGTAAATATTTCGTGCCTTTTATTTACGTTGGGTTATTCGCACATTGGACCTCGTGCTTTTTAGTATTTGCATTTATGCCCCTGTATGTGTGAGCCACGTGCTTCGTCACGTGTATGTTTGGTGTAATTGCAACTTTAGCCCTGTAGTTCTGGTTGTTCGTTAATGAATGAAAACATTTTAGTATTTGCATATATGCCCCTGTGAGTGTTTTAATTCCGCATGTGCGCCTATTAGTGGATTATTTGCAAGACAGCCCCTGGACTTTTTGGTACGAGTTACCAGAAGGTCTTCGGGACTTGTTTTTCTTACCAAAAGGTCCCTGAGTGCCCCAGGCACGCGCCTCGCGCGTGATTTTCTGGGTATTTTGCACCAGGACCCCCAGAGCTTTGGGTATTTGCACTTTGGTCCCTGTGCACAGTGCCCTCTTGTCATTTTTGAATAAAATATCAAATCACCTCCAAATCCAACGAAAATTTGACACATGGCTCCTGCCATGGTGTAGGATTTTTGTAGATTTTTGAGGACATTTCTGATCTTGTTTGCTATTTTTAAAAATTCAAAAACATCTCTTTTTGGCACTGTTTAACTTGAAAAATCACAAAAAATATAAAAACCCTCCTAAAAATTCTATAAAAATTAGGAACTGTTTCTTTTGTGTTTCTTGATTTTCTAGCCAATTTTGGCTATTTTCCACTGCTTCAAAACCATAAAAATATAAAAACCCTCAAAAACCCATAAAAATTCTATTAAATAACTTAAAAACCCAAAAACAATAATTTTGGTACTCAAATTTCCCTTGTTTTCTCTATTTTACAGGAAAATTACCTCCAGGTCTTTTTAAGGTCCTTAGGTATTTTATTTAGGGACTTTAGGCTTGGCTGGACAGTACCCCTTGTTTTTCTTACTGTTTGATTTTTAGAAATCAAAATAAATATCAGAAAAATCTCAAAAATTCATCAAAAACACAGAAAAACATAAAACACATAAAAATATTTTTTCCTGAATTTTTGCTTGCCTTTTAGTGCATGAAATAAATTGTCAAAGCTTGCTTGTGGTTGTTTTCCTTATTTTCTTTACATATTAAAAATCCAAAAAAAATTTAAAAAACAATTAAAAACCACTAAAAATGTTTTCCCTTTTTCTCTGATTTTTGACTACTTCGTAGGCTTTTTAGCCAATCCGTGCTCCTTGTGTTCGACCCTGGGTGCTATACCAGGTAAATCTCATAGCAGGACCGCTACTTGAGTGTTGGATTGATTTTATTTCTATTAGTGGTTCGATTTTTCTTGATAGACATGGTCTGATCGCTTGGGCCGCAACGACCCTATTTCTGTACCTCATATCCTAGTGATCGGACCTGTCATCAGAATGGCGCCGTTGCCGGGGAGCACGGCTTAGTAGTCACTTTTGGCTTTTTCCGCGGCTTTTTAAGTTTCGCGGCTTTTTGTAGAATTGTGTAGATATATTTTTCTGACATTTTTCTATAATAATTTGGTTTGACACTCTTGTTTTTTGTTTTCTTGCGAGGGCCCGAGGATCGAGGCGGCTTCTTCGGAAGCCGACGCAACCGCGAGAACCGGAGGCGGCTCTCTTCTTCACAGAGCCGCAGGAGAGTGCAGGGAAGCAAGCAGGAGTGCGGGAGTCGCGGGATAACCGCGGATTAGCGTAGTTTAGATTAGGATTTATTTCCAGTACATTTGACTATTATTGTAATAATACAGGGACTAGACTTGAACTGTTGTGGACTTGACTTAGCGGGTCTGTTTCGCCGAGCACCGGTGTGCTTGGGGGACCCTTAGGAGATTTTCGCGGTTTTTGACGCGGTTTTCTTCTACCTTTTTTACTGCCTTTTCTGGTGTTTCCGCGGTTTTTGCTCGAGCCCCTAGACTTAGGAATTTCTGGTGCTTGTGACGTAATTAGTAGGATCCACACACCTAATTGCTTATCTGTTCCCATAGAACGTAATTGGACCTATTAATAATAAATAATAAAAATAACTTAGTCACTTTCCTGAGAGCCTACGCGCCGCGAGCCTGCCCCGTCAAGCGCTACTCCTGAACTCGACCTGTCGAGAAGAGGAGGGGTGGGTCTAGACCGGACTCTTTGGATCGAGGGCGAGTGACTGAGTTAGACGGTTCTGCGCTAGAAATTGCTCGTCTAGGACTCGGCTTTTCCGCCTGCATCATTTAGGTAGTTTATTTCCTGTCTTTAAATTCTGCGCGGATCACTTGCATGTAGAGTGCTGGAGACAAGGTACGCATTTCTATCTCAGCATGCATCATTGATTTCTCGCGCATCGGCTTTTTCGTCTTCTCCCCCCTGTTTTCGGATTAAATAATCAGGAGAACCGAAAAATTCGTTAGGCCTTTTGTTTGATATCTGAAAAATATTAAAAAGAAAAACAATAAAATTGGGACTGCTAATCATACTTGATCTTAAAAACCGCTCACCCTAAAAACTTTGTCTTGGGGAGAGCAACCCCCTCATTGTATTGTTTGGATGCGCGAGAGAGTGACCTGCACCCTAGGTAGAGCCTCCCGGTGCTAGACCCGACTGATTACCGACTCTTCTGTGCGGGCCAGTCGGTTGGGATAGCATCGGATATCCTAACAGGTCACGTAAGCGCTCTGATATTTTGTGTGTTCACCAAAATAAAATAGACAAGATAATTTGACCGAACTTTCACGATCTTCAGCTCGCGTTGCGTTGGTGAACCGGGGGTTCGTTTTTTATCATAGTTGACTCCAGATCTCATCCGCACTACTCGCCAGATCAAGATGATGGGTAGACGGTCTCTTAGGCAGCCTCTGGCTGCACCGCTTTCGGGCACGTCTACCCGATCATCTAGGTTGGCCCGCGAGAGCCGAGACCAGCTCTCCGAGCCCGAGTACGATTCCGCCCTGTTCCCCCTCGACCCCCTTTCTTCTGGTATTGAGAGACATGAGCCCGAGGAGAGATTAGCAGATTTGACAGCACCTGAGTCGGGCTCATTTGATTTTGCAGACGTCGCCATGGCCGGCAGTTCAGATGATCACTCCAGAGGTCCACGAGGAGACCAGCATGTTGTATTTGACCAGGGAGCGATCAACTCCACCCTGATCGCATCACTCGAGACAGTTCAGCAGCAGTTACGCGATCAGGGGGCATTCATGATAGAGATGAGGCGAGAGTTTGAGAGGCTCAGAGCAGAGCGAGGCCAGCAGAGCGAGTCTGAGGAGATACTGAGCGAGCCTGAGGAGATGCCTGATGCAGAGGCCGCAGCCGCAGCAGCCGCAGCCGCAGCCGCAGCTGCCGCCGCCGCAGCGGCAGCAGCCGCGGCAGGAGGAGCACCATGACCGATGCGGGAGTTACACAACCCCGGATCTACTCTGATGCATCACTGGGTGGTAGTGCCAGCGATCGTGGGGGACTTCAAGTTCCCCCCGAACACCTTGCAGTTGCTGCCCCGTTTCCACGGACTTGCCACTGAGGAGCCCCATCTCCACCTCCAGGAGTTCCTGATGATTTGCAGTACTGTCCACGATCGCCACGTGGACCAGGATACGATCCGGATGATAGCCTTCCCGTTTTCACTGGTAGATAGAGCAGCCACCTGGCTGAAGCATCTAGGGAAGTTTGTCTACACCTGGGATCAGCTCCGCACCGAGTACTTGAAAAAGTACTATCCACTCGGGCGGACGAATGCAGCGAGGGCCCTGATCAGCAACTTCTCCATGTTCCCCAACGAGCAGTTTCACGAGGCATGGGAGAGGTTCCGAGAGCTCCTAGACAGATGCCCGCACCACGACATCTCCAAGCCGAACCTAGTTCAGAGTTTTTTCAGCGGGTTGACGCCAGAGCTTCAGGGTCTGGTGAACGCTTCTTGCGGCGGGTCCTACTTCGCCAAGGACCACGACCAGGTCTGGGCCATCTACGAGGAGATGTCCGAGAACTACATGGTGATGTCCCAGACCAGGTTGTATTCTCAGAGACCCCAGCCACAGCAGCCAGGACCCGTGCAGTACCAGCGGATAGCACGGGTAGATGCAGGTCCATCCAGTTCGTCCGCAGTCGCAGCAGCACAGGCAGAGTCATCCGCTGCGGACATGGGTATCATCAGCGAGAAGTTGGACCGCATGGAGCTGATCGAGAAGAAGCAGTGCCAGAGCATCACTCAGATGGAACAGATGGCACAGGTTCTGAGCGACATGAAGACCCAGCTCATGTGTCTCCAGGAGACACAGACGGCTTCACAGCCCTGTCTTCTGTCGCGAGGCGATACCGGCGGCAGCAGCAGCTCGTCCCAGCGCTCCAGCTCCTCACAGCAGCCTAGACAGGTTCACCTTGTACAGGCGGAGCCGTACCAGCAGCCGCAGCCTACTTACCAGTCCCCACCATCTCCAGACATGCAGATGGTGATCTACCAGCCGAATCAGCCCTCTGGTAGTACTCCCGCCAGACCCCTTCGATGCAGAGCCGTTGATGGATGTCAACGGGATTTGGTATGACCGCCCCCAGCCTGGGATCCGACGAGACCATCCCGGATTCAGGTGGGGAGTGGTGGTGCCCAGCCCCAGCAGCAGCCGTCAGGACAGGGAGGGCAGTACTCCCAGCAGAGAGAGCACCAGCAGTCGCAGCAGCACCCAGCACACCAGCAGCACCAGCCATCATCCTTTGGTCCTCGTCCCTATCAGCAGCAGGGACAGTCGTGGAGGCGTGAGCAGCAGGCTCACCCGATTCAGCAGCAGCACCCGTCCTCATATCCCTCTTACCAGCACCATCAGCAGCAGATCCAGCAGCCTCACCCACAGAGAGGCTACCCGTTGGGCTCCCACGAGAGCCCCGCTTTGGATGACATCGCCCGCCTCCTCACGGACCAGCAGGCCACATTCAGACAGGAGATGGACGAGTTCCGCCAGGAGATCGGGACTTGGTGAGAGGGAAGGGCCGCCATTCCAGCCCAGATTGAGCCGAACCCGAACAATCTCAAGAGAAAATCTGAGCAGGTAGTACATACTGAGTTAGCCACTCCTAGTGACCCATTTGATGATACATCTTCGGATCTATTTGATGCTGATTTTGTCACACTTAGGAGCGGTAGGACCCCAGCAGCGGCGGCGGCGCCTCATCTGAGCTTCACCACGAGGATACTTCAGAGGCACCACATGAGGAGGAGGAGAGCGGTACTGAGGCCGCTCCAGATGATGATGGTGGCACTGATGCCACCAAGGATGCTGATCCTCCGGGCGGTACTGAGGCCGCCGCTTCACCAGTTCGAGGAGGTGGTACTGACGCCACCAGTAGAGCCGAGCCAACCCGCGGTACTGATGCCGCGAGACGTCTACTACCAGCAGCAGCAGAGCCAGCCCGTGGTGGTACTGAGGCCACCGGTGTTTGTACAGATAGAGATGTTGTCTTTCCTTGCATTCCTGTATCTCAGAACTCTGTTATGAATAAAGGAAAAGGTTTACTTTCTTCTGGTCCCACTGTGGTGCATGATGTATGTGTGGATCCGGTCCTTGAACCGTCTAGACCTTTTCCTAGTCCCTTCATCTGAGAAGGACCCTGTGATCCCCTTCCCTAGAGCCCTTCAGATGGGGAAGGGGAAGAAAAAAGATGATCCAAAAAAGAGAGAGCTTGAGGAGTTCAGCCAGAGCATGATCGATCAATTCCACATCCAGCTGACCCTCCAGGGAGGCTTTGCAGCACATCCCCCTTCTCCAGCGTTCTTTGAGAGATAGGACTACAATCAGGAGGAGGAGGAGGAACCACACTTCAGAGATCCATGTGCTGACGAAAGCCACGTGTTTTGCGATCCAGAACCGCCTGCCAGCCAAGAGGCCAGATTCAGGGGCCCGTATGTCAGATGCCAGATTAGTGAGCAGAGGTTCGACCGTACTCTTCTAGATAGCGGATCGTCGATCAACCTTCTTCCGGCAGCCCTTCTCGACCGCTTCGAGTTGGGCACTCTTCGACAGAGCAGGACAGTCCTTCAGTTCGCTGATCGATCTGTCAAGAGGCCGAAGGGGTTATTACGAGACGTTATCGTCACGATTCAGGGCCTGAAATTCCCGTGGACTTCGTAGTGTTGGACATGGAGATCCCTGAGTCAGTGGCCGATACCCCCATCATCCTTGGTCGTCCGTTTTTGGCCACAGCCAAGGCGGTGACCGATCATGATAGTGGGAAGGTGTACTTTCGCGTCGAGGGCGAGAGTATACAAATAGAGACGGTCGAGGACTACAGAGCTAGAGACAGAGCCCGCTCAGATGCGAGTACAGATTCAGAGCAGCTGACAGACGCAGAGCCAGACATCCACCAGGACTGCGATTTTTGTGATCACAGATGATGAGGCAGCTTGGGCAGATCCTGCAGCACAGACCATCCTCTCATATTCAGATACAGCTGATGCCGAGATGATAGCAGAGGAGAGTCTGGAGAGCACAGCCCTGGTTCAGGAAACCATAGAGGCATCAGAGCCGGTCCTTGATCGCGACACGATGTTCAGTGATGGTGGTGCTGAGGCCACATTGTTTTCCGGTGGTACTGATGCCACCGCGATTGATGCAGATCCCTCGGATTCAGAGTCTGATTGGGCCGATTGCTATGATCAATGCCAGACCTGAGTTCACCTGAGCCTATAGATGAGGAGGAGGTAGATGCAGAGCCGAGCAGAGACAGTGCAGTTGAGCAGCCTTCTCCCGATCCAGTTTGCGAGAGTACGCTTTCACTTTCCCAGGCAGATTTGGCAGACTTAGCAGCTTTCACTCAGTTCCTTCCACAGCCAGATTTGCCAGCACCCAGCATTCCAGAACGGGAAGCCGCTCCCTACTTCGCTGAAGTATCGATTCCTTGCGGCCGATCCAGAGATGTACCCAGTCATCATCTCCGCCGAGTTGACTGGAGAGCAAGAATCCCGTCTGATGGGGGTTCTTGAAAAGAACCGCAAGGCGATCGGATGGAGCGTAGCGGATCTCCATGGGATTAGCCCAGCAGTGTGCTCCCACCATATCTACCTTGAGGAGGGGGCGAAGCCGTCGCGTGAGTTCCAGCGGCGACTGAACCCCAACCTGAGAGAGGTCGTGATGAAAGAAATATCAAAATGGTGGAGTACAGATTTTATTTATCCCATTTCCGACTCCAAGTGGGTCAGCCCTTGCATGTGGTGCCCAAGAAGACGGGCATCACGACTGTGATCAGTGAGTCGGGAGAGGAGATCGCTACACGAGTACCCACCTCTTGGAGGGTTTGTATTGACTACAGGAGACTCAACCAAGCCACCAAGAAGGACCATTTCCCCCTGCCTTTTATTGACCAGATCATTGAGAGACTGGCAGGGAAGAGCCATTATTGCTTCCTGGATGGGTACTCGGGCTACAACCAAGTGGCCATCGCTCCTGAGGATCAGGAGAAGACCACCTTTACCTGTCCCTTCGGCACATATGCTTTTCGACGCATGCCATTTGGGCTATGCAATGCCCCTGCGACTTTTCAGAAGTGCATGTTGTCGATCTTTTCGGACATGGTAGGGAGTGTTTGGAGGTCTTCATGGACGATTTCTCGGTCTACGGCGACGGATTCGATTCTTGTCTTGACTGCCTAGACCGGGTACTCCAGCGATGTATTGAGTTTCATTTGGTTCTGTCATGGGAGAAGAGTCACTTCATGGTGACTCAAGGGACGGTGCTTGGCCACATCATCTCCAACAGGGGCATGGAGGTTGATCCGGCCAAGGTTGATGTCATTAGGAAACTCACACCGCCGTCCAATTTGAGGCAGCTACGGTCATTCCTGGGGCACGTTGGATTTTATAGGAGATTTATTCAGGATTTCAGCAAGATTGCCCGACCGTTGACTGACCTCTTGACGAAAGACACCGAGTTCCTTGTCGATGACAAGTGTCTCTCGTCCTTTGCGACTCTCCAGCAGCATGTTATTGAGGCTCCTGTTCTCCAGCCGCCTGATTGGTCTCTCCCATTCGAGATCATGACGGATGCCTCCGATTTTGCCGTGGGGGCAGTGCTGGGACAGAGGAGGGATGGAGTTCCGTTTGCCATACACTACGCTAGCCGCACATTGGATTCCGCCCAGCGGAATTATACGGTCACAGAGAAGGAGATGCTAGCCGTAGTGTTTGCCCTAGATAAGTTCAGATCGTATATCATTGGATCTAGAGTGACTTTGTTTACATATCACACCGCCATCAGGTACCTCATGGCAAAGAAGGATGCCAAGGCCAGACTGACTAGATGGATCCTTCTACTCCAGGAGTTCGACATTGAGATCAAGGATAAGCCTGGAGTCAAGAATGTGGTGGCGGATCATCTTTCCCGATTAGAGCAGCCTGAGGATTCTGAGCAGATTGATCCTATTCGAGATACCTTCCCAGATGAGGCGATCCTTGCTATCGCCTCACTCCCGTGGTATGCCGATATTGTGAACTTTCTCGTTGCAGGGAAAGTCCCACAAGATTGGCCCAGGCAGAGGCTTGAGACCTTCCTTGCGAGGGCCAAGTCCTACCACTGGGAGGATCCCATCCTTTACCACGAAGGAGGGGATAGCGTCTGGCGTCGGTGTATTCCTCAGGAGGAACACCATAGCGTCCTCACTTACTGCCACAAGCTTGAGGCAGGAGGACATCATTCTGGGAGGAGAACGGCACAGAAAGTGCTCCAATCCGGCTTGTGGTGGCCTACCCTCTTCAAGGACTCTGATGAGTTCGTGAAGAGGTGTACTGACTGTCAGCGGATGGGCACTTGTGGACAGCGTGATATGATGCCGATGCAGCCCATTCACTTCTGTGAGGTTTTTGACGCATGGGGCATCAATTTCATGGGTCCATTCCCTAAGAGTCAGGGATTTGAGTACATTCTGTTGGCCGTTGATTATGTGAGTCGTTGGGTTGAGGCTATCTCCGCCCGAGCCGCTGATGCGAGGACAGTTTGCAGATTTTGAGGAAGCATATCATCACGCGGTTCAGGGTTCCACGAGTTCTGATTTCTGATGGGGGATCTCACTTCATCAACGACCAGGTGAAGGCCCTTGCTAGCGAGTTCAGTATAGACCATCGTGTTGCCACACCTTACCATCCACAGACGAATGGTCTAGCTGAGGTGTCGAATAGGGAGATCAAGAATATTTTGCAGAAAGTCGTCCGCCCTGACCGAAAGAATTGGTCATAGCTTTTGGACTCGGTCTTGTGGGCATATAGGACGTCTTTCAAGACTCCATTGGGCACATCTCCCTTTCGCCTCGTATATGGCAAGCCGTGCCATTTACCTGTTGAGCTGAGGCACAAGTCACTCTGGTCGTCACAGACATTTTGATGGATCCAGATGGTATGGGAGACCAGAGAAGGGCAGAGTTAGCTGCCCTGGAGGAGCTTAGAGATGCAGCTTTCTCAAGCAGCCTACATTATAAGGAGAAAGTCAAGGAGTGGCATGATTCTCATATCAGCCACAAACATTTTGAGATTGGACAGAGAGTATGGCTGTTTGATGCGAGGCTACGATTATTTCCAGGGAAGCTACAGAGCAAATGGAAGGGACCCTACTTGGTTAGAAAGGTACACGACAATGGTAGCATTGATATATCCGAGTTGTCTTCTGATAGTACCTTTCGAGTGAACGGCCAGCGGCTCAAGCCATTTCTAGATCATGAGCCGCGGGACGTTATTGTTGCCCCTATTCATTTTGCGTGAGATGTGGTCTCTTGACTCACATCTTTTGCATCTCACGCCTGATTTTCACTGTTCCTCCACCTGTATAGATCCAGTTGTCCATATCATTCTATTCTTTAGTCCCACATCCCTTTTCTCATCTTATGATTATGCTATACTTAGGGTGTACTTTACCCTAAGTATAGGGGGGATGTAGGACCTGCGAGTATTCTTTTCATTCATTCTGCTCCTGTTTTGCTGCCTATACTTAGGGATATTTTACCCTAAGTATAGGGGGGCAGATTCTGTATCTTCTTCACTCGGATTTCCCTTCATGTACAGCTTGTTATACTTAGGATTAGTTAATCCTAAGTATAGGGGGAAACCACCGAGTTCCTCTCATTCTATTCATTTATTCATTCCTGTACCTAGCCATTCCTTTTCACTACCCTTTTACTAAGCACGAGTTATGTCTTCTTCATCGCTCTTGATAACTCTGAGGACATCGTTCGAGCTAAGTATAGGGGGAGTGTGTATATATTTCATATATACTTTAGCCATAACTCATACTTTGTGTGAGTGTGTTAATAAATAAAATGGCTAAAAATCACAAAAATTAAAAATTTTTCATGTACATAAACTTCTTTTATTTGCACATACATAGCTAGTGTACAAAGTATTTTTGTAAAAATGATTTCAAAAATCTTTTGTGTAAAGCTTGTGTAAATATTTTTGTATCAAAATTATGTATATAGTACAAAATTTTTCCAAAATGTTTTGAAAAATCAAAAGTTTGCAAAAAGCTTTTGTAAATGCTTGTAAATGTTTGTAAATATCTTTTTGCAAAACTTGCACCTCATGCATCATTCATCCATGATTTCAAAACATTTTTCAAAAATTTTGCATGATTGTAAATACTTGTAAATAGCATCTTGTGTACATATATGTATATAGTTTTTCCTGGATGAGAGTTGACATTTAAACCAAGCCTGGAAATTAAATTGAGAAATGAAGCTTGAATAAGATCTTAATCCACTTAACTTTAAGAGGAACCTTATAGGACTTAGGGTTAAGGCTTTTCAGGTCCATAAGGACTTAATTCTTTGAGTCCACTAGGCTATGAGCATATGTCATCTTGATGAGCCTAAGTAGAGCACTTAACAACACACGCATGACTCTTAGAGACAATGGCTTGACTTGCACCTGCACTTTACACATGGCTCTCCACGGATGAGGTGGTGAGGAGGCAGTTTCCTTTGGCTTGGGGTAGCATATGAGGGTAGTAATTCTAGGCGGAACCTCTCTTCTTCTTCTAGTGAAGGAAGTGCGTCTCAACTTGGTCTAGTGGTGATGAAGGCTAAAGACAGAAGCCGTGGGTTGCAATAAAGCTTCAAAAGAGGGATAGTCTACTGGCTCAAGAGGAAAATTTCTTGTATATATGCTGCACCATGTAGATATGCTGTACAGAAGTCCTTGAAAAAAAAATGCAAAAACGCAAAAGAACTCCAAAAAAGTGGTGGGTCGGATTGAAAATTTAATAACCCCACCGGAGTGTATATAGTCAAATAAAGCAAAGCTTATGGTATCCATGTTACATCTCATGAAGCTTGCAGCGGGAGACTTAGCTACACTGGCTAAGCTTCCAAAACTCTATACTTCTTCCCCCTCTTCTTGAGCCGGTTGCACTTGAACTTAGAAGGGAATACCCCGCTTCTCGAGGAAAGAGTTGCTAGACCGAGGCATTAGAGTTACCAGGTTGAGGGAGGCTATTTCTTTATTACTTCTGAGGTGGGGAGCCACATATCACTTACACTGCATGGAAAGATTCATGGTCATTAGAGTTTGTGTATGTAGACTTGTTCTGATCTGGTTTATTGAGGAGTCTTGTCCATAGATTGGTGGAACTTAGAGGCTGTTGGGTTTTAAGCTTAAGTCCAAATAAGGTTCCGACACATTAATAATCCAAAGATCCGATCAAGCTCCATATCCTAATTTAATGAAGGAAAGTTTAATAATTCAACCTTGATCCATGTACATCCTCTTTTTCTTTTTCTTTTTCTTTCTTTATCACTTCTTTTTCAAATAAGTGTTTGCTAAGGGACTAGCAAAGTTAAGTATAGGGGGGTGATGAATACCCATTCATCACTCTTTATTCTTATATTTTAGCTACAAAAACCTTTGCAAATACATGTAGATATATGTAAATACCAATAATTACCAAAAGCATGCATTGTGTAAAAACCTATAATTAGCATGTTTTTGTGCAAAAATAAAAGAATAAAGATTAAAAAGAAAAAGAGGGAAATATTTAGAATAAATATTGAGCAACCTAACCCAAGGGAGGGCTCAGCATGGGCCTGACCGCATAAAAGCCAAAGTAGAGGGAGATAGGAGCTCTTGTGTAAATAATTATGTAAATAAAATAACAAAATATTTTCCTCACCAAAAATACAGTTGTAAATACTTGTACATATTTACAAAAGATAAAAACAAAATAAAAAGTTAAAAATTAAAAAGATCAAAAAGACCCTTTCACCATGTACATAGACCATGCTTCTTTATTTATTTAACCTTGTAAATAAATAAAATCATTTTCTAAACTTTTTGTAAATACTCTATGCTATATATTGTAAGTAAATAAAACAAAAATAATCAAAACAAAAATCAAATAAAAATAACAAAATTAAAATTACAAAAATATATTGTACAAATGTCATGTATATAGTTGTACATATCTATTTATTTTACCCATATACATAAATAATAAAAACCAAATAAAAACACCCTTTTATTTCTTATTTTATAATGTAAATAAATAAAATATAAAATAGGGATAAAATTGCACAAAAATAATAATTTAAAAATCAAAAATTAAAAACCCTAATTATGTACATATACCTATATCTAGTACATATTATGTATATAGCCCATTTTTATTTCCAAAAATTAATTAAAAATCACCAAAAAATAGAAAAAAAATAAAAGAAAAATATTTCATGTTTTGGGTTTTTGCAAAATCGGCCATTTGCTGCCTTATTTTTGAGCTTCAAATCTTTTCCACGTGGCAGCTTCTGATTGGTCCACGGAGATGTTGACCTCCGGTCAACTCCCTCCGCGGACCGTCCTCTCCCGCGGATCTCGCGCCCGACCCGATTTCTTCCCTTTTTCCGCGCTCGATCCGCTCGCCATCTCCGCAAACCCCGGGTCCTACTTCTTCTCCTTGCATCCGACATGCTCGCCGGAGCCCTTGCCTCGGGATCTGCGCTTCATGCTGCCCTACCCGACCAACCCTAGTCGGGTCGGCACCCATATAAATCTCGAGCTCCGCCACCAAATTCCGGCATCTTTGGCTCTCCACCCTTCATCCCGTGACCTCCACAGCAGTCCCTGAGGTGACAGCTTTCGATTGCCCGTGTCGCAGCGAGGAGGGGGTGACCGGTCCACTGATCCGGCGACGTAGCGCCGCCGTGCTCCGCCCTGTGCAGGAGCTCGAGCCTCAGGACCAGACGACCTTCGAGGCCACGACCGGGAGCTACCTCAGCTCCAGCCTAGTCTACTCGATCGCCCAGGTAACCTTTTAGCTTTCTTATTTAGCTTAATTTCTTGGTTGCCCCAAATCGTAGCTCCGCCGAGTTCCGTCGATTCCGGCTATCTCGTATACTCTTTTGATCATCGGAACCCACGTTCACCATCGCCTTCCCTCCACGCACCTTCTCTGCCCCTTCGTTCAACCCAGCTCGCACAGGAGCTGGGGTTTGAGCTCCACCGTCCGTCGCTCGCCGGAGCTCGCTCACCCCGACGCACAGACCACCTCCACACCACCTAACCGGGTCGAGGCCCTTTGCCTTCGACCCGCGAAGCTTCTGACCTATTTTGCAGGACCAGAGGAGGCCATCTGAGGCCTCCCGACACTCGGGCCAGCAGCTTCCCTCCGCCGACCTCGCCGGAGCCCCTCCAGGGCTCGACTGGGCCATCGGAGACCCCCACCAGTTGCGGGACTTCATTGCGGACCTGTTCCGACCTTCAGAGGCAGCTGAGGAGGACCACCGTGCTCGCACGAGGCCGGCGAAACTCGCCGGCCACCTGTTCTTCGAGGGTCCTCGCCAGCCGTCCGATCGCCCTCGGCGCTCCAGTTTCCATCGTGACCATCCATCCATCGAGGAGCAGCCACCGCTTGATCAGTCAGAGTGACGATCTGGACCGTTAGCGCAGAGAGAGAGGCACCAGCACCCGAGGCCGTCAGATCTTCCACGTGCCCTCCTGTGAGACTTCGATCAGGCCACGTGCGGAAGGAGAGAGGCGTCCGTCGTCCAGGACCGTTAGATCAGCCACGCGTCCATCATCCAGCCGTCGACGTAATAAAGGGGTAATTTACCGTAGGCCCCCTCTTAGTTTATGCTTTACGTTTCAGTCCTGTAAATATTTCATGCCTTTTATTTACGTTGGGTTATTCGCACATTGGACCTCGTGCTTTTTAGTATTTGCATTTATGCCCCTGTATGTGTGAGCCACGTGCTTCGTCACGTGTATGTTTGGTGTAATTGCAACTTTAGCCCTGTAGTTCTGGTTGTTCGTTAATGAATGAAAACATTTTAGTATTTGCATATATGCCCCTGTGAGTGTTTTAATTCCGCATGTGCGCCTATTAGTGGATTATTTGCAAGACAGCCCCTGAACTTTTTGGTACGAGTTACCAGAAGGTCCTTGGGACTTGTTTTTCTTACCAAAAGGTCCCTGAGTGCCCCAGGCACGCGCCTCGCGCATGATTTGCTGGGTATTTTGCACCAGGACCCCCAGAGCTTTGGGTATTTGCACTTTGGTCCCTGTGCACAGTGCCCTCTTGTCATTTTTGAATAAAATATCAAATCACCTCCAAATCCAACGAAAATTTGACACATGGCTCCTGCCATGGTGTAGGATTTTTGTAGATTTTTGAGGACATTTCTGATCTTGTTTGCTATTTTAAAAATTCAAAAACATCTCTTTTTGGCACCGTTTAACTTGAAAAATCACAAAAAATATAAAAACCCTCCTAAAAATTCTATAAAAATTAGGAACTGTTTCTTTTGTGTTTCTTGATTTTCTATCCAATTTTGGCTATTTTTCACTGCTTCAAAACCATAAAAATATAAAAACCCTCAAAAACCCATAAAAATTCTATTAAATAACTTAAAAACCCAAAAACAATAATTTTGGTACTCAAATTTCCCTTGTTTTCTCTATTTGACAGGAAAATTACCTCCAGGTCTTTTTAAGGTCCTTAGGTATTTTATTTAGGGACTTTAGGCTTGTCTGGACAGTACCCCTTGTTTTTCTTACTGTTTGATTTTTAGAAATCAAAATAAATATCAGAAAAATCTCAAAAATTCACCAAAAACACAGAAAAACATAAAACACATAAAAATATTTTTTCCTGAATTTTTGCTTACCTTTTAGTGCATTAAATAAATTGTCAAAGCTTGCTTGTGGTTCTTTTCCTTATTTTCTTTACATATTAAAAATCCAAAAAAAATTTAAAAAACAATTAAAAACCACTAAAAATGTTTTCCCTTTTTCTCTGATTTTTGACTACTTTGTAGGCTTTTTAGCCAATCCGTGCTCCTTGTGTTCGACCCTGGGTGCTATACCAGGTAAATCTCATAGCAGGACCGCTATTTGAGTGTTGGATTGATTTTATTTCTATTAGTGGTTCGATTTTTCTTGATAGACACGGTCTGATCGCTTGGGCCGCAACGACCCTATTTCTGTACCTCATACCCTAGTGATCGGACCTGTCATCAGCGCCTCTCCTCCTTCTGCCGTGCCATCAACCCCACGCGTCCAGCGCGCCGCGCGGCCTCCAGCCGCCTCGTCACGTGCGCAACCAGCAGCAACGCACCTAGCCCAGCTCGCGGACATCTCTGAAAAATCATCATTGGTAGATATAAGCCTAAGCTACAACATATCCGAAAATCACACCATTTGCACATATAGTTTGTCTTAGAAAAATCATTTAGTGAAAACCTTAATCGATTTTTAGTTAATCAACCGTGAAGTGTTTTAACAAAATTCAAGTTGATTTGGATAGATCTTAATTAGACCTATTTGGATTAATTTTGTTTCTGAGAAACATCATCGTTTGTTAATTATTAAAATTAGTTTAGTCATTTTCACTAAAGTCTGCATTTATTATTATCTGTGCATCAAAAAATTCTAAAAAAAGTTAGGGTAGCTTAATTTCATCCCATTTCATAATCTGGCCAAGTTTCATAATTTTTGGAATTAATTTGACCATCTTTCTGAATTAACGTTTAAACTGGCCTGATTTTGCTTGTGTCTTGCATAAAATATAAGAAAAAGACCAAAAATATCTCCTCTGAAAATCAAACCTTGAAAATTTGCTTCGAATCAACTTAAGAAGACAACTGCCTCACTGAGTTCGACCTTGGACTTCCAACCAAGTAAAAAAGTTATCGCTCGAAATTAATTTGACTATAATTGAAAGTGGTTTTTGATCTGCTCTCATTATCCGACTGCAACGAATATTATAAATTAATTTGACCATTAATTTGATCGAATTAATAAGGGTAGTGGGAGGCGTTATCAACCTATATCCTTTAGAGTCCAAGACTTCAAGGGATAACAATTTCTTCCTCAGATCAAGAACATGTCGTACTTCTGTCATGATCCTCATGAGTCCATCATGCATCTTGATCTGCCATAGACTGGGTTCATTCCTCCCCGTGAACTTCTCGATCTTCAGATTGTGTGATGTCATCTTGCTGGATGCTCCTTACGGAACCTGAAGCTTTGAAACCAGTTTGTTGCGAATCGCGAAAGCAAACACACAAAAACATGATCAAACAAGCAAAGTGCAAACACAAGGATTTACAAGGTTCATCCGTAAATGGACTAAGTCCTTGGATGGCGGCGATTGGTTTTATATGGAGAAAAAGCAATACAGAGGATACTAAGAAGGTACATACATGGGATGAGAAATAGGATCAGAATCAGGACTGCAGTATCTGGTGGCCCTGAGGCCCCTTTTATACTACAACAGAAGAATACCATTTGTATTCAATAATCCATCCCAAAAGCTCTCTGCCAATTAGAAGGCAGGATACATATTAAAAATGTCTGTAATTCTAGCCCAACAGTTCTTAGCCAATCAGAAGGCAGGACACAGATCAGACATGTTAGCAATCCTGACTCAACAGCTCTCAGCCAATCAGAAGCCAGGATATAGATCAGCCACATCAGGATCCCAACAAGTCGTTAGGATTTAAGTCACATTAACAGAGAGGCTAGTCGACCCCCTCGGCAACCGTGCATTTACTGTCACAGAACAAGTCACACTGAGGAAACATGCTATTCCAAGCATGGATTTTCGACTACTACAGCTCGTGTTGTAGAGCAGACTCAGCAAGAAGGGGGTCCTTTACATGTCTCTAATCAGAGGTTTGATGATCTAGTGGCGCGACTTAGAGAGATTATGCCTAGCTAGGGGTCAACAAGTTCTTCGAGATCTTTGGAGGTAGCTGCATCAGCATCAACATCAGCATCAGCATCCACGTCAGGTATAGCATACGCTCTTACTAGTTGTTACAAGGTAGATTTATCAGAGTAGATCATGGATTCAGGAGCATCTCACCATCTATGTGGTGACAGAAGTCAGTTGAATGATTTTCGTCCGTCTCAGACAGGACGATCGGTTGTGATAGCTTGGTACACACTCCCATTACTGGTCAGGGGGAGGTGTAGTTGACTCCTGCGATGCGGCTTCAGAATGTCCTTTATGCTCTTGAATTTTCAATGAATTTACTTTTAATTAGCCAAATCACTAAATATTTACATTTTTGTACCACATTTGATACATCTTCTCTTGTGTTTCAGGACATTCTCATGGGCAGGGTGATTGGATCTGATTGTGAGCAAGGGGGGTCTCTACATACTGGTGCAATATCCTTATGTTGTTGTCTCTTCTTTTCATGTTGGATCTGACACATGGCATCTCCGATTTGATCATCTTCCTCTGCAAAAGATGGTTCATGTTCTTCCACAGATTTCTCCTCGTTTCATTTTTCAATGCGAGGCCTGCCAGCTTGGGAAACATCATCGGTCTTCTTTCCAGAGTCGTCAGGGTCCAAGTAGTCATGGTCTGTTGAGTTGCTCCATTTTGATATTTGGGGTCCTAGTCATGTCCAAGATCTTAAAGGACACAGATTTTATCTTGTCGCATATCTTGGGTTTTCTAGATTATCTTGGGTTTTCTAGATTATTTTTTTGATTTTATTAATTTCGTTAATTATTTTATAAAATTATAACTTATTTTTACATACTTAAATATTTTTTATTATATTTGTTTGAAGCAATGTTTACACTTAAATAAATAAGTATATTAAATGTGTTGGTATAAGTATAGGTATTTCATCTATGTATTTTATTTATATATTTATTTTAATAATTTTTTTGGTTTTATATTAATTTTATTATGTACATGTATTACAAATAATATTTACAAAATTATAAAAATATAAAATTATAAAATAGTAATAATAAATAAAATGATTATTTTAATCGAGTATACTATACAATAGGGGTGCAAAATCTTTCACACTTTAACTTCAAAAATATGAAACTACCTTTATTAAATAGATTATTAAAAGTTATATACAATTAAAGATGATTTCGATATATTTTGAGTTTTTATTTGAGAGATATGGATATGGGAAGTTGGGATTTTGGAATTTTATTTCTGTAACTTTTACACTGTATATTATTTTTGTATGAAATCAATTTTGTATTTATCTATATTTTATTATCTAAACCTTTGTTGTACAAAGTTTCTTTATTTGAGGTATAAAAAGTAAAAAAAATAGGTCTTAAAAATAAATAAATAAATAAATAAAAGGTATTTTTACTGTGTAAATGGCCCTTATTTCTTTACACAATAAAAATCTGTGCAAACTTCTCTACGACATAATTTGATTCTCCAGATTGGTTGCTGTTAGAATATGAACTGCAAATACCATACATTATAACCTGATTCTGGATATTCTGTGAATTGAGTTCTCTTGCTATAATTGGGGTTATGAACCTTGCATGCTTGCCACAGTTTGACCTATTATCTGGGATAGGTGCTAGTAATTTAGTGTACAGCTTATCTTGATTTCAGATATGTGAAACACACAGACGTTTTCTAAAATACACGAAATGATAGTTCATCTTGTATGTTTAACACTTTATAGAATTGTAATGGTAGATCTCAATATTTTGGGTTATTTGTATGTTTAACACTTTTTTATTTGATATTATTTACTGTTTCTTTTGGATTTTAGAAGTAATTTTCAAATTTTGAGATTTCGAGCGGTGACACATGTTGGCATCCCATGCGTCTACCTCCTCTTCTGCCTCCTGCAACCTAAGGATGTGCATCATGATAGCCGTTAACCTTCCACCATAGTTCATGTTCTCGATGCGCCACCTCTTAACCTTGACAAGACATTGCTTCACAACACGTTCCACCGTCTCCCTCGTGACTCCCAATTTCACATATTTACTTTGTTTGATCCCTAAAAACCTTCATCCAAAACCTCCCCTCAAACCATATCCACTCTGCTAAACCCTAAACACCTCTGGTGAGGTCCTTCGAGTGACACGAGGATCAATTAGAGATTTGGATAGGACATAGGAAAATCCAGGCATCACTTGCAACATATGCATCCCGCTATGATGGTGGGTTCAGCTTGAGATCCCATTACCGGTCCACGAGCCATCATCCGAGACTATCAGATCCTCCATCCTAGTCGAATTTGGTCTTCTTTTTTTCTCTTTAGGTAGCCTAGATCTGTCGCTTCCATTTCCCTCATCAATTTGTTCATTGACTCATAATAGAGCTCGAATTTGGGATTAGCCCAAATCCATCACCTTACCATGTTTCCACCATAGACAACCATGTTCCCTCCATTACAACCATCATCTGTTTAGCTTGACCCTCACAAGGGATCACCAACATCAGCCTCCATCATCTCCATCCCATGCGAGGTTTCCCGATCCAATTGATCATCTCTCCCTTTTAGCATCATTGTAGAACTCTGCCCTTCTATGGCAAGCTCAATATTTATGTGGACAAGTACATGGTTTTGGGTTCTACATGAACTAGTAGATTTTTGAAGCTCGCATCCGAGTGCACATGGAGCTTCATTGAGTTGAAAGGATTGCATGGGTCATCTTTGCGAGTTGATTCACGACCCAACTCACGATCAACAGCACATCACCATTAGTTGACGAGATCCTTAAGGTATCCTCGTTCTTTGATGATTTACCATAACATAAATACATACATACATACATACATACATACATGCATGCATACATACATACATACATACATACATACATATACATACATACATACATATATATATATATATATATATATATTCAATGATGAACATGGTAAATGATGCCATGCTAAATCATCTCATGCACCTCAAAGGGAACATGGAGGCATGTGTCGCCTCTCTCGTGCAGTGATGAATTTGCGATTCATCATGTTAACAACTTGAATCTAGCTCATCTTGGCTAACTTTGAGTGATTTTTGTGTACATTACTGTGTTACTTGAGGTCACGTCTGTCTTGAACATAAGTTCACTTTGTCGGTAATTTTTGGCTTTCGATTGGTTTTTAGTATTTCACTTTGGTCGAGTTTCCATGCATTTCATAATTGGCTATCGGAGGTTTAGAGATCTACTCTTCACGACTCTCATGCCCATTATGAATCCACCGCCCAGCCTACCTAGTTTGATACTATTTGAGACACAATTAGTCCAACAACTACCACCAACTTCAATATTAATTTAGGAAGGAGAGAAGAGCATATCATAAAAGTTCGTGGCACAGCCTATAAACTCCATCTTGGTTATAAATATATGCACCGTCTTCTTGCATATAACATAAGATATATGAATGCACATTCACCAATCTTACCACTGGTATATACTATTGTTCATACTCATGCTTATGGTAACTTGATGTTATATCATATAAGCCTTATTCGAAAGAAATTCAAGAAATAAGCATTTTATATAATGTGGAGAGAGTGTGTGTGTGTGTGTTTGTGCTTGCTTTCTCATATAATATAGTCGGAGACCCTTTTTTTGTGTTATTCCTGTGAGAAGAAGTAGAGAAAGTGGTTCAAAAGAGATGAAAGGAAAAATTGACGTATGTAATAGAAGGGAAAGATGGAGAGTGAGAAAGGTTGGTGCATGGATAAGTTGCATGATAAAGGCATGAGTAGAAAGAAAGAGAAGTGGGCTCCGGAGGAGGAAGGAGGGGTACGTGTCAACAAATGAGATAATGGACAAAAGGTGCACAAATTATAATAATAAACTAGTGCTTATATCCGTGCTTCGAGGTCGCTCGATATTTTTTCTTATAGATTGTATACAACGACTATGTATAGTGAGAAGACCTGAAGCTATAAGAGAAAATATTGATAAATTATTGGTGGATTTATAAATATTTGATATATCTGAACAATTAATTAGTCATAATGGTTATCTAAAATGTTGATTGAGTAAGAACTTCAAATCGATAAAGCTAAAAATCAAGGGGATGAGAAATAAGCAATGTTTCGTACATATGAGCTAACGTAGTTAGCAAAAGAAGTTAAAATGAGGAATATATTTCTTATTGTCATATAGGCAAGATGAAAACAAAATATATTTACCCACAATTCCGCAAATAGCATTAAAAAGTAGATGTACCTATATTTTTAAATTTGTTATGTATTTCATGTTGTATAATTTTTAAGAAAATAACCTTACGTCGTTACTTGATGCATGCCATGTAATGCATGAATGATATATCAAATAACACGATATAATGGAGTTAACAAAGGAAGCAAAAGTCAAGATAAAAATGAAATATATATATATATATGTGTGTGTGTGTGTGTGTGTGCGCGCGCGCGCGCGCATGTGCGTGTGCATGTGCGTGTGTGCGCTTGTGTGTGTGAGTGCATGTGCATGTGCGTGTGAGTGTGCGTGCACGCGTGTGCGTGTGTGTGTGCCTGTGCGTGCGCGTGCGGGCACACGTGTGCGTGTGCGCGTGCATGGGCGTGTGCATGGACGTGCGCACGTGTGCGTGTGCGTGTACGTGAGTGGCCGTACATGGGCAGGTGCGTGTGTGTGCGTGTGCATGTGCACGTCCATGTGCGTGTGTGGAACCTCCCCAATCAGATAAGAACAAACAAATGTGTATATGCGAAATTTCTATGTTTATCATGTATTTCCTATTTTATGATAAAAAATAATTGCATTGTAAAATGGTACATGTTATGAAGTATAGAAGAAATATTATTAAATAATTGTGCAAAATCCAAATTCAACTTAATTTTACTCTTATATACAGGAATGAAGCAGCAAATAAGATATGGGATAATGCAATTAATAGGTGGAGCTAAAAGGAGGGCTATTTTTTGTTTCATAAACAAAATGGAAAAAAATCTACTTCTAAGCCATATAAAAATCACCCCTAACTTTATAAAACTTTATAAATCAGAGCCACCAGACGATGGCCAACTACCTCATCAAGCAATATTGAGGCACTATGATTGCGATGGATCCTAAGCACATCCTTTTTTGCCTCATCAAACTACATCGCTTGATATAGGCCTCAACAAGGTACATGCAATCATTTCCAAAATTCGATCTTTCAAGATACTTAACTTCATAGTCTGTAGTACAAACCAATCTCTTGAAATCTCAAATAAAATCACTTCCATAAGACATCACACTTAGTCAATCCGCGTTACAAGTAGATTACAGGAAAATGGATATTTTTTAAGATATTGTCTACCATTATAAGTGCAATGCTCGATAACTTCATGGGGATGAAAATGATAAGGTGTAACATTTCTAGAGGAAAATTTGAATGACAAGATAATCGATGTATTTAGAATATATAAAGTGTTCTAAATCCTATATTCGAAAACATCTATTTTCCAACAACTTTATCGAATTTATAAAATTGAGTTCGTTTATATCTTCCTTACATATAACCCATAAATAATTCAGTTTCAAAGCAAGAGGTCAACAACATAAAAGCAACCAATGCCCATGGGTCACTCACTCAATAACTGGTTGAAATGTGAGTTCGACATAGAAGGGACATTGTCTTATTGGTCTGCATGTGGATGAGAATAGGTGAGATGCAGAATAAATGGTCACCATGAAAATTAAGATATAGAGATGATCACTACAGGCGGGTGGGTCTAAGGGGACGGTCAAAGACCGTCCTCTTTGTCTGCATAACCGTCCCCTTTGCTCAATGGGGACGGTTGTTAAACCGTCCCTTCAGCCACCGTCTCATTTGACTAAACGGGACGTTTCTGACAACCGTCCCATTTAATTAACCATTGGGGACGGTTGTAACCGTCCCTTACACGATTACTATCAGGGACGGGTGCAACCGTCCCTACTACGTATTGAATTAGCGACGGTTAACAACCGTCCCCAATGGTCAACAACATTTTGAGACGGTCACAGAAAATTTTTGGGGACGGTTATCACCGTCAGATAAGGTTGTATTTAGGGACGGTTGTAACCGTCCCTTCTACTCTGCAAGTCTTTTGCGACGCCAACAGAAGCCTGGAAGATTCTGTAGCGAGGACTATTAGGGACGGTTGTAACCGTCCCATCTTCTCTAGCGACGCCAACAGAAGGGTATACGGGACGGTTTCAACCGTCCCATATGGGCTTCGTTAGCGACGCCCTGTAATGGAGACGGTTATAACCGTCCCTAAAAGTCTCTGTGAATTGTACTGGCTGGGGGGGACGTTTCTGTAGCTCTATAGGGGATGGTTACAACCGTCCCCAATACACCATGACAGGAAAAAATTATATATTCTTGGTTTGTTCCCTACATCCTCTGCAAAACAACTAACCACAACATTCAACATTCAAACATTATGAATACAACACAACATCCATGCTACCTACTCAACATTCAACATTCAACACAACATGAATAAACTCAACATTCAACAACACAACATTCAACACAACATTCAAATGGTAAGAAGTCTACACAACATTCAAACATTATGAATAAACTCAACATTCAACAACACAACATTAAGAATCAAACACCACAACATGAATATCAACATAAACTCAACATTAAGAAACGGTAAGAAGTCTACATAATGTTAGGCATTAATAAAAAACATTACAATAAAAAGATCAAAATTAAACTAAGATGTACTACATCCATACTACCTACTCAGATGCGCCACTCCCGTCACTCTCATCGGTCTCCTCCTCACTCTCCTCCTCGTCGCCGAGATGTGCAGGTTGTACAGGGGGCGTGGCTTGGCTTTGAAGACGGCTTATTAAGGACATGACATTTGCCATGTCCATACGCATCTGGGCCATCTCTGCATCTTGTGCAGTCATCTTTGCCTTTACTTCGCGCAGCTCCCTCTCCATCTCTCTTTCTCTCTGGCTTCCCTGCGAGGAAGACTGCACCTGCACCACCCATTCCGTACCATGTACGGATCATTTCGCCCCGTCCTCCGCAACGGATGCGTCCACTGTGTTCTGGACCAGTGGCTTGATGGAAGGCATCATCGGCCGTTGATGAATCTCCATTTCATCACCTTTATTCTATCATTTTGGCCTCAAAAACCCCAGCAAATGCAGAGAAATAGCATCAATTTGTTCATAATAGCATCTATTATTTATTGTATTAAATGTACATAGAATAAGGCTTTTAATGCCAAAATTATAGAATAAAGGAAAGAAAAGAAAAAAGGACTAAAATATTGCAAATATTTTATGACCCGAACCCCGAGACCAAGGCCAGCATGGAATTGGTCGACAAGGAATAAAGTAGGGGGAGATAAGGACCAGTATACAATAAACACCTTATTTCTTTATTCATTTATCTATACATTTTTGACACTATTTTGTATATAATTATTCATTCATCAATTTAAAATCTTTTGTACATGAAAGTTGTAGACAATAATGTAAATAAAAATACAAAATTGAGTTTGTGTAAAAATAATACTCAGAGTACATTTTATACACAAAATAAAAAGCAAGAATCTCAACTTCACAGACCCATATCTTGCAAATAAAAACTCCAAATCACCCAAACTCATCTTTAATTGTATATAGCATCCCATGAACTATTTTATAAAATTAGTTTCATAATTTTTGGAGTCCATATGTGGAAGTTAGGTTTTTAGCTCCCCTTGCATATAGTACTGATTAAAATATTCATTTTATTCAATATTTATTATTTATATAAATTTATTTTTTTTAGAATTTTGTAAATAATGTATATAATACATGTACATACTGAAATTAAAATAAAACCAAAAATAACTTGTGAAATAAAATAAGTCTATGTATCACAAAGGCAAAACACCTATAAAATAAGTATGTACATAAATAAAAGGGGATTTTAATTCTTTTATTCTTTATTCATCTATATTTTTTTATGATGTTGTAACTTATTAATACAAATCCAAAATAAAAACAAATAAAATATATTAAATAAATAAAATATATATAATTCATAGGTAAAATACCTATAAGTATACCTACATATACATATACACATTTATTTAAAAATGTAAATAAACTCTTAAAAATAAAATAAAAATATATTTATACTCACAAAAAGAAATTATAAATTTATAAAATAAGACAATAAAATAATAAAATAAAATAAACAAATTAAAAATAAAATATACAAAAATACATGTAAATACATATATATACACATTATTAAAATAAAACTGTAATAAAATACCCCAAAAAATTAAATAAAAATCATAAATAAATACTACATGAAATAATACACATTTTTTATTTTATAAGCAAAAATTGATAAAATCATTTACTAATTTAAATAATTTATTCTTTAATCTTCCAGCCTGTTTTGTCCTCTAGTGGCCTGCGTGGACCAATGGCAGGCCACCATTAGTTGACCGCAGGTCAACTACTTGGACCTAGACCTGCGGCTCTGACAGATCACGAGAGCCCCCACTTCCCCAATTTTTCACGCCAATTTTGTAGCTCGAGATCGATGGGACCCTTCATGAAAAGTGTTCCTTGTACATCCATGACCCACGCCCTATCCCATGCTTCCTTGTACATAGCCTCGATTCATCGAGATTCGCCATTCAATAAGGGTGCCCCAGCCTGCTTATAAATAAACCACCTCCGCCTTCCTCCAAATTTTGGTCAATTTTCCTTCGTTCTCAGTCCCCACCTTCGGTCTAGCGTGCTCCTCCGTGACAGGGAGAAGCTCCTGGAGGGCTTGAGCGGGCTGGAGCGGCGGGGGTTGCACCCACGGCCACCAACTCCGGCGGTCCTGCTCCTTGGCCTCCCCGACCAAGTCGAGCTGCGCACTTTATTTTTCTTAGGTAATTTTTATTCCCGTCGTTTTATTTCTGTATTTAAATTAGCACTTAGCTCGTAGGTGTAGCATAACCAAGCTGACCCGTAGTTCACCGGAGCTCTGCTCCGGCGGACACCTCCACCCGCCTTTTCGCGCTGATGCACCTTCATCTTGGGCCGAGGAACTCCCCTCGAGCCGTGTGAGTATTTTTCTGCAGGTCAAGTGCGTCGATAAGCACCAGGAGGCGCTTTCAGAGTTCATCGGAGACGCCTGGAGCCCCTTGACTTCTCCGACGTCAAGGAGGTGCTCCAGTGCCCCTCCGTCCGATCAGAAACCTCCAGCAGTGAGAGTCACCTGCCAGGAAGCCAGTGGGAGCCTCAGAAGCCTCGAAGGACGCCGGAGAAGCGAGCTCGAAGGTGGGGAAGTTCGGCCATCCCGGCCTTCTTCCCTGTTCTTTCACCTTGCCTCGCCGCCGTCGGATGGAGGAGGTCTCCCCAGGTCGGAGCACAACCATTGGATCTGCCCGCGCCTTAGCCGTAGGATCACGCCAGATGATCTAATCTCCCCCGTGGATCCGTGAAGCGGTATCGACCGCTGGATATGCGACGCGTGGCAAGTGAAACATTCCGAGCCGTTCGCCCGCGCGCACTTTGGGGGTAATTTGCATATTCAACCCCCGCTTTCGTTGTATTTAATTTTTAATATTGTAAATTAAATAGCAAGTTGTAAATAAATTGTATATTTTGCATAAGGGCCCTAAGTTTATTAGATTTGCATTTAGGTCCTTCCGCGCCTCACGTGCAGTCCCACGTGAGGCGCGTGAAAATTGCATGTAAGCCCTGACGGGTTTGTTTATTTGGTTTTAGTCCTGAAAAATTGCAGAATATGTTATAATATTTCAGTGTTTTTGCACTGTAACCCTCTGAACTTATTTTAATTGCAAAAATGCCCCTGCCAGGCTTAAATATTTTTGTGTCTTTGATCTATTTATTTTAAATACCTATGTGGCTTCTAAAAACTCACAAAAATTAGGATTAATGTTTCATGTGATGCATTTGTACGTCCATATTTTATTTCACAATTTTGCCATTTTTCCTAATTATTAAAAATGAAAGAGAAGCCCTTTTTGCACTGTTTAAATTAGAAAATACAAAAAAATAGAAAATGTTTTTGAAAAATTCCAAAAATATTATATATGGTATATTTATTTATATATTGAGTCCAGAAATTGAAAAACCCAAAAAAATAGAAATATAAAATATAAAAATTTCAAGAAGCTCCAAAATCCAAAAAAAATATAAAAACCCTTCAAAAATACCAAAAATATGTTTTCCTATTTTATAATTATCTATATATCATTATTTATGTATTAAAATTAATTTGGGTTAATTTTGACACTTATTATATAATTTTAAAATCCAAATTAATTTCGGCCTATTTAATTAGCCCCATATTAGGGACATTTTTGGAATTAAAAAAACAACATAAAAATTAGAAAAATATAAAAGCCTAAAAAAATATATATTATACTTAATATATTGAGTATATATATCTATGTCTATGTATCCTTATACTACATCCCTCTCTCTTCTTATATGTTTATTTCTTTATATGTGTATATATTATATCACTAAAAAAATATAAAAAAAACAAAATAAAAATTATAAAAACCCAAAAACCCACTAAAACAATAAATGGACACGAACAAAGGTTTGAATAATTACACAACACACATACACTCCCTTCGCCTCCCAGTGTTCGACCTCTACCTGTGCTTACACCTATACACATTTGCGTGTAGAGTTATAATAAATTTTAACTCCACATTTTCGGATATTCATTGCATATATTTATTGTGGGTTAATTGTTGATCGATCTGGGGATCTTTGAGAGGTTAATTCAGCGACTGGATGTCTCGCCCTGTGAGATATCTAAACCTTGGCAAGATCCCCGTTCATCAAATGGCGCCGTTGCCGGGGAGGCAACGGATTTTGTATGATTTTGTGAGCTTATTTGTTCATTTATTCAATTGTTTGCTCATGTCCATGATTCAGTTATTTGTTAGGTTTTTATTCCTATTTGATATTATTTTGACTGCTCTGACCATTTCTTTCCTTTGTCTTTGATGCGAGGGACCGCCAAGCGACGGAGGACCTCCTAGGAGGACTTATGCACCCCAGCAAGGCGGAGTTGGCTCTTCTATGCCCAGCCAACAGGAGAGAGCATCAAAGGGAGAAGAAAGAGAATTTTTGAAGACAATCTCTATTTTTATGCACATTATTTATTATGTATATTCATGTGAGAGAGTGACACTTAGAATTTTGTAATAATACAGAACTCTCACAGGTACACTCCAACTCCCGAGGTCCATTGCCCGAGGGATTGTTCCCTTGGGGGCCTCGACGGTTTTGACGCTTTTTCATTTTTATTTTATTTTTATTATTTTGTGTGAATGAGCCCTAGCTTAGGAATTGCTTGCCGATAGATTAAGGTCCAAACACCCTAATATATTTGCATGTACCTATAGTGCATTTTGGACCTAGTCAAATCTAAACAGTCGGTTCATTTATCTCTTAACCCCTGTGCCGTGAGCGAGCCCCATCAAGCGCTACTCCTGAACTCGAGCGTGTCGAAAAGAGGAGGGGTGAGCCAAGACCGGACTCTTAGTTAAGGATAAGTGACTGACTTGTGGTGCTTCACGATAATAACAGTTACTATCCTAGGGCGATTTCTTCGGATTGCATTTGCATTTTAGCATAGGTTTCAATTCGGTTATGCATCCCGCATGGAGAGAGCTGGGAAGCACTGTAAGTCTTCTTACTTAGCATGCATCATCGATTTCCGACTTGCATGGCTTTTCCGACCTTCCCCCTCTGTTTTTTCCACTTAGGATGCTTAATGGAAATTGGAACCTCGATAGGCACGTACATTGAAAATACCCAAAAAAAGTGATAACTAAAATAAAATCGGGACTGCTAACTCTATTGGACCTAAAAATAAAAACATAATGGATTCCTTGTCTTGGGGAGAGCAACCCCCTCATTGGATGCGTTTTAAATTGCTCACGTACACACTAAGGAGTAGAGCCCAAATCCTATCAAGCCTCCTAAGTGATTGTACAATTTTTGTGATTCTCACCTAACTCTAAAAATCGAAAGGATAAATGACCGTCACCTGATGATCTTCACTGTGTTGAGTAGGTGAATTGGGGGTTTGCTTTGTGTCTTGATTGTGATTTGGAGTCCATTATGCTTTTCATTCATTACTAGAGTAGTCGGTCCCATTGTGTGAGTCATGCATTTTTCATCTTTGAGTCTCTCTACCCCTCTTATACATATACTTCTTCATTTGCATAGAGTCGTGATATTGGCGCTTGAGCTCAATCATTCTTCGCCAAGTCCATTCGTTCCCGACATCTTCTCCATCATCTTCTTCGAATCCACTGTATCATCCATCCTCTCCGGTTCGAGGAGAGCCTGCTCTTCGGACCACCATTTTGACGGTGTTCCCGCCCTGTGTGGAACACCCAATTTTTTCTGTGTCTCGATCTTCCTCGTGTACCCCATATCACCCCTCCCTTCACCCGGGAATGATGTGCATAATGATGAGGCCCGCATCGAGGATTAGTTATACAGATTAATTGTGTAAGACGGGCCAATGATGTTGAGGTTGCTGAGATCGATTTGGTGGATTTGTCTTTGATACATGCATACGAGCATATTGAGGATTTTTGAAGATGTATGATGATTAGGTGTGATTCTTTATTGAGGATTTTGATCTCGCACACCGGATTGAGGATGTGACGTACTTTGATGATATGATGATGATTTCATGAGCCGTCATTGATTTATTTTGGGGTTCTCACACATCTCCATTTTTGAGGATTGATTGATTATTATGATTTGAGCTTCGAGACAAAGGTATTTGGAACCCACATGAACTCTCTTCTTCGTAACTGACTCAGCCTTGATCTCCTGACTCTCTAATCCACCTTGGCACTTAGAGGATTCCTGACTATTTGTTGTGCCAGCTCAGCCAGAGTTGATTCATCCGAGGGACATCTTGTGAATGACCTGATTATTTGCTCCCTCACATGATCTTATGCCCTCCTGTTGATTGATGGATTCACAATATTTCGAGGACCTGAGACTCTATGACAGCATTCCCAAGACCTTCACTGACCTAGTTCGCATTCGTCCCCGAGGACTATCTGCGGGAAAATGCGGCAATTTCTGGGACTACGGTTTCGTTCACGACTTTGGTCGCCATTGTGATGGGACCCGAAGCCGAGTCAAACGATATGCTTGATTGGCCTCCCTCTGTGACTGTGTGCCCGATCTGTCGGCACATGAGGCCAACTGTCAGATTACTCTCCTTGACGGTCCTTGCAAGGCAGAGCTCCACTTTTCTGATTATTCCATGCCTGGTTCATAGCTCTCCGAGGGTTATCTGCGAGAGGCTATGACACATTATTGCTATGATGGTCTCTTCTACTGGTAGATGGTCTGCTGACTATCGAGACTATATTTCTGTGGATCCGTCTGATGGGTCTGGCTCCTTCGAGCCCTTCTCTCTCCTTGACGACCCTCGCAAGGACGAGATGTACTCTGATTATTCACTGCATAGCTCACATCGCTTCCCGAGGACTATCTGCGGACGGATGTGACACTTTCTTTACGATCGGCTTCACTCATTTCCTGTGCCGCCACCTTGTTGGGGCACGGAGCCGACTCGTCTGATTTGTGCACTCGGTCTCCATTTCTGATTATGCACCTAATCAGTTGGGGCATGGGGCCGACTGGTTTAGACCCCTTTGAGTCCGCTCTCCTTGACGGTCCTCGCAAGGATGAGCTCTTATTATTCATTTGATTAGCTCGTAGCTCCCCGAGGGTTGTCTGCGGGAGACTATGACTTATTCAGATCTGATTGGTCTCTACTGTTGGTAGCCGATTTGTCGACTACTGAGACCATTGTGTGGGCCCGTCTGATGGACCCAGCTCCTTTGAGCCCTACTCTCTCCTTGACGACCCTCGCAAGGTAGAGACACATTCTGACTATTCCTTGCCTAGATCGAAGTACTCTCCGAGGACTATCTGCGAGAGACTGCGACACTCTTTTTACGCACGGTTTCCCCTGTTGACTGTGTCTCCGATCTGCGGAGCACGAAACCGAGTCGTTTGATAGACTTGATTTTTGGTCCCCTCTTCAGTTACCTATCCGATCTATGGATCATGGGACCCATCTGATTAGACTCCTTTGAGTCTGCTCGCCTTGACGGTCCTCGCAAGGATGAGCTCCTGATATCTGCTGTTTTCATGCCTAGCTGGCAGCATGTTCCCCGAGGGTTATCTGCGGAACACTACCACATTCTTTAAACTTTCTGGTCTCTTCTGCTGGTAGTCGATATGTCGTTTATCGAGACCTTATTTACTGGTGATCCGTCTGATGGATCATTGGCGCCTTTGCGTCCGCTCGCCTTGACGACCCTCACAAGGCCGAGTCTTCTTCTGATTATTCATCGATTTGCATGTACCGCTCCCCGAGGGTTATCTGCGGGAGGGAACATCATTTTCTAGGTACTCGATTTCACTTCTGGTGTCTCCTGTCTGTTGGAGCACGAAGCCGAGTCTTCTGAGCTGTATACTCGGTCCCCTCTCTGATTGTGTATCCGATCTACGGATCACGGGACCAAGTCTTCTGATTAGGGTCTGATTCCTGGCTCCTTTGAGCCTGCTCATCTTGATGACCCTCGCAGGGTTGAGCCATGTCTTGCGGCATTAGGCGTGTGTCTCCTACGATCTTCCGACCTCATGACCACCGCATGCCACGATGTCTCCTATTCTCTATCTTCCATATCTTATCGAGACTCTGATTGACCAGAGGGCTCTGTAATGTTCCTTCTTCCTCCCGGTCTTACGGTATCGGCTCTGTTTTCTTATACTGACCCTATGTGCCGATTGTCTACTTCATGCTACCGATATCCTTACTTTCGATCCATTTTTACTCCGGTAGCGGACACCCATCTGCCTGCATAACCGGGTGTCCTTTCACCTTCTGATTGCGTCCTCGTTCTCACAGGGAGACGACGACGAGAGTACATCATTCACTTGTCAGATACCGTCCTGTACCTCACCGGTCTCTTCACCACTTGTATATATGTGTGTTGTATATTCTGTTCTCCCGCATGTTACGTGTGCCCTAGATCTATCGCCATATCTTTGTGTCTATACTTAGGACGTACTTTGTCCTAAGTATAGGGAGGGTACACACCGCGTTGTTCTTTCGTCGTTCAGTTTCGTCACTCCTGTTGTTGCCTATACTTAGGGATATCTCACCCTAAGTATAGGGGGAGTGATGCATATATTCTCCACGACCTTTTCGTATATCTGTATATATCTATTTTCTTCTTTTCTTCTTTTCCTTTTCTATCTTCTGTATCTAAATAAAGGTGTTGCCCCTTGTAGACAGTTTTCTATACATAGGACGTACTTTGTCCTAAGTATAGGGGGGTGCACTCCTGATTTGTTAAATCTGTGAACTGTTTATTCCCACCCATGGCCCTCCCTACCTTGTGTACAGTCTCCTATACTGGGACGGTCATTTTCTTATTCATTTATCTCGTTATTCTTTCATTTATTATTCTTTTAGTCGTCGTAGTATAGACTTTTCTATACTCAGTACGAGTTATGTCTTCTCTTTCTTCTTTCCGATCTATGAGGACATAGCTTGAGCTAAGGATAGGGGGATCGTATATACTCTGTATATACTTCAGCCATAACTCGCACTTTCGTATAATTATGATACAATTCCTTAATTAATAAAGCTTCTTATTCCTCAAATTCTTTTTGTACATACTGATTAATAAATCAGGTTAAAAATATTTTTGCAAAATGATTTTAAAAATGGCGTGAACTGTTTGGAAAACTTTTTGTGAAATATTTTCAACCTTTGCAAAAATATTTTTGATTGCAAAAATTCTTTTCTTTGTGTGAAATAAAGGATTTGAAAACCTATTTGCAAATGATTTTGAAAATGATTGTAAAAATATTTTGAAAAACAAAGTGTATATAGTGTTTGCAAAATCTTTACAAAATGGCTTTCAAATGCTTGTAAATATTTGCAAAAATTATTTTGTACTATAATTTCCAAAATAATTTTTAAATAAATTTGAGGAATAAAAGCGCCATAATAAAATAAATCCTAAATAAAATATACTAAAATTCTTTATCAATTGAATATACACCTTAATAAACCACTTTGTAAATTCTTTAAATCTTGTAAAATAAAGCGGCACGCCCGTGTAAATAGTTGTATATATTTTATTCTTTGAGTGCCAAAATTCTTTTATTTGTAAATTCTTTGTGTAAAAATTTTTCTCGTTGTTTTCAAATTCTTTTAAAAATTGCATTATTCTTTGCATATTTGTAAATAGCATTTGCATAGCATTCATATTCTTTTATTGAGCATGATGATTGAACTAGTCCAATAAAGTCGAAGATTGGAGCTTGGTTGGACCTTACTGCACCTAACCGCACTGGAACCTTATGGGAACTAGGTTTAAGGTACTTCAGGTCTATTCAGACTTAATTCTTTGAGAAAGCAGGGCTGGGTTCAAGTCACCTCAGTGGACTAACTAGAACTTTTCGAAACACACGCATGACTCTTGTCGGCCGTGACCTAACTTGGACACTTGCACCTTTCACTTGGCTCAACTCAGTTGGAGTGGTGAGGGGGTTGGATTTGCCAGTCTGAGACGCACACGGGTGGAAACATTCGTCCTCATCTAGGGAGGGAAGTGCGCCCCAACCTGGTCCAGTTTCAATGAAGCCGAATGACGGGAGAGTGTGGGTTGCAATAAAGCTTCAAAAGAGTGATAGTCTACTAGCTCAAGAGGAAAATTTCTTGTATATATGCTACACCATGTAGATATGTTGTACATATGCTCTTGAAAAAAAAGCAAAAAGAACTCCAAAAAAGTGGTGGGTCGGATTGAAAATTTAATAACCCCACCGGAGTGTATATAGTCCAGGAAAGCAAAAGCTTATGGTATCCCTGTTACATCTCATGAAGCTTGCAGCGGGAGACTTAGCTACACTGGTTGAGCTCCCAAAATTCTATACCTCTTATTTCCCCTCTTCTTGAGCCGGTTGCCACTTGAACTTAGAAGGGAATACCCCGCTCCTTGACGGTAGAGGGCTGGATTAGGGAATCATTGGGTTGTCATGCTGGAGAAGCTAGTCTCTTTGTCATTTCAGTTGAGGAGAGCCACTATCACTTACACTGTACAAGTCAGTTTCATAGTCATAAGGGTTTGCGTATGGAGTAGTCTAGTTCTGACCAGGCTATTGAGGTGGGTTGAACAGAGTTCTGTGACTATCAAAGGCTGTTGTGTCTTTAAAGTTGGTTCCCGACTAGGTTCTACACACAACCACACCTAAGGTCTAGCAGAAGCTCCAATCTCAGATTTTTAAAGACATGCATTGCACTGAAAGCACCCCTATTCACTCTATCTTCCTTTCATTTTCCTTTTTCTTTTCTTTATTCTTTTTGCACTTATTACATAAGTGTTTGCTAGGGACTAGCAAAGGCAAGTATAAGGGGGGTGATGAATCTCCATTTCATCACCTTTATTCTATCATTTTGGCCTCAAAAACCCCAGCAAATGCAGAGAAATAGCATCAATTTGTTCATAATAGGATCTATTATTTATTGTATTAAATGTACATAGAATAAGGTTTTTAATGCCAAAATTATAGAATAAAGGAAAGAAAAAAAAAGGACTAAAATATTGCAAATATTTTATGACCCGAACCCCGAGACCAAGGCCAGCATGGAATTGGTCGACAAGGAATAAAGTAGGGGGAGATAAGGACCAGTATACAATAAACACCTTATTTCTTTATTCATTTATCTATGCATTTTTGACACCTATTTTGTATATAATTATTCATTCATCAATTTAAAATCTTTTGTACATGAAAGTTGTAGACAATAATGTAAATAAAAATACAAAATTGAGTTTGTGTAAAAATAATACTCAGAGTACATTTTATACACAAAATAAAAAGCAAGAATCTCAACTTCACAGACCCATATCTTGCAAATAAAAACTCCAAATCACCCAAACTCACCTTTAATTGTATATAACATCCCATGAACTATTTTATAAAATTGGTTTCATAATTTTTGGAGTCCATCTGTGGAAGTTAGGTTTTTAGCTCCCCTTGCATATAGTACTGATTAAAATATTCATTTTATTCAATATTTATTATTTATATAAATTTATATTTTTTAGAATTTTGTAAATAATGTATATAATATATGTACATACTGAAATTAAAAGAAAACCAAAAAGAACTTGTGAAATAAAATAAGTCTATGTATCACATAGGCAAAAAACCTATAAAATAAGTATGCACATAAATAAAAGGGGATTTTAATTCTTTTATTCTTTATTCATCTATATTTTTTTATGATGTTGTAACTTATTAATACAAATCCAAAATAAAAACAAATAAAATACATTAAATAAATAAAATATATATAATTCATAGGTAAAATACCTATAAGTATACCTACATATACATATACACATTTATTTAAAAATGTAAATAAACTCTTAAAAATAAAATAAAAATATATTTATACTCACAAAAAGAAATTATAAATTTATAAAATAAGACAATAAAATAATAAAATAAAATAAACAAAATAAAAATAAAATATACAAAAATACATGTAAATACATACATATACACATTATTAAAATAAAATCGTAATAAAATACCTCAAAAAATTAAATAAAAATCATAAATAAATACTACATGAAATAATACACATTTTCTATTTTATAAGCAAAAATTGATAAAATCATTTACTAATTTAAATAATTTATTCTTTAATCTTCCAGCCTGTTTTGTCCTCTAGTGGTCTGCGTGGACCAATGGCAGGCCACCATTAATTGACCGCAGGTCAACTCCTTGGACCTAGACCTACAGCTCTGACAGATCACAAGAGCCCCACTTCCCCGATTTTTCACGCCAATTTTGTAGCTCGAGATCGATGGGACCCTTCATGAAAAGTGTTCCTTGTACATCCATGACCCACACCCTATCTCATGCTTCCGTGTACATAGCCTCGATTCATCGAGATTCGCCATTCAATAAGGGTGCCCCAGCCTGCTTATAAATAAACCACCTCCGCCTTCCTCCAAATTTTTGTCAATTTTCCTTCGTTCTCAGTCCCCACCTTCGGTCTAGCGTGCTCCTCCGTGACAGGGAGAAGCTCCTGGAGGGCTTGAGCGGGCTGGAGCGGCGGAGGTTGCACCCACGACCACCAACTCCGGCGGTCCTGCTCCTTGGCCTCCCCGACCAAGTCGAGCTGCGCACTTTATTTTCTGTATTTTTATTCCCGTCATTTTATTTCTGTATTTAAATTAGCACTTAGCTCGTAGGTGTAGCGTAACCAAACTGACACGTAGTTCACCGGAGCTCTGCTCCGGCGGACACCTCCATCCTCCTTTTCGCACTGATGCAGCTTCATCTTGGGCCGAGGAACTCCCCTCGAGCCGTGTGAGTATTTTTCTGCAGGTCAGGTGCGTCGATAAGCACCAGGAGGCGCTTTCAGAGTTCATCGGAGACACCTGGAGCCCCTTGACTTCTCCGACGTCAAGGAGGTGCTCCAGTGCCCCTCCGTCCGATCAGAAACCTCCAGCAGCGAGAGTCACCTGCCAGGAAGCCAGTGGGAGCCTCAGAAGCCTCGAAGGATGCCGGAGAAGCAAGCTCGAAGGCGGGGAAGTTCGGCCATCCCGGCCTTCTTCCCTGTTCTTTCACCTTGCCTCGCCGCCGTCGGATGGAGGAGGTCTCCCCAGGTCGGAGCACAACCGTTGGATCTGCCCGCGCCCTAGCCGTAGGATCACGCCAGATGATCTAATCTCCCCCATGGATCCGTGAAGAGGTATCGACCGCTGGATATGCGACACGTGGCAAGTGAATCAATCCGAGCCGTTCGCCCGCGCGCACTTTGGGGGTAATTTGCATATTCAACCCCCGCTTTTGTTGTATTTAGTTTTTAATATTGTAAATTAAATAGCAAGTTGTAAATAAATTGTATATTTTGCAGAAAGGACCCTAAGTTTATTAGATTTGCATTTAAGTCCTTCCGTGCCTCACGTGCAGTCCCACGTGAGGCGCGTGAAAATTGCATGTAAGCCCTGGCGGGTTTGTTTATTTGGTTTTAGTCCTGAAAATTGCAGAATACGTTATAATATTTCAGTGTTTTTGCACTGTAACCCTCTGAACTTATTTTAATTGTAAAAATGCCCCTGCCATGCTTAATTATTTTTGTGTCTTTGATCTATTTATTTTAAATACCTATGTGGCTTCTAAAAACTCACAAAAATTAGGATTAATGTTTCATGTGATGCATTTGTACGTCCATATTTTATTTCACAATTTTGCCATTTTTCCTAATTATTAAAAATGAAAGAGAAGCCCTTTTTGCACTGTTTAAATTAGAAAATACAAAAAAATTAGAAAATGTTTTTGAAAAATTCCAAAAATATTATATATGGTATATTTATTTATATATTGAGTCCAGAAATTGAAAAAACCCAAAAAAATAGAAAAAGAAAATATAAAAATTTCAAGAAGATCCAAAATTAAAAAAAATATAAAAACCCTTCAAAAATACCAAAAATATGTTTTCCTATTTTATAATTATCTATATATCATTATTTATGTACTAAAATTAATTTGGGTTAATTTTGACACTTATTATATAATTTTAAAATCCAAATTAATTTCGGCCTATTTAATTAGCCCCATATTAGGGACATTTTTGGAATTAAAAATAAAACAATATAAAAATTAGAAAAATATAAAAGCCAAAAAAAATATATATTATACTTAATATATTGAGTATATATATCTATGTCTATGTATCCTTATACTACATCCATCTCTCTTCTTATATGTTTATTTCTTTATATGTGTATATATTATATCATTAACAAAAATATAAAAAAAACAAAATAAAAATTATAAAAACCCAAAAACCCACTAAAACAATAAATGGACACGAACAAAGGATTGAATAATTACACAACACACATACACTCCCTTCGCCTCCCAGTGTTCGACCTCTACCTGTGCTTACACCTATACACATTTGCATGTAGAGTTATAATAAATTTTAACTCCACATTTTTGGATATTCATTGCATATATTTATTGTGGGTTAATTGTTGATCGATCTGGGGATCTTTGAGAGGTCAATTCAGCGACTGGATGTCTCGCCCTGTGAGATATCTAGACCTTGGCATGATCCCCGTTCATCAGCCGTCAACGGGGGATTGCTCGTCCCCGTGCTATCCAGCGAGGAGGTGATAGAGAGCCTAATCATTTCTTCCTACATATAAGAAATATAAAATAATTTCAATATATTATCATAAGTAATCCTTTAAGTAAAAATTGCATTTATACTTACATGAATTGGTGCGTAGGCGTCATCAACCCACTGCACCTCTCCTCCTAAGTCTCGGCTCTTTGACCCAGCAAAAACCTCTATGCGGGTCCTTTCTCTTTCATTTTTCCTCAAGTATAGAAAGTAAATAAACTTCTTAAAATTGTTTTAAGACTCAAAATTAATCGTCGTAAATATTTTTTAAATACTTACAAACTCGTCCTTCAGTTGGTTGATGTTCTTCCTTCCCATCTTATGCATCGACTTAAACCCTTTCGAACGATTCGCCGTATTCTTGGAAGAAATCGACTGAAACTTCACAAAGTTAGTATAAAAATAAAACAAATAATTAAGAAAATTATATACATGCCGCAAAATCCTCACTGGACCAAAAATTAATCAGCTCCCTCCATTACTTTGGTGTAACACCAGGTGGGATATTCTGCACAAGCTGCTCATATGGAATCTGGGGGTTGAAGTACTACAAATAGAGAAATAAATATCGTCAATATCTAAATCTTTTGATATTAAATAATAATAAAAATTCTACCTTAGCCTTTATGCGTCCCTTGTATCGACGCAACAACTCAGCAGCATGGGATAAAATCTGAGAATCGACATGGGTATTTCGTTCCCATGTAAATACAACCTGATACAACAAATATATTAACGATTAGCTCATAAAATTAAAAAAAAGTTTTAAGATTTTAGAATACCTCCAGATCAGCAAGTATGGCAGCCTTGACAGCATAAGGAAGCTGTCGGAAGTCGTGGGTGGTGATGGGGACGCGCGCACAGGCAACCTGGTCAAGGTAGCTCTGAAACTCCGTGGAGTTCTCTCCTACCGCATCTCCACCAAAATGCGTACATGTAACGTCTGCCCTGGTGCAAGACGGTCTAAGAATCTACACTGAGACAGTCCACGCCGTCTCTGTGTAGCTCCACTACCTGCATCAGAAGAACCGCCCTGTGGCTGCTGGGGAGGTTCAGGGACCTCCCGAATACGTCTAGGTCTAGGAGCTATGTCTGCAATTTAAAGAGTTATTTCAAAAATATACATTTCGATAGATGACAATAATTTCAATTAATAGAAATGGAAAATAAAAAAACATTACCTGAAATTGCTAGTTCCAATTTCCAACGTCGTTGTCTAATACCTCATGGAAAAAATCATTGGAGTTATTTTGATATGCAACATCATTGTCTAGTGCATCTTCCTCTTCGTTTACATCGAAGAAATCTCTCGGTGTTGTTCTAATTGGTATTATCCATCCACTAACTGAGTTATCTGGAACATAAAAGACCTATTCGACCTGACTGGCAAGCGTATACGGTTCATTTGTTTGTAACCGGCCTGTTTGCTTTAACGAAAGAACCCCATTTCTATCCTTCTTGTAACCTACTCCAACTCGACCCACATCGAACCAGATGCAATGAAATAGAACGCACCTTGCATCATGTGTAAAACTGATTTCTAGTATATCAATAATCTCGTCATAGTATCCGTCAATTTCAGCATTGAGATCAGCCTTCACTATTACTCCTGAAAGTTGTGACGCTTTATTTTCATCAATTGACTTCTTTCGAAATCTAAACCCGTTAACGATATAGCCAGAATGTGATATTATTAATGAGCATGGACTCTTGTGAATTATATCGAGATTTGCGCTCCATCGTTCATCTTTGGTAACTTTTAATAGTTCAATTTTATCCCTGAACCATTTCAGAAAGCCTGATTTGCTAGTGGTTGTTGACTGAAACTCTTCGAAGAAAGAATCAACCTCGTCTACTTGCATCAAAATATAATAATGAATAAGATCTCTTTCATTGTCTAAAATACTACGACGGGTACTCTTTAGAATAGCTCGGCCATTTTATTGAAATATCCAAAGTTTATTTGGATCTTCAGTCCACAACTCACCATCATTATTTCGTTCGAACTTATCGAATCTAATACTCTTTCCATCACCCATATTGATGAGTCTCCATTTCATCACCTTTATTCTATCATTTTGGCCTCAAAAACCCCAGCAAATGCAGAGAAATAGCATCAATTTGTTCATAATAGCATCTATTATCTATCGTATTAAATATACATAGAATAAGGTTTTTAATGCCAAAATTATAGAATAAAGGAAAGAAAAGAAAAAGGAATAAAATATGGCAAATATTTTATGACCCGAACCCCGAGACCAAGGCCAACATGGAATTGGTCGACAAGGAATAAAGTAGGGGGAGATAAGGGCCAGTATACAATAAACACCTTATTTCTTTATTCATTTATCTATGCATTTTTGACACCTATTTTGTATATAATTATTCATTCATCAATTTAAAATCTTTTGTACATGAAAGTTGTAGGCAATAATGTAAATAAAAATACAAAATTGAGCTTGTGTAAAAATAATACTCAGAGTACTTTTTATACACAAAATAAAAAGCAAGAATCTCAACTTCACAGACCCATATCTTGCAAATAAAAACTCCAAATCAACCAAACTCACCTTTAATTGTATATAGCATCCCATGAACTATTTTATAAACTTGGTTTCATAATTTTGGGAGTCCATCTGTGGAAGTTAGATTTCTAGCTCCCCTTGCGTATAGTACTGATTAAAATATTCAGTTTATTCAATATCTATTATTTATACAAATTTATATTTTTTAGAATTTTGTAAGTAATGTATATAATACATGTACATATTGAAATTAAAAGAAAACCAAAAAGAACTTGTGAAATAAAATAAGTCTATGTATCACATAGGCAAAACACCTATAAAATAAGTATGTACATAAATAAAAGGGGATTTTAATTCTTTTATTCTTTATTCATATATATTATAATGTTGTAAATATTATACAAAACTTATTAATACAAATCCAAAATAAAAACAAATAAAATACATTAAATAAATAAAATATATATAATTCATAGGTAAAATACCTATAAATATACCTACATATACATATACACATTTATTTAAAAATGTAAATAAACTCTTAAAAATGAAATAAAAATATATTTATACTCACAAAAATAAGTTATAAATTTATAAAATAAGAAAATAAAAAATTAAAATAAACAAATTAAAAACAAAATACACAAAGATACATGTAAATACATACATATACACATTATTCTAATAAAACCGTAATAAAATAATTCATAAAAATAAATAAAAATCATATTAAAATACTACATAAAATATTAAACATTTTTTATTTATACTCAAAAAATAATAAAATCATTTACTGATTTAAAATAATTAATCTATATTACCCATACGGTTTTGTCTTCTAGCGGCCTGCGTGGACCAATCGTAGGCCGCCAAGGGTTGACCTCGGGTCAACTCTTCATACCCTAGCCCTGCCCCTCTGACAAGTCACGGGGGTCCCTTTTCTCCAAATTTTCACGCGATTTTGGTAGCTCGAGAACGATTGGACCCTTCATGAAGATTGTTCCTTGTACATCCAAGACTCACGCCCTATCCCATGCTCCCTTGTACATAGCCCAGATTCGTCAAGATTCGCTGGCCAATAAGGGCGCATACTTTGTTTATAAATAAGACCTTCGACTTCCTTCCGCCCTTTGGTCTCCCTTCGGTTGTTTTCCACCATCTTTTCCAGTCCTTTGAGGATCCTTGTGACAGGAGGGTTCTCCTGGAAGCTTCAGACGGTCGGAGGAGTCGAGAGGAGTGCCCACGGCCGCCGCTCACCGGAGGTCCTGCTCCCTGGTCACCAACCAGGTATAAGAGCTGTGTTTGTTTCGTTTTTAGCTTAGTTTTAATTGTTAATCCTTAGTCTAGCTTTTAGCGTAATCAGTAGAGCCTCAGGTGCTCGATTAGTCCAGATCGAAGTTCGCCGGAGTTTAGCTCCGGCGAACCTCTCTACCCTGATCGGCACGCTATTAGACCCTTCGCTCCATCTCATCTCCTTCCACTACGCATTCTACACTCAACCCACGCTTCAGATCACCCAGAGCTCGCCCAGCTCTGTGATTCGAGGTCCCTCTCCTCCGCTTCGCCGGACCTCGCCGCCCTCTACCATTCTCCACCTTTTTACCCTAAACCCCGGGTCGAGGAAGACCCCCTCGAGCCCCTCGTTTGTTTGGTGCAGGTTGGAAGCTGAAAGGAGCCCCCTGGGGCTTGATTCTACCCCCTGCTAGGCTCCAGGACCCCCCGTTCTTCTCCGAGCTCGTTCAACCGATCTAGGGGGTCCTGGACCTTCTGGAGTACCTCGGACGGTGCGCACCGCCTCGCCGGGCGCCTGGGACCCATCAGCAGCAACATGGAGCGCCTGGAGGTGGAGAGATCACCGATCGAAGCCAGGGAAGCCCGCAGTTCTTCCCTGTTCTTCGCGAGCAGCAGTCACCGTCGGATGAAGGGGGCGGCCCCAGTTCTCATCAGGGTCGTCCATCTAGCACAAGCCTGGGCCGTGCGATCAGACCTCAGATGCAATCCTGGCCGCAGATCGTCGAAGGGGTATCGAGCGCTGAGTGCTCGACACGTGGATAAGTGGCGCGCTCGATGCCGTTGGATCGCACGCTATTTTGGGGGTAAATTTCACATCTAACCCCCGTTGTTTTGTATTTATAGTTTAATCCCAAAAATAAAAAGTTACTGTGTATAAAAATTGTATAATCTGCTGAAGACCCCTTGAGGTTTTCATATTTACTTTTTAGTCCCCACGCACCTCACGTGTAGCACCCACGTGAGGCACGTAAAGATTGCAGTCATACCCCGCCGTGTTTTGGTAATTATAAGATGGTTCGAAGAATAAAAGTTAACGTTCATTTTTATTGTAATTTTTGCATGGATGCCCCTGTCATTTATTTTAATTACAAAAATACCCCTGCCAGGCCATTTATTTTTGTATGCTTTGTCTATTTATTTTGTGCTTCATATCTCGTGGAAAAATTTTGCAAAAATAGACATACGCTCCTATTAGTGTATCGTTGCATGCTATATCTTTAGTTCATAATTTTGTTGCATTTTTGTACTTATTAAAAATCAAAAACATGTCTTTTATCCCCTGTCTAAATTATAAAATCCTAAAAAAATATGAAAATGCCTCGAAAAACTCCAAAAAAATTCCCTATGGTGCATTTTAACCTATTTTAGTGTCAGTCCAAAAATCACTAAAAATCTCAAAATGAAAACCATAAAAATTATAAAACACCAAAAATCTTTATAAAAATATTAAAAATTCATAAAAAAATAAAAAAATGTAATTTCTGTCTCTTAATTTTCTCTATTGTATCCTATTTATATTAAAATTAGTTTGGAGGAATTTTGTTACTATTTACTATTATTTACCTCTAAATTAAGTTCGGAGATTTATTAAACTCATTATATTGAGTGTTTTTGACTTTAGAAAAAAAATGTATAAAAATTAGCAAAATGTCTTGGAAAATCACAAACACATTAGAAAAAGATGAAAAATCCAAAAACACTACAATTGCCTTGTTCTACCTATTTTTAGCCTATATGTATCTCTCTCATCTCTCTTATATATGTATATATATTCTTTATACAGTTATATCTAGTTATTAAAAGAAAAAGAAAATATAAAAATATCAAATATAAAAAATATACAAAATCAGAAAATTAAAATCAAAATAAAAAAATATAAAATCAAAAAAAATAAATAAATAAAAATAATTTAAAAACCCACTTCACACAAGGATGACTCTGAGATGCATGCAGGCTTATGCATTTTTTTTGTATTGCTCTCTGTGGTTCGACCTCTATATGCTTGTCACTGTACATTTTATGGTAGAGTAAATAAAGATTAATTCACACTTCTTTTTGAGCTCGATTGTTTTATTCTTTGATTGTGGGTTAATTGCTGTATAACTAGGGTTTTCTGCGAGCGGTCGCCTCGGCGACAACTTGTGTATATTATTCATGGTGATCCTCGTGGAAGACCCCCGTTATCACATATACATGTCACAAAATGTGATACATTCTTCACATAAATATCCCTCGGCAATACAACCTTCAGGTGCTGCTTCGTTAAATACCATATTTTTAATTTCCGTAGATATCTTTCAACTGGATACATCTATCGATACTGCACAGGACCACATATTCGGACTTCGCTAGCAAGATGAATAATTAGATGAACCATTATATCAAAAAATGTAGGTGGAAAGACCTGCTTCAGCTTACATAAAGTTATAACTATATCTGTCTCTAGTCTGAACAATACTTCCGGGTCTCAAGTCTTCGAACACAAAGCTTTAAAAAACTGACTGAGTTCAATTAGTGGCTGCAAAACATCAGGATGTACAACTCCTCTGATTGACAAGGGAAAATGAACTTGCATAAGTACATGACAATCATGACTTTTTAATGACGATATCTTTCTTTCCGTCATATTTATGCATCTGCTAATTTGAGAGGAGAATCCATCAGATACTCTAATTGATTTAATAAAATTGAGTATCTTATCTTTTTCAGTACTGGATAAAGTATACACTTCTTCGGGAATTATTACTTTAGAATTGTCTGACTCAATCGGATGTAATTCGGGTCGGATACCCAATTGCATTAGATCACGTCTGGCTCGCAAACTGTCTTTGACAGTACTAGAGATATTCAGAATTGAAAGAATATTTTCCATGGCATTCTTCTCTATATGCATCACGTCCAAGTTATGACGGACCTGTAAAGTATGCCAGTAGGGTAGCTCCTGAAAGAATATACTTTATTTTCGCCATCCACCAGTATTCTTCCTCTTAGATAATCGGCCTAGAGAGAAGTTGCCCAAATTTTTTTGTTCCATCCACATTGTGCTTCCTGATCGGCGATTCAAACTTAAACGACGTCCAAACGACTGTCCATCGAACTTGTAATTATTTTCACTTCTTAAACATCTATGACTGACCGGTAAGAAACGACGATGTCCTAAATAACAATGTTTCATACTCGCACTTAGCCATGTCGAATGTGTTTTATCCATACAAATCGGACATGCGAGTTTACCTTTCGTACTCCATCCTAATAAATTGGCATATGCTGGAAAATCATTAATTCTCCACAATAAAGAAGCACGCATTGTAAAGAATTCTTTCTTTACCGCGTCATACGTACTCACTCCAGAATTACACAAAATCTTCAGTTCGTCAATCAAAGGTTGCATATATGTATCTATCGCATTACCTGGCCCCTTAGGACCAGGTATCAATAACGACATCATCATAAAGAAAGATGCCATTGACATCCATGGTGGCAGATTATATGTAACAAGTATCACATGCCAAATAGAGTAACTCGTACTCATATTTCCGAATGGATTAAAGCCGTCAGAAGCAAGACCCAATCGTACGTTTCTTACTTCTTCAGAAAACGATGGATACATTTCATCAAACTTGCTCCACTCCTCTGTATCTGATGGATGTCGCATAACACCGGTTACATCTTTCTTTTTGATATTACTGTGCCATATCATCATTTTAGCTGTTCTTTCGTATGAATACAATCGCTGTAATCGAGGAATCAAAGGAAAGAACCGTAAAATCTTCTCTGGTTTTTTCCTCTTCGAATCATTATCATTATTCTTATATATGCTACTTTTACAGACAGGACATGTATCTAACTTTGAGTAATCCTTCCAATATAAAATGCAGTCGTTCGGACATGCGTCAATTTTCTCGTAATTCAGTCCAAGTGCACGAAATCTAGACTTAGCGTCCTTCCAGTCCTTTGGAAAGTTTTCTGGATTATTTAATAATGTCCTAATCAAAAGTAAGACATCTGTCATGGTAACCGCTATACACCGATTCTTCACTTTTATCTTAAACATCTCCAGAAGAAAACGTAATCGAGACATTTTGACTCCTGAGCATAATAGCTTCTCTGCATCTTGTATTTTTTCAAGCAACGTATCCGGAAGCGAATCCATCATTTCATCGGTGTCATGTCCTCGAAGGTTATCAACCATCTCAAAAACAACATCATGGTCTTGTATTTCTGAGACATCTCTTTCAGTATCACCGTGGACATTACTTTCTTCTTCTAAATTAACTCCTTCACCATGGTATGTCCAATTCATATAATGTAGCCAAAATCCATTTAATATCAAATGCTCGTAAACTGTGGCTCGATTTTGGGTCAAAGTATTTTTGCATCTTATGCAAGAATAATGTATCTTGTCTCCTTCACCTCCTACAATATGATAGTGCGATTCATATCGAAAAGCCCAGTCTATGAATCCGATTACTCCTTTATTATATGTCCGGTAGTCATCGAATCTTTTGTTCATCCAAGTTTTGTCCATTTCCTAAGGGTAAGATCCAAAGTTAATTTCAAAAATGTTTGGTACTGTTCATAAAAACAACATGACATCATTATTAACTAGCTAACAGGTTTTACAACCTAACTAAATATTATGTGGCACACTTGGCCTTCGATCCAGAGAGTCCGATCTTGGTCTACCCCTCCTCTTCCCGACAAATCGGGTTCAGGAGCAGCGCTTGACAGGGCAGGCTGCGGCACGTAGGCTCGAAGGAAAATGAATCAGCTGTACACAAATATCTCACATTTGCAACCCTCACATATACATCTACGTAATGAACAAATATACATCATACACCTTTACACTCGCATCATACCTCTACGCGTTCACATCATAAACCTTCAAGATCCAAAGTTAATTTAAAAAATGTTTAGTAATGTTCATAAAAACAACAAGACATCATTATTAATCAGCTAACAGGTTTTACAACCTAACTAAATATTATGAGGCACACTTGGCCTTCGATCCAGAGAGTCCGGTCTTAGTCTACCCCTCCTCCCGACAAATCGGGTTCAGGAGCAGCGCTTGACAGGGCAGGCTGCGGCACGTAGGCTCGAAGGAAAATGAATCAGCTATACACAAATATCTCACATTTGCAACCCTCACATATACATCTACTTAATGAACAAATATACATCATACACCTTTACACTCGCATCATACCTCTACACGTTCACATCATAAACCTTCACATTGACATCATACCTCTACACATTCAGAGCATACAACCTCTCATTCACATCATACATCTACACCTTTTGGTGTTTGTATAACAATGAACATGGTTTATCCATCATACCACCGCATCTATACATACTACCCTCAAACTCAAATCTGTATACCTTCACTTACTATCATCACATTCACATCTATAGACCATCATTCCCAACAACTTTACATTCACATCATATGCATACACTTTCATATATTATACTTACATTTAAATCTATGCACCTTAAAATATCTTCATATTCACATAATAAGCAATCCATCATAACATCTATACACCTTTATTTTTATTAAAATATAATTAATTCGTGTTAACTATAAACAATAAACAATGCTTTTACAAATCTATACATCCAAAATAAGATTGTGAAATTAAAGCAAGCATAATATATTAATAAATTACCAAAAAATTTAAAAAAACTTACATCCAAATGAGGAGGTGGAGGCCGGGGCCGGAGGCTGGAGGGCCGAGTAGTAGGCCGGCGGGCGGACGCTGGAGGGCGGAGGAGGAGATGGAGGCCGGAGGTCGGACGCCGGAGGGCAAGGGGCGAGAGAGCGGACGCCGGAGGGTGGACGCGGAGGCCGGAGGGAAGGGGCGAGAGGATGGACGCCGGAGGGTGGACGAGGAGGACGGAGAGCGGTGGAGGAGGCCAGAGGCGATTTGATACGGATGGGGGTCGAATGGAGGAATGAGGAAGATGGGTTCGTCGGGGATGAATATATAACCATCGGGGACGGTCGTTCGACCGTCCCTTTTACTAATAATCGGCGACGGTTATAAGTGGACCGTCCCCTCTGGTTGTTTGTAGGGACCGTTACTAAACCGTCCCCGATTATTAGTATAAGGGACGGTTACAACCGTCCCTTATAATAATAATCAGGGACGGTTACGACGAGACCGTCCCCTATGGTTACAGAAATTTTCCCCAGCGCGTAATTTATAGAAGTTTTATGGACGTTTATGTAACCGTCCCATAAAATTAACTATATGGGACGGTTGTAACCGTCCCCGTTACTGTCCATTATATGCGACGGGCACAGTGAAGTAACGGGGATGGTTTTGACCGTCCCCTAAAGGCCGGTACCGGGGACGGTCATGTAACCGTCCCTAATTGTCATGTAAAAGGGGGCGGTCAAAACCGACCGTCCCTAAAACTTTACAGAGGGGACGTGCAGCAAACAACCGTCCCCTAAAATTGTATATGGGACGGTTGCTCCGTAACCGTCCCCAATAACCGTCCCCAAAGGCTGTCCAGTTTGTAGTGGATTTTCTTTCTATTAGCCACATAGTTTGTAGGTAAGTGGTCTAAAATATGAAGTTTAAAAATAGTGTTCTACACACAAAACATCAATTAATGTGCAACCAAACTTGTGTTTATTACATTATGTATTTGTATATCATGTGTAGTATGGTACACATGTGTGAAGGCGTCAACATTTTGTGATGTCTTCATTTGATATTTGAAATTATGTTCATGATTGTGTCAAAATTGTTCGACGAGTAGGCCTCTTACGTCATCTGGACATTCCACTGTAATACATACACCTTTACGTCACATGTTGTCGGGAAAGGTTGACAACATGGGTTTGACGTAGGACAACTGATGTTGTGGATCTAACGAAGGAGATCCTTCTATGTGCACATCGAAGGGAGTAGGTTGCAAGACAACACGTGATTATTATTAAAATTGGGAAGCAAAAAATGATCATTTAAATGTACCTTGGAGATGATAGCGAACAAAGCGACATATCAATGTACCTTGGAGATGATAGCGAACAAAGCGACTTGATGGTGCAGATAGTTGATGGTTATGTGAAGACCAATATAGAAGAGAAGGTAGCAATATGCATGTCAAGAGATTATGTGGCATATATGAGTTATTATATATAGCTATTCATAATTAATCACATTATGCATGATTATAATGAATAGAACACTACATATTTGTATTAATAGGCATAAATGCATTGTTTAATTTGTATTATAAACCATACTCATATATGGACCGTACATAATATTTCTGTATATAGGAAACAATCATATGTAATAAAATAACATATATATAATAATATTAATACACAAACATGTAATTTATCATGCTCATAATTTTTAAATCTCGTGCTGATTTGTTATACATTTATTACGAGAGATCTTTTTTTCACCTAGAAAGCCGCCCAAGAAGGATTTATCTTCTTTAATGTAAGTAAGAGAGATCTTTTTTCACATTTAAAAATAGGGAGCTTATCCTATACACGAAGCAGAATACAAGAATGGTAGCTCGTTTGGTTGCAGGTTGGGCAGAGTTGGCTTGGCCCAACCCGGGTTGGCCCTGCAACCAAACAGGGTTCTCCTCCTCACAATTTACTATTCACAAGGGTACCCTTGCCCAACCCAACCCTGTCCAACCCTGCAACCAAACGGACAATGCTCAGAAAACCCAGCTTTAGTTATTACGAGATATGATAAATAAACAGTAGCAGTGGAGAGAGTAAGAAATTGGAGAGACACGTGTCAAGGTGAGGGTGAGAGCTGAGCAGAATCCAGTGGAAAGAGAGGAGACCCACATGTCAAGGTGGGAGGGAGAGTTGGGAAGAAACCCAGCTTTAGTATTGTAGATAGATAGATATCCAAAATGTTGATAATGAGAGGAATTCGACGCAATTTATATTTTCTAAAAATATAGTGTATGAATAATTATGAATTAAATACTAAAACAACTCAACAATTAATTTTGAGCTCATGTAACTTTATTTTTAAATTCTTGTCGGGCACATGATAGATCATAAAAAATTCTATAATTGAAAATTCTTCCAATACTTTTCACAATAGGATTGAGTTGCTTTGAATTAATTAGCATGAATCGAGCAAATATGATAATTTAATTTTAGAAATTCAACTCCACAACACAAATCCCAAATAAATGGTCACAGGATTGAGAACCGAATTCTAAAGAAAATGCCATTTTTATTTTTTTAAAATAAAATTTCAAGGTCCAAGATACTGCACAAATACATGGGTATTCTGCAAAATAAAATAAAATAAATGTGCATAAAGGCACTTGTGTAAATACATATACTCCACGGGGGTGTTCTTGGAGTTCTTTAAAGTAGAAGGGATATGGGTGCAACTTTTGCCAACATTCCCGGGCACGAGGCTTCCTTTTATGATCAAACGATGAGTATGGGACGTGTGGCTGATCCCCAAGAAGGAAAAAATTACATGAAGTAAATTATATAAAAACTACAAACAATAAGAAATATATATCATGTTATGAAATAAACGTGGATTTGTAGCTCAAAGTAAAATATCAAGAGTATAATCTCTAGTATCATACTACTATTTGTTGAGATTTTATAGCATGGGCACATACACATATGGATACACAGAATTTAGGGATATCATCACAATAACCTATAGTTTCTACAATTGAATAGTGTAACATTCATTTAGAGTATGTAATTATAACAAATAAACCTTATAAGTCAACAGGTAACCTTAAAAATAAATCTTTTCAACAAATCAGAAGTCCTAATCCTCACTGGACATTCTTGTGGATTGACCATCTTCATCGATGCTATGTCCCATTTGCAAAGTGTATGGGTGTGGAATTCGCATGAACCTATTTTGTTATCTCGCTGAACACTGATTGCCGAATGATCCCTATCCAACCAAATAACCAAATACGTTATTGAATTAAAAAAATTGGGTTAATGCAGGAGGTATAGGCAAACCATGTGGCATATCTTTTTGCCTCCATCGACTCGAATGGAAAATTGGAAAAGCCATCCTTCTTTTGTTAAAAAAATCAGCGAAAACTGCATAAATGATAAAATGACAACATAAAAATAATCATTTATATGGTAAGAAAGGCCATTGTCACAATAATTCAACATGTATAACAAGGATATCAAATAAGTGTACCGACATGACAATATATTTTTGAAAAACATTGAACCTATTATGGTGTATATGTCTTGAATCAAACTATGTATACAATAGATTAATATCATTATATATTAGCATGGTTCATGAACCATATATGTTTTTAACAGATCTTTCCGTGGCCATCATGACAATGTAACTCAATATGCCCCTGATGCTTTTTAATTGTAGTTGCTTGGGTTTCAACTGATGGTGAATGAAACTGTCTAGGATCTATAATTTAGGTTAAACATTATTCAAGTCTTACTACTTTGCCCAAAGATACTAAATAAACCCATCTACTGTATGGACACAATACTCCTTAATATAGAGAGGGATTGACAAATAAAAAGGCATAGATCAAAAGGAGATGTGGGCAAAACACCAGACAAATTAAGGTCTATTAGAAACATAATATCCTTTAATGTGCATTACAATAATCAAGCTCATTTAAGAAAATCAGGACTGAAATAAGTTGTCAAGAATTACTTTCCTTGTGCTTGATATTTGAATTTGCAAGAAGCGTTTAGAGATATGAATTGCAAGAAGTGTTCAGAGATACTCTTGCATATGCAAAAATGAAAATACGAAAATTGGAGAATCAGTAAAAATCTTAAATATAGGATAAGCAAAAGTTGCAGCAACATAGATTTCAGTTTAAAATTAAAGGATGAATGTGAAATGCAGAAGATAATCGCGAAATGATTGTTTAGAAATCAAATCTACAGAAGAGGGAAAATGATAGGAGGAAAATGTATAACATTTTTTGTTGCATAACAACAAAATATCAACTTACCCAACTCTTTGATATCGTCCAATAACATTCTATTTAGCCTAGTAAAAAGAGTTATAAGTTCAAATAGACACATATATTATACTTTAGAAACGAATTAAGCATTATATTTTTTATGCTTCTTTTATCTTTTTCCATCACTCACGTGAGGATCATGTAAAGTCAATGGAAACCAAATGCTAGGAAATATGCCATAGTGTATTTTGTCCACCAAATTGCTATTGGCTTCTGCATTTGTTGTAGTGATAAGATAGCACAAGATATGGTTTGGTATTGAAGAATGTTTTTATTATATCATTAACATTGGAAGATTTACTAAAGAGTATCGATTTATTTGTTACCTTACAAGAGTTTTGTTGTACTGTATATTCCGAGTCAATATATGAAGATCACCATATATTGGATGCTTACTCATTCTAAAAAACTTTCTCATCAGTAAATAATTTTCATTTTTATCCATTTCATATTTCTTTTATCATTTTACAATAGCATACGCTAAAAGAGTGTATTTTATATTGAGTCAATATTTTCGTACAAACACTACCCAAGCATGTGTATAAATGATATACTGTTAATAATATAGAATTAATAAGTTGATTACAATAGAATAACAATTGATATTTTGTGCATATAATAAAAAATCTCTTATACTACGAAACAATAAATGGAAATGAGATTGTGATTTAGAAATGAATTTATCCAAAGAAAAATAAATAAAAATATTTAAACAATGCAACCTTTGGTGACTTCTTTTGCATGAAATAATGGTCGTCTCTCACCATTTAGTTCGGAGCTTCCTACCACCAATATGAACAAATATTAAGATTGTATATTAGTAGCTAGAATTTAAAAAAATCATGAAAATGATGTTGACTTAGTAGAACAAAGGTAAGGAAATCGTATATATACTTTAAGAATATTGTGATATAATATCTAACGTGACGTATGATTAGTAGATTGTGTATATTAATAGTAGGAAATGCCTACTCTTAGTACATCTAGGAAGTGAAGCTGGAGACACTTACCAAAATAAGAAATAAATTATACGAATACTTGACTGGTACAACTTTTCATTCTTTTCATAGGGTAATTAAGTACTTGAACATGAAAACCAATGCAAACTTTACAAATGTATAAGTAGATTTAATATGATAATCTCTCTCATATGTCAACTTTTGAAGTGGTCTTCAATATCAAGGCAAACTGAAAATGCGATACACTAGATACATCAATTTATCGAGAAATTTCGCACCGAAACTCTTAAGAAATTTCGGAATTAGGTTGAAAGGTTCATCCAGACTAATCACCTTTTTTTTGTCCAAAAAGGTCACAGTTTCTTAGACATTTGAACACTACTGTATCGATCTAGACGTCTGTAATCGGTTGTTAAAAACTGAAAAGGTAGTTGGTGGGCCTCGTGGGCTAAATTCCTCGAAAATTAAACGTGAGCGGCCTAGTATAGTTTCTCCTAAACTCTGTTTAGGACGAGGCATAGAGTGCTGTAGCGTGGATCGTCTAGTACAGATTGGATCACCGTAGATTCTGCAGTAGTGCCCGGAGTCGTTCAATAAAGATCGAGCGATTGGAATGAATCTACATTTTTTGTGGACCTGTATTGTACGAATTCATGGGAATCGCTCGATCGTAATCGAGCGGCTCCGAATATTGCTGTGTGATCCACTCTACCGCAGACCATCCGTCTCGAGTGCCGTTCCATTATGTGTTGGAATAGAGTTGACACAACGGACAAAAGCGGCTTTGGTCAACGGCTTCCAGGCAGCTCCACCCTCCTTGCACGATCTCCTTCTTTTTCCTCGATGTCTAGATTTTATAGGCACATCGTAGAGCGGTAATTGCCGATATCTCCAAGAAAATCTTTCCAACCTAAACCTTTGCTTTCGTCTTAATGAAGCCTGAGCTCTCAATGAGGCAATATAGGCACGTCCCTCTTCTCGCCCTCTTATTTCTAATGGCCTTCTCTCGATTATCCACTGCCGGGAAATGGAGGGATAAGCCTGAACAAATTGACTGCAAAGATCTCGACTCCATTAGAGATCATCTTCGTAATAGTACCGGCTCTTCGGAGGTGCTTCCCACCTGGAACGCACAATATTGTTGCGACTGGACGGGGGTCATCTGCTCTTCCGGAGTAACGAGATTGGAATTGTCTGGTCAAAATCTTGTAGGCACCATACCTACTTCTCTATCCAGGCTCACCAACCTTATCTACCTCAATCTCTCTCGCAACCGATTCACCGGGAGCATCCCCTCACAACTCAACTCCTTGCAGCATCTGAAAAGTCTGGACCTCAGCCAGAACGAGATTAGTGGCACCATTCCGGGGGACCTGGTCCCGGATACCTGCGAACTCGAGTTCTGCAATCTGGAGCAGAATAAGCTCAACGGAAGTATCCCCACCATCTTCAACAAATGCCCGAAATTAACGAAGGTTTTCCTCGCCAGCAATAGCCTTAGCGGCGAACTTTCAAATGACGTCATCAGCCATCGTTCTCTGCAATTCCTAAGCATCGCAGGTAACTCTCTAAATGAAAGTATTCATCCTTTTGGTCCTGCTCTAATCTCGGTAGATCTCAGCAACAATCAATTCAAAGGGTGGGATGAGAAGCAACAACAAATGTGTACTTCAGAGAACCTAAACACATTAAAACTTAGTGGTAACAAGCTGGGAAGGAACGGGGTCGTCGACAATAATTTTATGGCCCGATTGACCAGTTGCAAGAATTTGCAGGAACTGGACGTCTCAAATAACGGATTCAATGGGTCCTTTACCTCTGGCATTCTCTCAACTAAATTGTCCGTTTTAAGGTTGAGAGGTAATTCTATTATGGGAAGTTTTTTTCCGATATTTGGAATCTGGCAAACCTGAGTATCTTGGACATTGGGAACACCACTTTGACAGGAACCGTTCCCTCATCCTTGACAAACTTACCAAACTGAAGGAGCTTTATCTGGATCACAACAGTTTCAGTGATTGGCTAAACGAGTCCCTTGTTTCCTTGCAGAATTTGAAACTATTAGATATTTCTAACAACAACTTTTCCGGTAATATTCCACAGAATCTTGAACAGTGCACAGGATTAGAATATCTCCGTCTTCAAAACAACCTTCTTCAGCGGAAATATCCCCGATTTCTTTAGGAATCTGTCAGGGCTGAAGCTTCTAGATCTGTCTTTCAATGATCTCGAAGGTCCGCTGCCAACTGGAGGCATTTTTGGCAATTCTTCGGGCTTTCTAGTTAAAGGAAATCCAAAGCTTTGTCAGCTGATCTTAATAGTCCATTACAAGGAATAAAATTTTGCCAAGGAATTCTTCAACCTGAAAATGGTAAGGATAATCCAACAGGAAAAAGTAGATCAGGAGGATTGCCAAAGGCCGCTTTAGCTGTTATCATCATCATTGTCATTCTCTTCATATTGTTTCTCGTATTCTGGTTGTTATTCAAGGAAACTGCTTCATGAATAAGCCTTTTGGGGGCTTTGTCAAAGACATTTCTTTTCTGAAAGCTCCATTGAGTGTCACATGCAGCGATTTGCAAACTGCAACCAGAGGATTCTCCTCTGCTTATTTAGTCGGTTCAGGGGAAATTGGATCTGTCTACAGAGGATTTCTTGAACGTGAGAAGAAAGAACTGGCTGTGAAGGTGCTAAAAGAAGATACTTTTGGAGATTCAAAGTGCTTCCTGGAAGAGTGTCGTGGCATAAGAGCGATTACTCATCACAATCTGGTTAAAAATGCTGACATCTTGCTTGAATGTAGACATTGAAGGGAACCGATTCAAGGCTCTGATATACGATTTTATGCCGAATGGAAATCTGGAAATTGTGGCTGCATGAAGAAGTTGTATCGCAGGCAATGAGTTTTAAGAAGTGGAACTTGAATCTCTATCAGAGGCTTAGTATGGCCATTGATGTTGCTTCTCTCCTTTCTCATCTTCACTGCAATTATGCGACACCAATAGTGCACTGTAATTTGAAGCCGAGTAATATTCTCATCGCTGAAGACATGACTGCTCATGTTACAGATTTTGGAATGAATAAAATTTTTCAAGTCGACAAGATAGTTCGCAACTCCGCTGGTTACATCGCTCCAGGTAAAAATTTTTAATTCTGTCTTCGGCTATAAAATACTTGGTATGTTGTGCTCTTTTTTTGTAGCATAATCACTCTCTCTTGGAGCATTTACAAATTATCAGCCAAATGTGATGTTATTCGATACAATCAATATGCGAAATGTACTTGGTCCTATTTGTTTTATCGTTGACCTTCATATATTGTAAGAATGCTTGGTATTTTAGCAACTTCCAAAGTGGGCTTTCGGAAAGCCAGAATTTAAATATATATCTGAAAGGGTAATTTGAGTGGAATGATAAGAATATCTGTTGAGAAATTGAATGACTATACTATCATCTTTTATTTCATATTATTTAGTACATGATTTTTCATAATACAAGGCGTATTGTTAATAACTAAACTCTGGCTATGTTTTTTTTTTTCACAAGAAGATGATAAAAATATTACATCTAATAGGAAGTGAAAATGCGAATGAATTGTTGTCAAAAGCAACTGAGAAGTTCTTATTTTATGGCATTTTTTTAATATTCTGAACCAAGATTGTTCGATGTAAAATCCTAGATGATGTTTTGAAAAATGTGATGGGTCCAATATATGGAAAAACCTCAGCATTAAAAGATGTAAGCACTAATGCAACGCTACCTCCTTTCATCCTTCCTAAAATGGACCGTCTTCCAAATAGTAACAATAAAGGAGAAGATGCACCGAATAACTGAAAGAATCATCTAAGCTTTAAGAGTAGTCGTGAGTAAGGGTGGATATGGAGCAGATAAAATCCATAATCTGTCGGTTATAATTTGGCACCCCAGTGACTTAGATTGGATCATAACTTTTTAAATCCACTTGGATTGGATTTAGCTTCAAACCTCAATCCATTCTGATCCATAATCAGCTGGGACTTTATGTATGTATATTTCTACATTTACCATCTACGCATGCTCCTTTTACGGCAGGTCATGTATAACATTCTATAACAATCATCTATGCAAGCTCCTTTTATCGAGCTTTCCTAATGGTATTTGTTTATAATGAGGTGATATTTGGAAGGATACCATAATCATAGAGTTACATGTCCTCTTCCTGTTTAGCGGTGTCACTACTCAAGTATCCGTGAGGGCATATTTTCTCTCTAATTGCATCTCATTCTCTATTTATATTGCCAAAATGTGATTGTGCATTCTTAAGTATAAGTGTTCATGTAAAATAGCTTTCAGAAAATATGGAAAAATCAACTAGCAGTAGTTAAATTTATGTGAAAAAATACAAGCAGAAAAAACACATGAGTGCAAGGTTATAAGGGAAAATATACTAAATTAAACCAGGATATTTAATGGAACTAGAATTATAATTCCATCCCATGTGATTTTTAACCAGCAAGATGGACTGAAATTTCTGATGTTTAGATTGATGGATTTTAAAATATGTTAAAGTTGGATTAAATATGAATCATGTCCAAATCTGATCCAGTCGTAATCGTATTCGTTCATACTTAGCAGTGATTCTTCAATACGTTTTAGGGTTTAGAGTAATTTTTTTCAATTGTTCTAAGGTTCATTCTGGAAGTGTAATAAAATGTTTTCGACCTGCGAAACATTTGGATGTTATTGTCACATTCAAAAACCTTCTGAGTTGGATTCATTGATTTTCTGTTGTATGAAAAACAATGCAGAGTGTTTGGCAAGAAGTCCCATCTCTCCGACGTGGGATGTCTACAGCTTTGGAATGATTCTCCTAGAGATGTTTACCGGAAAGAGGCCAACTGATGAAGATTTTTGGGGCACTTCAAGCCTCCGCAAATACGTACTTCAGGGTTATCCTTCGAACGTCGAAGAGATCATCGATCCTTTGTTACTCTCTGAGGAGACGAGTGGCAAACTGACAGATAGATCACGCGAATGCATTATCTCAATCTTGAACACAGCTCTGATGTGTTTCCAAAGAGGTTCCCGGAGACAGGATGGTAATCCAAGTTGCACGTGAAAAGCTGGAAAAAGCTAAGTCTTCCTTTCTTGAAGCAGGAGGGGATGGAGAGATGCAAAATACTATTGACAGGGAGGGATCTTCGATGTCCATGTTGGTTTGAAAGAGCATATACCCTGCAATGTTGATGTTGCCAGTTATACATATTTTTTATGTTTGCCTGCTTTTTTGCAATGATCTATTTTGTGATTATATACTTCCAGCTGATACTGTGATGAGGCTTTGCTTGTAAACATTATTCTGAGCTGCCTTTTGTATGTGTGTTTCCCATATATGGATTGGTCATGTTTGAAACTTCATATTACCATAACTGTAAAAACCTGTTATTTGTGTTGTGCACCAGTGTCTATTTGTTTAAACATATGTAAGATACTTCTGTTCTGTTAAGATTAGAGTCAAATTAGGATTACGAATCCTAATGGGAGCGAACTCCTAATCCTAATATTTGTTGAGTTGTATTATATTTATAGTCATATTGGGAATAGGACTATGGGGTTGCAATTGGGTTATATATAGATGGTATGGGAGGTATTGCCTCAGCACCACCACAAGAAAAATGTAATCCTTAGAGAGTGAGAGAGAGAGAGAGAGAGAAGAAAGAGATGAGAGAGCGAGGGAACGGAGAGAGTTATACTCATTCTAATTCTAGTGATCTTTCTTCTCCGGTGGTCGTGAGAGGTGACCGGCCACCATTATATATGGTTGTTCTTTTCTTCACGTACTTCTGTGATGCTGATCGATTATGTATCCGCTTCCTATTCAGGGAAGTTCGTATCCCCGATATCTGGTATCCAAGAAGAGACGATACCGATGGATCGTGTTCCCTTCAACTTCTTCTGTTGGAGTTTATTTGTACTTCTTTTATTTTAACTTAAGGTTACTCACGACTGCATACGTGTGTTTTTTGTGCCTTGATAGATCAAAATAATATTGGGATTTTATCACTTGTACCCCTCCGAGATGTTGAAATATCAATTATGCCCCTATCTTTTTGGTAATATCAGTTGTGCCCCTCAAAACTTGCTCCGTCATCAGTTGTGCCCTTCCGTCAGATTGACCGTCTATGAGTTGACTTAACCATGATTTTTTCAAACCTTGGTGCAGTTAAGAGGGGTATTATTGTCCAGTCCTCTTCTTCATCTTCTTCCTCCATTTGTTCTTCTTTCTTTTTCTTCATAATTTCTCTCTCTCTTAGTGACACCTTCATACATCCATGGAATCTCTAAAATTATTGCATTTTCACGGATATATCATTCATTACGGATCAAACGGCAAATTTTATTGAATTTTTTGATGATTTTTTATGAATCAAATTGTCAAAAATTTATCAAAATTTAACAAAAAAACTAACTCCAGTTCCACCCACAGCACAGGCGGAGGAGGAGGGCGGAAGGGGGGCAAGGGGGAGGCATAGGCGGCGGGGGCGGCGGAGCGACCTGGGGGCAAGGGCGGCGGGGCGACCTGGAGGCGGGGCGGTGGGGGGAGGTGGGAGGGGCGGAGGCGACAGGGGGGGCGAGGGGGAGGTGCGGAGGGTGAGGGCGACGGGGGGAGGGGGTGGGGGGCGGAGGGGGGGAGACGCAGGGGTGAGGGGCTAGAGGACACGGTAGAACTTGCGAATGTTGGTCTCGGGTGTTGTCGTCGGGCTCCTCCTCCTCCTCCTCCTCGGCTCCCAGGAGGGGCTTCCGTGGGAGAACGCCATGGTCGTAGTCGGAGTCCGACTCGGAGTCCTCTTCTTCTTCGAGCTCTTGTTCTTCGTCGTCGGGGAAGGTGTCTAGGTCGGAGCCAGAGTCGAGGTGGAGCTCCTTGGCGAGGTCAGAGGTGGCGGTGGGGTCCGATGGGGTTGGTATTGGGGATACGACGTCCTCCATGGGGGGCATGAGGAACGCGGACTGGAAGAGGCAGGGGGTGCGGGGCTGGGAGGGGGTGCAGCCCAGGGAGAGGGGGAGCAGGGGGCGGCGCCGGCAAGGGGAGGAGGTGCGGGGGGGAGGAGGTGCGGCGCCGGGGAGGGGAGGGGCTGCGAGGAGCTCGGGGCGGAGAGGGAGGAGGAGGTCGGAGGAGGAGGAAGAAGATGGGAAGAGGAGGAAGAAGAAGAGGTTGGGGAAGAGGAGGAAGAAATGACCATATAACCTTTTAAAAAAAATAATTCCGCTTATGTCCTCAAAGTTAACGTCCGTTTGCACTGTAGATGGACGGTCACTAACCCGAGGGGCACAAGTGATAAAATAGCAAGTTTTGAGGGGCACAACTGATATTACCAAAAAGATAGGGGCATAACTGATATTGCAACATCTCGGAGGGGCACAAGTGATAAAATCCCAATAATATTTGTGGCGAATGACGGAAATACTACTGCCCTATTGGCTTGGTAACTAACATATTGATATTGACCACAGCTAACATGAAAGGATGCAGAAGCAGTGTTCACTGAATTGGCAACCAAAAATCTTTCTTTTCGGAGATGTGCAACATATTATTAAGGAAGTGGGGATGCTTTCAATAACACAGTAAAAGATAATAACCATATGGAACAGAGAATGCAGAATGGTTATTGTGTAATGAAGCTGCAGTTTTATCGTAGCTAATGGTTCAAAACCCCACAGACTTAAGTTTTCTAAGTCGCTTATCTTTTTACCTCAGTCATAGAGCGGATGCGGAGCTTTTTTTTGGTTAAAAAAGTCTTACAAACTTTTTTTTTTGATAAGCCAAAGGATGGCCTTACTGTGGGATTCCATCCGAAATTTATTCAAAAAATTGCAAAGCAGATTAATTTTCCAGATATTGAGTAATGGCACAGCTACAGCGACTAATGTTAGAACTCATTCTTGAGCACTTTGTCATTGATCAGTTGACAATGCTGATGATTGTGTTTTTTTATCACCTAGATTTGTTAACGATTATAGAATCCCCTTATTGATATAGCCCTGATTCTTACAATCCTACGAAGGCATTTTTAGCGGTAGAAGTAAAAGTTGAAATCAAGTTTACGCTGAAAAGTGGCAACTAATACAATGGAACTCCAACTTCAAACTGTTGAAATCGATCGAGCAAACTACAAGGAAGAAGACAACAATTTATGTGGAAAACCCTCTAATGAACAAAAAAAATAAGGGAGCTCTCAAACTCTAATTTCCCTGAGTGGTAAATGGAACTCTTCACTAAGATAAAGAATAATGAAAGGGGATGAAATCATTATATAGAAGAATGGATAAACGGTCCATCATCTATACACTCGTTTTGTAAGGAAATCGTGGTTCCCTTACCTTGTCGTGCAAAGGATGATCGGAAGCGGAACGTTCCCCACACGGGAACCAAGCATAATAATCGAAGCACGATAATCAAGCAGCCCCAAAAGACATAAAAATTTTACATGGGAAAACCCTCCTCGACGTGAGAGAGGGAAAAAAACCTATGAGGCATGTGGCGCAACAAATCCACTTGGTGGAAAAAGAGAGGTACAATGTCTTTTCAATTCTGTTGCCCAATAAAACTGAGGCACGATTATAAGAATAAAATCATATAATTGTCATCTTATACTTGGAGAACACGATACTCATGCTTCTCCACGCCACATGTTGTCCCTCCTCGCGTGTGATTCTTCATCACACGATTCCTCTTCACACGTTGGTCGAGAGCCAATGGAGGTTGCTCCCATGCACACTACTCTCATCGCATGGATGCACGATGCACTCCTTGTGAGGGGGATGTCCTGCACATGGCTGAGGGAGAATGGACCCCCTACGGGATGGTCCTCACGCCTTCTCACCTTGTGTGGGGAGAAAGAAACTGAGAGAGAGAGATGCACGTATTGGTAGGATGATTCACGACTTGCAAGTTCTGCTATATATATATATATATACATATATATATATATAGATATATATATATAGGGTAAAATGTGTATGCCCCCTAGGGGGAGCTAACTTAGCTCCCCCCGCCCTTTTTCCACAAAATTTTTTTATTTTTTTTGAAATCTAAAACCGTGTAAATTCATTATTAAATTCCCTATATTATGTCATTCAAATTTCATGCGAAACAGAGACTCGTACGACCTCCATCCAAACTGGTCGATTTAAAAATCCTGTTACCGTTAAAAAATGACTGTCTGGATGGAGGCCGTAGGAATCTCTGTTTCACACGAAATTTTTATGACATAATATAGGGATATAGTGATGAATATTCACGGAAAAAATTTTCAAAAAAAAATAAAAATTTTTGAAGAAAATAGGACGGGGGGAGCTAAGTTAGCTCCCCCTAGGGGGCAGCCCCATTTTCCTCATATATATATAGGGCATATCCAGAGAGCACAGTGCCCATTTGGGTTGTGGTGAGCACCAAACGTGGGCTCGCCATGTGTATGCGTTGGTTCCATTTGGTAGGTGACGGTATTAGTAATAACCATATTTCTAATTATAGTCTACCACGTATTTAACAATGACTCTATTTCCAATTATACAATGTCCTTAATAAAAGGGATGACGGTTTTGGAAAGAAAAGATTCAAATAAATGATTTCGTGCTGATTATTAAGATCCAAACGACGAGATAGTAACAAATATACTTTGGTCAAGTAAATGCTTGTTATGAGATCGGTAATATGAAGACAATGATCAGTAATTTTCACCCAAATAGTTAACATGTGCAGAATTTAGTAATACGTATACAATGGTCAAGTAAATGTGTGTTGCGAGATCAGTAATAACATAACAAAGGATTAGTAATACCATTGTGTATGTAATGCATATTGCATTCATTTCTGTAATATTTTTTCCTTTTTCGTCAACGAAGCATTCTATTTATTTCACGAATTCGTTTTTCCTTATGTGTATGTATTTAATAACTTCTTTTTCAAAGCACTATTTCCATATTAATCGTATAGAAGGTGAATATGTTAATGATTATATATTACTTTCTTACTTGACCAATGCCCGTGACTTACAATGTACAGAGATCAGTAATTTATTCATGTTACTCACGTAATAAATATTCAGTTCTCAAGTAATTATTATTATGAGATCAGTAATTACTTGTTATTATTACATGTTACTGATTCTTCTATATATCTTACTTGTTGCATTCTTTGTTTTAAAATACTATCGAATCAGAACCTTCTTTACTTATGTAGCTTATTTAATTACTTGTAATACGTCAAGTGTTACTGAAAGCCACACATAAATTACTTAATTATTGTTATATGGTAAACATTCAAATTTCAACTGTTATCTTCTATTCCATTTAGATGATGTTTTGCTCTCGCTCCTCGGCATAACAACAGCTTCTTCAAGACACCAAATTATTGCAATGTTCTGCAAGAAACAATAAGTTAATTGATCATTTAAAAAATTAAATTATCAAGAAATTGGAAAAGAATACACATTAATTACAAATTTTTCAATAACGTTTCAGGAAGATACTTGCTTCAGTACTATTTTATATCCGTGAATAGTAAGAATTGTATAAAGAATGGTAACTCAACAATATACTCGCTTCAGTAAGAATCATTCAATGACAAGTAACTTTTAATGAATTCTTAGTAACGTTTGTTATATGACAAGTAACTTGTAATGTGTTGTATTTATAAACTTACTGATTGTTATGATATAGTTACTGACAGTCAGTAATGAAGTTACAATGTTACCAGAGTTACTTGTTATTATTATAAAGTTACTTAGTGTAAATATTACTTGTTATATATGTAAGTTAATAAAATATTAGTAATGGTTTACAATGTTACCAAAGCGTATATTAATTATTACTGGTCATTATCCGATAGTTACTAATACAAGTTATATGGAATTTCTTACTAACATATATATATAAAACTTACTGATACATGTAAAAAAGTTACTCAAAGCCAACAATAAAGTTACAAATTTACTGTAACTTTTTATTATATGAAATCAAAATACCTTCGATAAAAAATCAATTAGGAATACAAATCGTGTATCAAAATGAATAAAAATCGATATTATGAATACAACTTTCTCATATTCCAATCATACTTCTCGAATAAAGCATCGCTTACGATAAAAAATATGCAGTATTCATAAAAAAAATTAATGAATTCATCATCTCGTCGTATTGATCCCAAAACAAACATTGCTAAAAATCAAAAAAATCATTAAAACAATGAAATTATGATAGAAATAAGCGATTAAATTATGAAATCGAATCACATACCTCCCATCTTGCGTTGAAACGAAACAAATACCATGTGTTAGAATGAAACGATAGATTTTAGCAATCAAATGCACTCGCCTTCCTCTTTCCACAAATGCAAGGCTATTTTTAGCAATGCTCTAATTTTTCCTATTTTTTTGGGATTGAATCGGTTCCTATTTTTTGCGATGGATGGCTAGGATTGGGTGCTCATCCGAACTCAAATGGGCCCCTGTGCTCTCTGAATAAATTCCCTATATATATATATATATATATATATATATATATATATTGCAATCGCCCCACTCTCTCTCCTAATCCTACGTGAAGTAGGAGAAGTAGGAGAACGAGAGTCCTATGTGCATGGGACATGCAAAATGCATTTGAGGCTCTCACCAATTCCAGAATGTGCTCATAAGGACTTAAAACTTGGGGTAATTTGCACAACATCCCCCAGTGATTTGGGACCAGATTATATATACCCAACAACCTCCCCATCTTGTCCCAATGAAGATGTGTCGCCTAGAAAATGATCACTAAGAGGTGGCACTGCTCAGCTCTCTACAGAGCTGTAACTTGTCACGAGTTACAGCCTTCGTCAGCATATCTGACTGGTTTTCTTCTGTTTGGACCTTCTTCAGAATGGGATGCTTCTTATCAATAACTTCTCTCAGCTAAAGATGTCGCACGTCTATACGCTTTATGCGAGCATGGTGCATTATGCTCTTGCTTAGATCGAAGGCGCTTTTGCTGTCACAGAAGACAATCGACTCACTGTCTTCATATCCAAGTTCACCAAGAAATCGTTGTAACCACATCACTTCTTTCCCTATTTTTTCCGTTGCAATGTACTATGCTTCAGTCATTGAGAGTGCAATGCATTTCTGCAACTTGGACTGCCACGAAATCGCTCCTCATACAAAAGTGAAAATTTACCCAAAAGTTGATTTCCTCTAATCCACATCTCCTGCCATGTTAGCATCTGTATATTTACAGAGTTTGGGACTTGACCTCCTTAACTTCAGATACATATTGAGGTTCCTCTCAAGTATCTCAGAATCCACTTCACCATTTCCTAATGACCCTTCCTTGGATTCAACGTGAATCTGCTCACAATGCCCACGACATGAGTAATATCGGGTCTGGTGCAAATCATGGTGTACATAAGGCTACCAATTGTGTATTGGTAAGGAATCTTGGTCATCTCAGCTTTCTCTTAAGAAGTAGACGGACATGTCTCTTTTGTCATCTTGAAATAAGCGGCAAGGGGCGTGCTGACTGGCTTCGTATTCTTCATGTTGAACCGCTCTAAAATTCATTCAATATACTTATCTTGTAAAAACCACAATCCGTGCTTCTTTCTGTCATGAGTGGATTGCATCCCAAGCATGTTTCTTGTTTGCCCAAATCCTTGATCTCAAATTCCTTGGAGAGATCCCTTTTGAGCTTTGCAATCAACCCGAAATCGTGATCAACTATCAGCATGCCATACACATAGATCAATAGGATAATAAACCTACCATTGGGAAGACATCGAACGTACACACATGGATCCATTGTAGTCCTCTTGAAGTTCTACTTCATCGTAAAGGCATCAAACTTCAAGTACTACTGTCTAGGGTCTAGATTCAAGCCATAGAGACTCTTACTTAACCTACAAATCATGTGGTATTTCCCCTTCTCCTAGTATCAGTGTAGCTGCTCCATGTAGATCCCATCCTTCAGATCGCTGTAAAGAAAATCCATATTAATGTCCATCTACTCTAGCTCAAGGTCTAGGCTTGTAACAAACCTAACACCACTCTCACAGAATTCATCTTTATAACTGGTGAGAAGATCTCATCATAGTCCACACCCTCTTTCTAGCTGAATCCCTTCACAACCAATCTGTCCTTGTACTTCCATTGCGTTCCACCATCATCTGACTTCAACTAGTGGACCCACTTGTTCTTCAACACTCTCTTGCCTATAACAAAGATAATTTTCAGACATCAATAATTATTTAGATTTTTAAAATTATTTTTCTTTTTTACTTTATAACAATATATATATATATATAAAACTATTTATAGATATATAGATATATATGGAAATATATTTAGAAATACAACTAAAAAAATTTTTCCTTAAAAATTACAAAATAAAATATTTTTATATTTTTAAAATTTTCAACTATTTTTTATTTTTGGCAATTTTTTGCTAATTTTATGTATTTTTAATATCAGAAAAAGTAAAAACAATGACTTTTTAAATAGGCTGAATTTATTTCAGGATTTAAAATAGCAAAAAGGATCAAAATTTCTCTAAATTAAATTTAACAAATAATATATAAAATAAAAAATTCAGAGATAGAAATAAATATTTTTGGATTTTTAAAAGTTTTTTATATTTTTTATGAATTTTGGATATTTTTAATTTTTAGTGATTTTATTTTTCTAATTTTAGGAGTTTTTGGTATAGAGTTGTAAAATAATATAATAAATAAAATGTATTTTTTGGAATTTTTCCAAAAAGTTTTCTATTATTTTGTATTTTTAAAGTAAAAAGGAATAAAATGTGCTCTTTTGAATTTTAGTAAATAGGAAAATGCCTAAAATGCAAAAATAAATAGCATGAAAGATCATGTTAGCTTGCACATTACCTTATTTTTCATAATTTTTGAAGCACAGATGATATTTTTAGAAAATAGAAAACAAATACAAAATTTAATTCAACTAGCATGGGTATAATTGCAATTAAAATAAAAGTCAGCGGTTGCAATGCAAAGTACTAAAAAGTTTACAACTAATATTCATAATTTAAAAACTAAACGATAATATAAAAACCCACAAGGGTAATAGTACAAAATACCCAGCTCATGTGGGACGTCACGTGAGATGAGCTGGATTGGACCCAAATACAATACTCAAAAAGCTTGGGGGTCTCCTTGTAAATATCCCACAAAATATAAAGTGTGATTTAGTATTACATGATTAAATAAAAATGCAACAAAAATCAGGGGTATGTGTGAAATTTACCCCGTTAAAGACAGATTGTGCGATCGAAGGCGCCTCACTTATACAATGGGACGGTCCAGATGTGTCGATGACGCTTCGCAGTAGATGTTTGGGATTAGATCCCCAGATGGGATCCAAAAGGCTGAGGCCCGTACTGATCTAAAGTCTTCTGCTCATTCTAGGAGCTGCCTTTTAATCGGAAGGCTATGAAGGATGGTGGAAGAATAATGAAGAACTCGTCATGAAGGAGCTTTTTGATTCAATGATGCACACATCTACGGCCACCTGGAGCACAACCGACGGTCTCGTTGCGTTCCTGCAGCTACTGTGAACCTCCCAGGACCTTCAAATGGATCCGGGGGCTAGCGATCAAGCCCCTGGAGCTCGATGCTCTCAAGCAAACCTGGGAGGTGTTCTTGGCTTCATATGGCCCTCGCATGGGCCCTTCCAAATGCTAAATCTACATAGAAGTATCAATGCGGGCTCCGATGATGCGATTTGGGCATTTATTAACGAAGGTGGATGATGAGATGGAGGTGGAGGTGAGATTCAACTACTGGTGGTGGAAGTGGATCTCGATGACAAGATCAAGGACCAATCTGGACGGTTGATGATAGTAAGTCGATGTAGAAATGGCAGGGTAAGGTGGTGAGGTGGAAAGGAGTGGTCGAAACAAGGGTACACTGAGATATAGTGGCTGGAGCTCCTGAGCTCCGGTAAAGCTTAATCCAAATCCTAAGCTAATACAAGTGATTAAAGCATGAAATTAAATGCAGAATTGAGAAACAAAGAAGGAACTCTACCTAAAAAGAAAGAAAAAATAACCTCAAGAAGTCGAGGGGCGCGGGATAGAACCTCACGCTGGCGAGCGGCGGCGATAGGTGGGAACCACCTCATGTTCCTTCCTCCTCACCGCGAAATGCTGGGAGAGCCTATCACCGTGCTCAAGCCCGGAGGCACAAAATGAGGGGAAGAAATAGAGCAAAAGGGACCAAATTCGAATGAGCTTCGGTGAAGGGGTTATGTGCAGGGCTGAGAAGATCAAGGCGAATGACTCGATTCAGTGATGCAAAGGTCAAGGAGATGCATGCGGTGAAACGTGGAGGATCGACGAGTAAAATCAAAGAAGGAATTGACCTAAAAAAGTGAAAGAATCGAGCAGCAAAAATCGAGGAAGTTGAGATCAAACGCATTCTGACGGGTCTAGAACTCAGGTTAGAGAAGTTTACCCAAGTCAACGAGAGACGGGCTCTAATTGGGTCATGTCACCAACAAAAAGACAAGGCAGAAATAAAAATTGAAAATAATTCAAAATAAAATAGAAATTGATTTATTTATTTTTAGTTAAAACATGAAAATTGTTTATTAATTTATGTAGTATTTAATTCGATTGTTATTTTTTTATGGATTAAATTATCGTAAGTTGTTATTTACAAATATAGTTATAGGTATATTTATCTATATAAGACATATTTTATTTTTATTTTTTAATTTAAATTTTATTATTTTAGATACATGATAGTTATAATTATAAATAATTTAAATATACTCGAATATATTTTTATTATATTTTTTGAGTTTATTTGTGTACTTAATTAAATATAAATATTAATTATATAGGTGTATGTATAGTATATTCATCTAAGGGTTACTGTTTACTATTTTATTTTAGTTTCTTTTTGGTGATTTTATTTTATTCTAATTATATACACATATTATAAATAATATTTGTAAAATTATAAAAATATACAAAAATGAAAATATAAACAATAAATAAAATGAATATTTTCTAGGTATATTGTGCAATAGGTGTCCAAAACCTAACTTTTGCATCTTAACTCCAAATTAAATGAAACCACCGCCATTAATTAGTTTATATACAATTAAAGTTAATTTTGGTGCATTTCAAGTTCATACGGAGAAGATATGGGTCTGGAAAGTTTAGGTTTTGGAATTTTATTGTGAGTGTAGAATGTACATTGCATACTATTTTAATGTGAAATTAAGTTTGTATTTTTCTATATATTTTTATCTACAATTTTCATGTACAAAGTTTCTTGATTTGAGGTAGAAATAATAAAGGATAAAATGGATCACAAAAATGAATTATTTAGCAAAATGAATTGGGAATTTTATTGTATATTTGTTACTTATCTCTCCCCACTTTATTCCTTATCGACCCAGTCATCATGATGCCTCGGTCTCGGGGTTTAGGGTCATAAAATTCCTTTGACATTTTATTCCTTTTTTTCTTTATTCTTTTATTTTGGCTTTAAATAAAGTATTTTATACATTTTTTATATAATAAATAATGAATGTCAATTTATGCAAAATAATGATATGTACATGGATGTAGCTAGAGTTTAAAGGCTAAAATGATAAAATAAATGTGTTGAAATGAAGATTTATCAGCACAACATATAATCCAGATGATATGTTCACAAAGGCAATTCCCAGGAGTAAGTTCAACATTGTTTAGACTTGCTCAATATTGGTAGTTGGCAGTAGCCCCAAGGAAAGGATGGCAGCAGCACAACGAAGCTTGGCAAAGCTTCTCAGAGGATTAAATTCAAGGTGGAGATTGTTACATGACTTTAATCCTAAACTACTTGTTGGAATGTTGATGTGGCTGATCTACGTCGTGCCTTTTGATTGGCTGAGAGATGTTGGGCCAAGATTGTTGAAATGTCTGATCCGCCTCCTGACACCCGATTAATTGACCGTTGTTGGGGTAGGATTACTGACATTTTTGATCTGCCGCTTGAAACCTAATTGGCTGAGAGCTATTGGGGTAGGATTACTGGCAGATCTGATCTGCCTCCTAAAACATGATTGGCTGAGAGTTGTTGGGATGATTTTGTTGAATACAAATAGTATTCTTCTGTTGTAGTATCAAAGAGGCCCTAGGGCCACCAGATACTGTGATCCTCATCCTAATCTTGATTCTCATCACATATCTGTACCTTATCAATATCCTATGTATTACATTTTTTTCTCCATATGGTGAAACTGATGGTCGTCGTCCAAGGACGTAGCCCAGTTATGGGTGAACCTTGTAAATCTATATGTTTGTGTCTTGCTTGTTTGATCGTGTTTGTGCATGTTTGCTTCCGCGATTCGCAACCGTAATAAAATTGACTATATTGTACCTTCTTAAAAATACTAAATGAATTTTCATCTATAGAATGCTTAATGTAGATTAATAATTAATATATGGCATGCCCTTTTTAGGAAAGAATAGTTAGAACTACTACATTAATGGAAGGTGGGAATGACGATGGATAACTCTATGGTTAATTATTTATTCGGTAATGCAGTTTATCCGACCTAGAATTCTAGAATAATGACGATGAATCACTCCATGAATATTTATCTTTTCCGTAATGCAGTTTGTCCAACATAGAATCGTAGAACATGCTTTTCGAAAATGTAAGCCAAATGAAATCATGCGTTCTTTCTTTCACCTTTCCTAAAATCGTTACCCTCTTGTTATTAACAGTAGTAACAAGAATTATTCAAACTTCTAGAGTAGCTTTAACCAGGGTTTTAAGTGATTGGTTGAAATATATAATCCATTTGAAGTCGATAATAATGGATGATATTTGGATCTGCAATAATTTCAACTCGGTCGAGATAAATTAAAGTTATATATTTATTTTTTACATATGCTGATAAACCCTCGACTTGCAAAAAGATTGGATTATCTTAAATCTCGGTCAAGCGATAGTTCATATTGATCATCCTATGAAAAATCATTTATTATCAATCCCCCATGCATTTCTAACGTTAGTTGTTTATAAGGTTGCCATTTATTGATTGCACGATTTTATCTCAAGAAGTGCACTTCATCCGCTCGTTTACTGTTTTAGTTTAAAAATAATGCAATATCTTTTTATCTGGTCAGTCTTAGAAATTATATATTGGAATCGTATCTAATAACATGAATGGTGTGTTTAGAGGTGACACCGCATGCTATAGCAGATATTACGAACGAAAGAGATTCCAATCTACGCCTAGAAAGCCAAGCAACATGTGATCTAGATCTAGAACAAATAATGATAACTTCTCACCAAAATACAACCAATCGCCCTTTAAAATAGCATCTAGAGACAAGCCCCCTTAATTTTGGAATTACATAATATATGTATATGTATTTTTTCCCCTGTAGATTTTAAGGTAAAAATAATCATAATATTTCATAATTATAATGCCTCATTTGGATTTTTGAGGATAAAACTTGTACATGCCCTTCATTTTTTTAGAAAAAATTCAATAATTTTTACAAATAGATAATATGCCTCTTAATATAAAATTACTATCCAATAATAGATTTTACCTCAAATCAACTATATTGGATAATTTCTTCAATTGATCAACTTATAATAGATCCCTACCATAATCTTATTGGTTATCTATTTTTTTAGAGTTGAACTATAGAATGAATAAATCTTTCATCCAATCTCATTATCACTTATACATATAAGGGGTTTAATTCACAATCTAAAAAAATAAATTTAAAAAAATCATTTATTGTCAAGTCTCATATATTATTTATTGGTCTTATTTATTATCAAGTAAAGTGGTCAAATGCACATATATTCTTGATCGGCATATTTTTCTTCATAGATATTAATATTTATTGTTATTGATAAAAAATACAGAATTAGGTATTTTATATTTAGGATTTGATATAGATTCGGAACAAGTATAGTTTATGTTGTAATTAATCAAAATCCGTATACCGAATTTAAAATAATTAAAATACTTGAATGTAACTTACTTTTTTAAAAAAAGGTATAAATATCATTTACAAAAAATCCTGACATTGTGGAACATATATGATATCAATTTATGTAAAATTGAATAAAAAGCTATAGTTGATTAAAAATAAGTTGAAAATTGACTATTATTATATAATGAATAAGTTCAAAATTGATGAAAAATATAAATGAAAACTATAGATATATTTTGTCCATAACAATTATTGTTATATAATGAATATGATTGTATTGTAATTGATAGACATATTATTTTAAAGCTCGTGCCCCCTCCTAAAAAATGTTCTGGATGTGTCCCTGTATAGAGAAATATAGAATACTTTAACATGCACTAGTTTAATTCATGTATAAAAATATTCACAAAAAACGTACAAGTACATGGTTACCAGCAAAGAATACTATATTAAACTTCGATCTTGAACAGTACAAGAATTATTATCCCATGCCATACAATTTTAATCCAGTTGTTTTGACTTATTAGATAGATAGAGTTGAAAAGTTTTCGTAACGTTAAGATTAAACTACGTGTAAATCCGATTTTATCATATCCATGTGCATACATTTCGGCGGTGTTTCTTCAATATGTTCCAGGATGCGGAGCAAATTTTTTAATCGATGAAGGTTCATACTGGAAGTGTCTCAAACATTGTTTTGGATCTATGAAACATTCGGATACCATCATCACTTTTGGATTTAATGATACGTTGTTATATGACATAAAAAATGCAGAGTGCTCAACAGGAAGTCCTGTCTCTCCTATGTGGGATGTCTACAGCTTTGGACTGGTTCTCCTGGAGATGTTTACTGGAAAGAGGCCAACTGATGAAGATCTTGGGGGCACTTTGAGCCTCCACAAATACGTACATGAAGGATATCCTTTGCATGTTGATGATCAGATCGTAGATCCTCTATTACTATCTGAAGAGACAGGCGGCAAACTGACAGATAGAGCACGTGGATGCATACTGTCAATCTTAAACATAGCTCTGGTTTGTTCGGAGGAGTTGCCCGAAGACAGGATGGAAATCAAAGCAGCACTTGATGAGCTGCAACAAGCTAAGCTTTCCTTCCTAGATGCTGGAGGTAATGGAGAGACTCCCCATCATAATTTCAGCAGGGAAGAATCTTCAAGTGCCATGTTGGGTTGAAGGAAGTATATGCTGCAATGTGAAAAGCTGCCAGTTATACATATCCTTTATGTTTACCTGCTTTTTTTGCTATGATTTACTCTGTAAGTAAATCCTTCAGCTGCTAATGTGATTGAGGCTCGCTTCGCTTGTAAACATTATCGTGTTCTGCATTTCACGTGCTTGTGGATTGGTCATGTTTGAATGGTGACATAACAATAACGGCAAGAAATTTGTATTTATGTCATGCACGTGTTTTATTATTTCATATAATGAAATTTACTTCTTCTGTCAGATTTAGTTTGGGTCTCTTTGTTCAACTTTAAGTTACTCATGGTTACATGATTGTGTTCTTTATATCTTCACAAATCACATTTGTAGAGAAACAAAGAACAAGATCACGGGTAACAACGGATTTAGCATCATCTTGTGTCCTTTTTTTCTCATCACCAGGAGACATCTTCATGTAAACTTCCTCCTTTTAGATTGTCATTTAGAAAGGCATTTTTAACGTCAAGTTAGTCGATTTCGAAGACAACTATCAAAAAAGTTATGACTCTGATCGTGTTCATCTTTACCATCTGCAGTATACTGAATCTTTTATACCCATTTAGAACCAATAAGGTCGACCACATCCCAAACGTCATTCTTAAACATGACATTCATTTCTTCTTCTATAGCATTTACCCATTGTGGGTCACTTTGATCCGTAGTAATATACCTTGGAACACGATGAGAATCCAGAGACGTAATAAATCATTTTATAACTTGGAATTACTCTTGTGTAAGACACGAAATTTTCAACTACATAACGAATGGAATGCCTACTCGTTGTGACAAACTTCCTAACTGTAATAGAACTAGAATCAATCAAGTTTTCCCTAATATCAACATAAATAACATGAGCTGGAGAAGTACTTACATGTGTGGTTTGCCTTGTGTCACCTCGGGTGAGATTGGGAATATGATTTGGTATAGACTCATTTTCAACGTTCAATGTATTGTCATCAGTGTCAATGCCTCAATCTGGTTGATGAATCACCAATTCATCATCTTTATTCTTTCATTTTAGCTTAAAATAAGAAGTAAAATACATGTAAATATCACTAACGCTCATCTCTTAGCAAACTAACATCATATATTAATTTTGTAGGATCAATAGTAACTTTCATCCAAAATAAAAGATAAAGAATAAAAAGAAAAAGAAAAGAAGAAGGCTATAGATATGTACCATTGATACAGACTGACCCTGAACCCCAAGATCAGGTCAAGTATTGGTCTCATCGACAATGAATAATGTGTTAGGATTAGAGTCATATTAGGATTGGGAATTCTAATGGGATTAGATTCCTAATCCTAATAATAGTTATTGAATTATATTCTATTTATAGTCCTATTGGGAATAGGATTATGGGGTTGCATTTGGGCTATATAAAGAGGGCGGTGAAGGCATTGCCTCTATACCAACACCACCGTCGATAAGAACAATGTAACCCCTAGAGAGAGAGAGATTAGAGAGCAAGGGAACTAAAAGAGTTGTACTTGTTCTTCTTTTAGTGATCATTCTTCTCCGGTGGTCGCGAGAGGTGACCGACCACCGTTATATCTGGTTGTTCTTTCTTTCATGTGCTTCCAAGCTGGTGAGTGATTGTGTATCTATATCCGCTTCCGTATCCAGGGGTCCGATATCTGAGAGGAGACGATACTGATGGTTCGTGTTCCCATCAACTAGTATCAGAGCAGAGTTGGAACCGCTTCCGCTCCCAACATAATGTTGGGAGAGATATGACTAGTAACTTATAAAAATCCCAGAAAATTAAGAGAACCAATGTATATAATAACCATATTGATTATGAGAATCGAAGTGGATATTCATTTTCTTGGAGTCCATTTTTTCTCATAAGGCCTAGATTGTCTTGCCTCAGCTATACATCCCCATATACGTAAATGATTTAGGCTTTACTAGTCCAAAACTCATTTAGTATTTTTGCAACTAGTTTTCTTGATACTATATTCAAAATGTAAGTTATTGTCTTCAGTGCTTTCCCCATAGGAACTCTAATAATGCAGCATAACTGATCATACTGCTTACCATATCTTTAAGAGTCTTATTACATCTCTCAACAACACCATTCATGCTAGGTGAATCTTACATGACATGATTGACAATTCCAAACACGTCTAGAAATAAAGCAAAAGATCGTGAAGTTTTTCACATGAACTATCATATCTTTCATAATATTCACCACCATGATCAAATCTGATGCACATTATGCTTTTGTTCAGTTGGAGCTCATTTTCAACCTTAAATGATTGCAGCACACCTTGAGCTTGTGACTTTTTTGAATGAGATATAGATAATCATATCTTGAGCTATCATATATGAATGGTATAAAATATTTTTGATCATTTAAAGATGTCATAAGGAAAGGACTACATATATTACTCTGTATTAATTATAAGACACTAGAAGTTCTTAGCACCCAATCTCCTTGATTTCTTTGCTTTCCTTTAATGCAACTAGTACAAACATTCAAATCCGTAAAATCTAATAAATCTATGATGCCAACAGATACAAGATCTTCTATTCTTGATTTAGTGATGTAAACCAAATACTTGCATCAAATTAATGCTAAATATTTTCAGGCAATTCTTCATGAATATGTGATTGGCATATGTGTTATGGTAAAAAAATTGGTGTTTTTTAGAAGTCGAAACCAGATAAAGGGACCAATGTTGGATCAAAGGAGATTGAACCCATATCTGTATCCACAAGAATACAACACTAGGGGCCTGTTTGGCAACTGTTTTGGGTTGGGTTGGGGCATCATCCTATGAATAGTAGTTGTTTGGATGGTTGAAGGGTTGGAATGATAAATATAATTTGATGAGACATTGATTTTGTGTTATGTTAACTTTTTTTAATCATTATAATATATTTTTTATGTTAATTTTTTATTTGAACATGGTTAAAAATTATTCTAACAAAGAAATTGTAAAGTCTAATTCCAACCCAAGAATGTAAAGATTGAGAATAGGATACACTAAGTCGGACAAGCCCTAATCATCATGAATCTCTGTAGTTGATCCTACAAAGATTCGAGGATGGATCGTCTGCTCAGCAAGTGCAGTATTACAGTAGATTGATCCTACAGAGATCGGACGACCCTTGTAAGACGTCCACTATCTTCAGCCTCCTACGAGAGATGTCCGATCTCCATAGGACGGTCCGCTGTAACACAGCAAGAGTATCTCATTGCGAAGACCGCGTGCAAGGCACGGAGTTTACCGCGATTCTCTCCTTTCGCGGGAGTCTCCTCGAAGCCTTGTGGATTAATAGAGCTGACCAAGGAAGAGAGACAGGAGGTTTTGGTCAACTCGTCGAGGCAGCTTATCCATCCTCGCTTGCACGATCTCTTCCTTTTGTCCTTAATACGGCGGGGTTCACATGTGGTGCAACGATCTTTACCAACATCTCCATGTAAATTCTCTCATCCCAGCCTTTTCCCTCCGTTTTTAATGGAGCATCATCGTCTTCCAAGAAGGCCACATCGGCGGCATTTGTCTCTCTCGGTTCGCGTCTTCCTCATTCTCTGCTTCTCACCATTGCCTGTAAGAGCCCAAGACTGTAACGCCCTCGTCCAATTCCGGGATCATCTCCTCAGCGATGGTAATCAGCCATCGTTGATCCCGAGGACCTGGAACCAGTCGGCTGATTGCTGTTCTTGGGAGGGTGTCAACTGCACTTCCGATGTAGTTACGGGCTTGATCTTACGATCTCTCAATCTCACCGGAACCATCCCACCCTCTTTATTCAATCTAGCCTACCTTAACAACCTCGATCTCTCTCACAACGGCTTCTCCGGGTGGATACCCAAAGATTTCATCTCGCTGGGGAAGCTGCAACATCTCGACCTCAGCTGGAACAGTTTCGACGGAGTTATGCCTTCCGAGCTCTATCAAATCGAATCTCTGGTTCAACTCATCGTCGCAGGTAACTCTTTGCAATATGGTATAGCCTCATCGGAAAATGTGAGTGCCACGAGTCTCCAATTGTTGGACCTCAGTAACAACAAATTTGAATGGTGGGAGCATTCACATTTAACTAGATTAGAAAATATGACGAAGTTGATACTTGGTGGCAACCAGTTCGGCATTCATTTCGGCCTGGACATATGGAGTATCATCCGCGACTTGAACACCAGCAAGAGCTTGCAGAACCTGGACCTATCCCGCAACGGATTCAATGGGTCCGTCTCGAATCCTACAGTCGAACTCCCAACTGCTCTGGTCAACTTGACAATGCGAGACAACAACTTAACGGGGGACATATCTGTGAACATTCAGAAGCCTGGAAACTTGAGGATCCTGGACATGGGGAACACCTCTCTCTCAGGAACCATTCCCTTGTTTGTGCAGAGCCTTATCAATCTGGAGGAGCTTATTCTGGATCACAACGATTTACGTCAAGGGCTAGAGAAAACCCTTGTTTCCTTGCCGAATTTGCAAGTATTAGATATCTCTTATAATCGTTTTAATGGTTCGGTACCCTCACAAGTTTTCGGTTCATCCCATGCATTAGTCTCTCTAAATTTTTCAAACAATGAATTTCAAGGTATCCTTCCCAACGAGTTTAGTGATTTGGTGAATCTTATGGATATAGATGCTTCTTATAATAATCTTTCTGGTGAAATTCCTAGTACTCTACAAAATTGTAGTAAGTTACATTTCGTCCGCCTTCAGAACAACAACTTCAATGGAACTTTTCCAATGTTCTTCAAGGACCTGCAAGAACTCGAACTTCTTGATCTATCATCCAACAATCTTTATGGCCCGATTCCAACAGGAGGCATTTTCGATGACCCATCTAAATTTCTAATTGATGGAAATATAAACCTTTGTCGAGATAATCCCAATAATGAGGCAAGAGTGTTAAAATTTTGCCATGAAGGCCATACATCAGGAAATGGCCTTGAAGGTAGTCCAACAAGAAAAAGTAAATCTGGATTACCAAAGGCTGCATTAGCTATCATCATCATCATCGTTCTAATCATCTTCGTTGTGCTCCTTTTATTCTGGCTGTTCTACAAGCATAACTGCTTCAAGAATGCGAATTTCGGAGGCTTTGCGAAAGACTTCTCTCTTCTAACAGCTCCATTAAGTGTCACATGCAGCGATTTGCAAACAGCAACTAAAGGATTTTCGTCCGCTTATTTGATTGGTTCAGGGGGGATTGGCTCTGTCTACAGAGGATTTCTCGAACACAAGAAAGAAGAAGTGGCTGTGAAGGTACTGAAGGAGGATATATTTGGAGATTCAAAGAGCTTCCTGGAAGAGTGTCATAGCATAAGAATGTTCAAACATAACAATCTGGTTAAGTTACTGACCTCTTGCATGAACGTAGACATTAATGGAAACCGATTCAAGGCTCTGATATACGAATTCATGCCCAATGGGAATCTGGAAATGTGGCTGCATGAAGAAGTGGTATCGCAGGCATTGCGTTTTAAGAAGTGGAACTTGAATCTCTATCAGAGGCTCAGCATGGCAATTGATGTTGCTTCTCTCCTATCTCATCTTCACTTCAGTTTTGAGATGCCAACTGTGCACTGTAATTTGAAGCCGAGTAATATTCTCGTCGCTGAAGACATGACTGCTCATGTTACTGATTTTGGAATGGATAAATTTTTCAAAGTCGAGGTGATAGTTCGCAACTCCGCTGGTTACATTGCTCCAGGTACGATTTGAAGTACCTTTCCCTGAGTAAACACTATTTTTGGATATGCAATGCTTGTTATGTTCTTATGCGTTTTCTTACTGCATAGTTATCATTCTTACTGCATATAAAAATTGCCACCTGATTGAGAATTATAACATGTGAAATATTTTTTGGTCCACATTTGCCTTAGCAGTGAAGAACATAGATTCTTCAAAAGTTATTCATTTGAGATATTTCAAAAATTTGAGCTTTCTAAAAGGCAGAACCGAAAGTGCAACTTAATTGGCTAGGTTAAAATATTTTACAGTAAGCATTTATATAATTATTCTACCGCTTGTTATTTTATATAATAATTAAAAAAATATAAAAACAAGGGTTAGTGTAAATTAGCAATTGAAATATGTCATATTTTTTTCAGAAAGAATATAATTAAAGTATTGCAAGTATTAGGAATTGGGAACGGCGACGAATTATGTCATGGTTATTTTTCTTTTCCTTGTTGTATATTGTTCAACATAAAAATCTATAATCTGCTCAAAATTGTCTTTGGTTCTTCGTTTGGAAATTCTTCACCTTGACTGAAAGAACCAAAGAAAACGATGCAATTATGCTTTCACTACTAACAGTATAGGAGAAGGTGCTCCAAATAACTGAAAGACTTATACAAACTTCAAGAGTAGTTGGAAGTAAGTGTTGGCACGAATTGGATAATATCTATAATTTGTTGTAAGTCTGCGATAGTGGATGGAATTGGTTTTCTCACTGCAATGGATACTAGATTGAATCGAGATTTTTTTAAACTCAGCTCGTAAGTAGATTGGATTACTTTGAAATCTGGATCCACAATCTACTGAGAATTTATATATCTATGTTTGCAGTTGCATTTACTATGTGTTCATTATTCTTCAACTCTAGTTCATATAGATCATCCACTAACAATCTTTTAGCACCAATTCACCAAGCTTTCCGATTAATATTTGTTTATAATGATGCAATATTTGGAAGGACACCATAATCCTCCAGTTAGATGTGTTTCTCTTCCTGTTCAGTGGTATCACTGCACAAGCAGCAGCAAGGGCATATTGTATATCAACTCGCATCTCTTTCGATATTTGATGATGTTATATATGTGATTGTGTATCAAGTGCACCTCCTCCATTTAAAATAGTTTCTAAAGAAAAGAGGAGAAATCAGCATGCCGTAGTTCGACTTAAGTAAAAAACACAGAAAAAAGCATGCGCACATGATAATCAGGAAAGCATACTAGCTTAAACTATATACATGGCAATTTTAATCGTGTAGATTCCATCCAGTCCTATACATGTGCATCCTTAGTTGCCGGTAATTCTTCTATGTGCAAAGATTTTTGAATCGTTTAAGGTTCATTCTGGAATTGATATCTAACATTTTGGATTTAAAAACACTGGGTGGATCTACAAACATTCAAATATAGGCGACTTTCAAAAAACTTCTGATTTTAATTTATTGCTCTTGTATGAAAAACAATGCAGAGTGTTTGACAGGAAGTCCCATATCTCCGAAGTGGGATGTCTACAGCTTCGGTGTAATTCTCCTGGAGATGTTTACTGGAAAGAGACCAACAGATGAAGATTTTGGCGGCACTTTGAGCCTCCAAACATATGTACAACAGGGTTGTCTTTCAAACATTGAAGAGATCATAGATCCTTTATTACTCTCTGAAGAAACAAGCGGCAAACTGACAGATAAAACATGCAGATGCATAACCTCAATCTTAAACATCGCTCTGATTTGTTCGAAAGAGTTTCCTGGAGAAAGGATGGATATCAAAGAAGCACTTGAAAAGCTGGAACTGGCCAAGGCTGCCTTCCTTGATGCTGGAGGTAATGGAGATAATACGCCGCATACTACTTTTGACAGGTTTGTTTGAAGAAGCATATATGCTGCAATGTGAAAGGTTGCCAGTTATATGTACTGTTTATGTTTGCTTCCTTTTTTGCAATGATTTATGTTGTAAACAAATAATAGCTGCTACTGTGATTGAGGCTTGCTTGTCAACATTATCCTGCGCTGCACCTGCATTCTACATGTTTATTTCCCACGTTTGTATTGGTGATGTTTGAAAGATGATCTGATCATAACTTTAAAGCCTCCGTTATTTATGTCATGCACCGGTGTTTTATTTGTTGATATATATGGTATTTATTTCTCCGGCTGCAGTTGATGTGTACCTCTCCTTTGCAAACTATTTGTGCCTTGACAAATCTCATCAACCATTGAGCTATTGTGTGTGGGAGTGCAAACAGAATTAACACATTGCAGTTGACGAATGACGAGAAGATGAACTTCGTCAAATTGTCTAAAGGCCAAGCAGTGTATCTACTACACAAGGGACATGGTTTAATTATAACCATTTTGTTGTAAAAATAACAGGGACATACTACTGTATTGATGGTTTTGTAACTGGCCTTTTGATATTTGTTATTGCTAACTTCAAAGGCTGCAAAAGCAGTAACCACCGGGGTGGCAACAAAAATATTGCTTTTCGAAGATGCAAATAATGTTATGAATGCAGTAGAATGCTTTCAATAACACCGTAGAAGATGACATAACCCTATTATACATAGAATGCGTAATGCTAATTGTATGATAAAGATGCAGAACACATAACATAGAATGCTCATTGTGTAATAAACTGCAGTTTTATCGTATCTAATGTGATCGAAAAACACCCAACTTAAGTTTTCTACGCCTAGACCTCTTTTTACATCACTCATAGAGTGTAAGTTAGAGATCTTATTTGTGAAAATGGTCTTGCAAGTTTTTTCATTTAAAAAGCCAATGCAAGATAATACAATGCGGATTCCATTCAAAATTTAGTCAAAAATCTTGGAAACTTAAATTGTGTAATTTTCTATATATCATTTAATGGAACAGCTGCAGGGACTAATTTTGGATGTTGTTCTTGGGTTCTGTATCATTGATTGACTGACTTAGACGGCCATTGTGCTTTTGTATCACCTGGAATTTTATTAATGATTACGGTATCCTCATTTTAATATAACCTCCGTTCTTAAAATCCTACGGAGACATATTAAGTGATAGAAATAGAATTCAAAATCAAGTTAACTACAAGAGAGAACCAATAGATTACAGCGCCAAGTTCAAACAAAAGATTGGAACACTACAACACGGTGTCATTTAACTTGTATAACTGGCATAACCAAATCTCTGGTTCTATGTTACATAAGCTCATCACAATTTCCTTATTCAAGTATTTATGCTAATATTCATTTACATTTTTCTTAGTTTCTACAAATTTCATTGTCAGTTCAGCCTCAGATTCCTTAGCACTCTGCATTTCTGCTGAAATTCATTTTCTCACTCTCTCCAAAGCAGAAAAGACATCCACGATAATATCAAAACGCTTGCTTACATTATCCATCGACATTCTTTCACTTGGAAGCTTCTTTGAGCAAATCAATGCAAGTTCCATTACATCCTCTAGGCATTCACGGATTGTTTTCTTCATTTGATCATCGTTCGTATCAAGAAGCAGATTCGGGTCTACAACTTCCATGATATTCTCAGGAAAACTCGTTCTCACGAACTCATGGAGGTTTAGACCACCAACAAAATTTTCATCTGTCGGCCTTCTTCCAGTGAACATCTCCAACAAAAGTATCCCAAAACTGTAGACATCCCAAAGAGGAGAGATCGGTCCACCCATGCCACACTCTGCATTGTAAAAGAACGAATATATCAGATTGCAAAACAGATGATCGAATGATCTTGTGACTGAAGTTAGGTTTATGATGTTTTGGTCTCTATGAACATGCTCTCATAATTTGAGCATGTATGCAATCTAATCACGTTTGATAAAGCACGATAGATTTGTAGATAAAAAAATCTAATTATTTGTATACTGGTATTAAAAGGAATGCCTATACCTGGTGCAATGTATCCAATTGAGCCCTTGATTCCAGAGGTCAGTTCGACATTTGTTGAGAGAATTCTCGCTATTCCAAAGTCACCAATGCAGGCGGTCATATCATCACGGAGAAGAATATTGCTTGGCTTTAGGTCACAATGAACAATGGGTTCGTAAGTATCGTTGTGAAGATAATCAAGTGCAAGTGCGATATCTCTCGCTATTCTGAGCCTTTGGAATATTTTCAAGTAGCGAGGCTTGGATCCTACGATTACATCGGAGTGCAGCCAGGCCTCCAAGCTTCCATTAGGCATGTACTCATATATTAAAGCTTTAAACTCCTGCCCAGTGTGATCCGTAGTCGAACAAGAGGTTATTATCTTCACAAGGTTCCGATGACGGATATTTTTCAAGGCATTGCATTCTACCATGAAACTCTTTGAAACTCCAATCATGTTCTGATTCAGAACTTTGATAGCCACTTCAGATTGTTCTTGCTTAAGGATGCCCCTATAAACCATACCGAATCCTCCCTGACCAATCAAGTTTGCAGGAGAAAACCCATCTGTTGCTGTAACAAGTTCGGCATAGGACACCTTCCATAAGAGTTCAGCCTCAGGATCATGACTTTCAGTTGCCTCTTTCAATCTCCTAGACCAAAAGTACTTGTAAAAAATAAAGAACGAAATGATTAGAGCAAATAAGATGCCGACAACGATAATGACGATAAATGGAGTCTTCAAACCATGCTTCTTTCGTGAACATGATTGAAGGTGCAGCTCTGAGATTCCTCCGCAAAGTCTTCTATTACCGAGAACTGAAAACAAGCTTGAATTCATGAACAAGCCTCCTGTGGGAACATCACCCTCGAAATCATTGAATGACAGATTTAGAAACTGAAGCACAGGGAAAGACCTCCCTAGGAATGTTGGTATAGATCCAGACAAGTGGTTCAACGAAAAATTTAAAACCTGTATGCCCTTTAGATTACCAACAGAATCTGGGATTGTTCCGCTAAATTCATTGTCTCCCATGTTAAGGTATTCCAAGACCACACAGTCGCCTAGTGACGATGGAATCCCACCTGAAAACTTGTTTCCTGAGAAATCGAGTGCTTTCAGATTCACCAGCTTCTGAAAGACATTGGGTAGGGGACCCTCAAGTGAATTATGAGACAGGTTGAGAAACAACGACAGAGACGAGAGACCAATCAATGCTGCAGGCACATTTCCTGTAAGATTATTGTATGAAAGATCCAAAACAATCAGCTTCTGTAAGCTAGCAAAGCTCTCCGGTATGAAACCGCTCAATCTGTTCTCGTTCAAGCGAAGATCCAGCAGTTGAGTGAGGTTCCCAATAGATGGCGGAATCGCCCCAGACAAACGATTCTTGGACAGCGATAAAAGCCGCAGATTTGTGAGCTTTCCAAATGTATCAGGGATCGGACCGGAGAAAAGCCCTTTCTCCACATCAAATTCATTCAATGATCTGAGGTTGCCTATAACAGAGAGGTTCCCTGTAATCTGGTTGTGTCCAAGTATCAATCTGCTCAACTTTCCCGACAAATTACCAAAACTCTCCGGCAGTGACCCGCTGAAACTGTTGTTCCATAAATCCAATTCGACCAACTCCGTGCAGTTGGCCAAGGAAGCGACGAAACTCCAATCCTCTGGCCTGGCAGCTTCGAATCTGTTTGTACCAAGTTGCAACCTTGTCAGTTGGGACAATGATCCAAGGTTACCAGGAACCAACCCACTGAACTTGTTATTACTGAGCTGAAACAATTTCAGCGAAGTGGCGTTGGCGATCGATGCGGGAATTGGTCCTTCGAGCTGGTTGTTGTAGAGATAAACATATTCAAGGCTGGGAAGGTTCGCACCGAAGTCCGGTGGAAGCCGCCCTGAGAAACTATTGTTCCCAAGACCGAGCCCATAGAGGCTCGAGATATTAAAGATTGCAGGAGGGATCTCACCAGAAAAACGATTGAACACAAGATCGAGCACGTAGAGCCCCTGGAGGTGGCCGAGATCCGGGGGGATCCTTCCTTGAAAATTGTTTGAAGAAAGAGAGAGCTTGGTGAGGGTGGAGATGTTACCCAAGGACGGCGGTATAGTTCCGGTGAGGTGATTGTCATTAAGAAGAAGCTGTTCGAGCGCCGGGAACGTACCGAGCTCGGTCGGGATTGTCCCCGACAGCGAATTGTGGCGGAGGTCGAGGTACACAAGATTGCCACAGCGGCTGAGGTTGGCAGGGATGGTTCCTTGGAGCATGTTACCGTCCAAGTAGAGGAGAAAGAGGTCGGGACAGGACCGGGTTAGACCGGTGGGGATTGGGCCGTCGAGAGAGTTGGACCGGAGGTTGAGATACCGGAGACGTGGTAACAGGCCGAGCTCCGGAGGGATGGGTCCGGTGAGGGAGTTGAAGGAGAGGTTGAGATAGGAGAGGAAGGTGAGGTTGGAGAGGGAAGGGGAGATGGAACCGGAGAGGCCGGAGGAGGAGAGGTTGAGGTGGGTGACACGATGGGTGATACGACCGGGCCGGTCCGGGTCTTCGCAGGAGACGCCTTGCCATCGGCAGACCGGGGTGGTGGGGTTCCAGGAGGAGAGGTTGGTCTTGGCGGCGGCAGTGCGGAGGAGGGACTTGAAGGCGAGGAGGGCGAGTTGGTCGGTGGTGTAGGTGGTTGCTTGGGATTGGGAAAGCGGGGATTGGAGGAGGAGCAGGAGCAGCGAGAGCGGCAGGGCCACCATGTTTTGGGCTTCCGGTGTGACCTGCTCGGGCAACCGAAACCACCTGTAGGTGTAGGCAATGCGACTTTTTTTGGAATTTAATGTGGATGTGTTCGCTGTTGGTCAGAGCATTCCATTGCTCAGAAAGGGCATTCACATGTGACGTTGGCATATCCGGTGGGAACAGACTACTGGTCGGTACACTGATGAAAAGGATCGTTAGGCTATTATCTCTTGAATCTTTGTACGATTACGCTATTAACGCTTGCAAACTTTGAAAATTGCATCATGATGAAAGAAGGCTTCGTAAGAAAGGTCTAAGTAACATGTGTGAACCACCACCGATCAAATATGGTAGGACAAGGCAAAGTTGTAGAGGAAAGCAATTGTAAAAGGAGCAAATGACAACTCTCTGAAGGACGAGTGGTCTCGAGGAGGGGAGCGGATTGTTTGCTGGCCAGCAGACTCTCCTGCAGCGCTCGAGCTGCTCGATCAAGATCGAGCGGTTCGCATGAATTCGCATCTTTTTGTGGGTCCGACTGTGCGAATTCATGCGAACCACTCGATCTTGATCGAACACCTCCGGACGCTACAACAAAGTCTGCTAGCCAGCAGACGATCCGCGCTCCGTGATAGTTCGTGTAATTGACTTGCTAACATTCTCAAGGTAAAAGGTGTAGTCAGCGGAATTTATGCAGCTTATAGGAGGAGTTTTTTAAAAAAAATCCATGTTTTATTAATCATGAAGCTTTGAGTACATGACTTCCGATATGTTTTCTACATAGGTTATAGAGGGAGTTGAGCATGCAAGTTTGCTCCAAAGTGGACCATTCTTATACAAAATGAAAGAATGAGATCCAAGCTTAAGCATAGTTGAGAGATGGTTTCGGATCTCTATCTAACACACATGCTCGTGTTGACGTAAGTATATAGATTGTGTGTTGGTAATATATGTAATAAAGCATGTATTAAGTGTTGGGAACACGAAAACGATACCAACTCTGATCTGATACCAGTTGACAGGAACACGACCCACCGGTACCGTCTCCTCTCGGATGCAGGATGTTTGGGATACGAACCTCCCCTATTATAGAAGCGGATGTAGATACGGATGCGGATGCGTAATCGATCACCATCATATAAGCACATTGTTGCGAATCGCGGAAGCAAACACGCACAAACACGATCAAACAAGCAAGACGCAAACACAAGGATTTATAAGGTTCATCCGTAAATGGGCTACGTCCTTGGATGACGGCGATCGGTTTCACTATATGGAGAAAGATGTAATACAGAGGGTACTGAGAAGGTACAGATATGGGATGAGAAACAGGATCAGAAAATGAGGATTGCAGTATCTGCTGGCTCTAGGGCCCTTTTTATACAGCAACAGAAGAATACCATATGTATTCAGCAATCCATCCCAACAGCTCTCAGCCAATCAGAAGACAGGACACAGATCAGACATGTCAACAATCCTGGCCCAATAGCTCTCAGCCAATCAGAAGGCAGGACACAGATTAGACTTGTCAGCAATCCTGGCCCAACAGCTCTTAGCCAATCAGAAGGCAGGACACAGATCAGACATGTCAGCAATCCTAACCAAACAGCTCTCAGTCAATCAGAAGTCAGGATACAGATAAGCCACATCAGCAGCCCAACAAGTGGTTAGGATTCAAGTCAAATTAACAATCTCCACCTTGAGTTGAATCCTCATATAGTAGAATGAAACACTACTGTTACTCCACCATGAGTTGAATTCTCCACTAGCAGAATTAACCACTGCTAGACTCCACCGGAGTTGAATTCTCATATAACAGAATTAACCACTGTTATACTCCACCATGAGTTAAATTCTCCACTAGCAGAATTAACCACTGCTAGACTCCACCGGTATGAATTCTCATATAGCAGAATTAACCACTACTATAATTCACCACTTGAAATTCAGATAACAGGAATCAAGGAATTATAAATAATATTCACCTTGAAATTTCTCCTCAGAAAAGCTTCGCCAAGTTTCACCGCGCCGTCGCCAACCCCTCCTTGGGGCTATTGCCAACTGTTGATATTGAGCAAGTCCAAACAACACTTGAACTTACTCCCAGGAACTGTAGACCCTTGCAAGATATATAGGATCTTCTGCTTGTTGCCTTTGATGACAACAATACCTACCAGCTTTGGCAACCTGCATGACTCCACCTTCATGCATGCAGAGTGAGAACAGACGTTGCTTTAAGAGCAACTTGTTGGTTAGAGACATCATCATATATAGACTTTCGAGTCTCAACTACAGACCGGACACGGAATCCTCATCGGCAACCTTCCCGATAATCTCATTCGCCAAACATAACATGATCGTCGAGCGTAACTTCTTTTCCAGCACCATCAACTCAGACGGCTCGAGTGCCTTTGCCCGCTCCTGATCTAACGGTGCCCAGATGCCCTGCTGCTTAAGAAGGACGCGCATCTTGATCTGCCATATACTGAATCCGTTCTTCTCCGTGAACTTCTCGATCTTCAGACTGTAAGATGCCATTTTGCTGATGATCCTGACGGAACCTGAAGCTCTGATACCAGTTTGTTGCGAATTGTGGAAGCAAACACGCACAAACATGATCAAACAAGCAAGACACAAACACAAGGATTTACAAAGTTCACCCGTAAATGGGCTACGTCCTTGGGCGGCGGCGATCGGTTTCACTATATGGAGAAAGATGTAATACAGAGGGTACTGAGAAGGTACAGATATGGTATGAGAAACGGGATCAGAAAATGAGGATTGCAGTATCTGCTGGCTCTAGGGTCCTTTTTATACTGCAACAGAAGAATACCATATGTATTCAGCAATCCATCCCAACAGCTCTCAGCCAATCAGAAGACAGGACACAGATCAGACATGTCAACAATCCTGGCCCAATAGCTCTCAGCCAATCAGAAGGCAGGACACAGATCAGACTTGTCAGCAATCCTGGCCCAACAGCTCTTAGCCAATCAGAAGGCAGGACACAGATCAGACATGTCAGCAATCCTAACCAAACAACTCTCAGCCAATCAGAAGTCAGGATACAGATAAGACACATCAGCAGCCCAATAAGTGGTTAGGATTCAAGTCAAATTAACACACATAAAGAAAAGAATAATTAGATATAACGGTGGTCGGTCATCTCTTGCGACCACCGGAGAAGAAAGATCACTAAAAGAAGAACGAGTACAACTCTCTATGTTCTCTCGCTCTCTCCCTCTCTTCTCTCCCTCTCCCCCTTTCTCTCTAAAGTTACATTGTTCTTGTTATGGTATAGAGGTAATGCCTCCACCCTCCCCCCCCCTCTTTATATAGCCCAAATACAACATCATAATCCTATTCCTAATAGGACTATAAATAGAATACAACTCAACGACTATTAAGATTAGGAGTCCAATCCAATCAGGAGTCTCAATCCTAATATGACTCTAATCCTAACATTAAGATTATGTAACATTTTCTGTTGCTATGGTTTTGAAAATGGTTAATAGCACAATGAGATCAAAGGACTAGAAAGAAGCACAAAGAATAATTAAGAAGAATAAAATGTAAATAGAAGCTCAAAAACTGACCCAAGTTTTCTAGTTACTACAGATTTAAAGAAGCTCAAGTTCACTCGAAGACTCTTTGATTTTTCAATCGTAACTTTTGTAGAAAGAGGCATAATCGAATCTCAATTCAAATATGAACATACTTATTAAGAACTCAAGAAGTATTAATCGGAGTAGAAAGGTGTAAGATGTCACGGTCTTCACCCATCGAGCAATCTGTTATTAGAGTGGAAGCCAGAGTTAGTAGAGAAGAAGTTATCAAGATCATTGATGAATACCCATTCATCACTCTTTATTCTTCTATTTTAGCTACAAGAACCTTTGCAAATACATGTAGATATGTGTAAATACAAATAATTACCAAAAGCACGCATTGTGTAAAAACCTGTAATTAGCATGTTTTTTGTGCAAAAATAAAAGAATAAAGAGTAAAAAGAAAAAGAGGGAAATATTTAGAATAAATATTGAGCAACCTAACCCAAGAGAGGGCTCAGCATGGGCCTGACCGCATAAAAGCCAAAGTAGAGGGAGATAGGAACTCATGTGTATAGACTTTTGTAAATAAATAAAATTATATTTTCCTCACCCAAAAATATGCTTGTACATATTTTGTATATATTTAGAAACTCCTAAAAACAAAATAAAAATTTAAAAATCAAAAATGCAAAAATATCCCTCCACCATGTGCATAGACCATCATCCTTTAACCCTATAAATAAATGTATTTATTTTCAAAACTTTTTGTGAATATTCTATGGCATATTTTGTAAATAACAGAAATAAAAAGAAACAAAACAAAAATCAAATAAAAATTACAAAAATACATTGTATATATACCATGTGTATAAATGTATATATCTATTTATTTCACCTATGTGTATAAATAATAAAAATAAAATAAAAATAGCCTTTTATTCCTCATTTTATTCTATAAATAAATAAAACATAAAGTAGGAATAAAATTGTATAAAAATAATAATAATAAAATCAAAAATAAAAAGCCTACATATTGTATATATCCCTATATAATGTACATACCTTATTCTTATTTCCAAAAATTAATTAAAAATCACCAAAAAATAGAAAAAAATAAAAGAAAAATATTTCATGTTGAAAGTTTTTGCAAAATCGGCCATTTGCTGCCTCATTTTTAAGTGTCAAATCTTGTCCACGTGGCAGCATCCCACTGGTCCACGGGGAATGTTGACCCCGGTCAACTCCCCCGCGGACTCTTTCCTTTTTGAGAAGACGCGCGCCGCCCCGCCTTTGCCATTTTCTCCACGCGCCTCCAGCCTGTCGCCCACGCAAACCCCGCGCCCGGATCCTTCGCCGATCATCCGACATCCTCGCCAGATCCTTCGTCGTGAGATACACGCATTCCATAGCCGTCGCCTCCCAACCCTAATCGAGCCTGCAGCTATATATAGAACCACCTCCGCCGCCTCCGCGCCCCATCTTTGGCTCTTCCCCTTCTTCCCAGTGAACTCCAGAGGCACCGCGAGAGTGACAGCAAGCGATCGCCCCTGTTGCAGCGAGGCGAGGAGGTGAAACCACTGATCCGGCGTTCTTCGCCGCCGTTGCTCCGCCACCAGCGTGAGCACCGAGCCTCGGGCCGAGACGACCCTTGAGGCTACGACCAGGAGCACCCCCTGCTCTTCCCCAGTCTCTCCGACCGCCCAGGTAACCCTTTAGCCTTTCCAGTTAGCGTAATTTTTAGTTTCCCCCAATTCGTACCTCCGACGTAATCCGTTGATTCCGGCCATATCGTGTATCTTCTCGATCATCGGAACGCACCGTCACCTTCTCCATTCCCTCACGCACATTCTTCACCCCTTCGCCCAACCCAGATCGCACAGGATCTGGGAATCGAGCTCCACCGTCCTCCGCTCGCCGGAGCTCGCTCACCCCGACGCACCGTTCACCTTCACCCCACCTAACCGGGTCGAGGCACTTTGCCCTCGACCCGCGAAGCTCTTGAGCTATTTTGCAGGTCAAGAGGAGGCCATCTGAGGCCCCCTCATATCCAGGCCAGGAGCTTATCGCCGTCGACCTCGCCGGAGCCCCTCCCGGGCTCGGTTGGGTCATCGGAGACCACCACCAGCTGCGGGACTCCCTCGCGGACCTTCTCCGATCTTCAGGCGCAGCAGGGGAGGTCAGGAGCGCACGTACTGGGCCAGCGAACTTCGCCGGCCACCTGTTCTTCCTCGACCTTCAGGCACCGTTCGATCGCCCTCCAGCTCCAGTTTCAATCCTAGCCATCCGTTCCAGGAGCGTCAGGCATCGCACGATCAAAGGAGGAGTGATCCGAACCATTTGATCTCGAGATGAGGCGCAGCTGAGCCGACACCGTCAGATCCTCCACGTGTCTTCGTCTGAGCCATCCGATCACGCCAAGGGTTGCAGGAGTGAGGCGCCTCCGCCTCTCCACCGTCGGATCTACACGTGGCGCACGCTCCGCCCTTGGATCGTAATAAAGGGGTAATTTACCTTAGGCCCCCTCGTAGTTTATGTTTTCACTTTCAGTCCTGTAAATATTTTATGCGTTTTATTTACGTAGGGTAAATTGCACATTAGACCTCGTACTTCTTCGTATTTGCATTTATGCCCTTGTTTGTGTGAGACACGTGCATCGACACGTGATATTTTGGTGTATTTGCAATATTAATCCTGTAGTTCTGGACGTTCCTTAATGAATGAAACATTTTCAGTAATTGCATTTATGCCCCTGTGAGCATTTTATTTGCACATGTGCGTCTTTTAGTGGGATTTTTGCATAACAGTCCCTGGACTTTTAGGTACGAGTTACCAAAAGGTCCTAGGACTTGTTTTTCTTACATATAGGTCCCTGAGTGCCCCAGACACGTGCCTCGCGCGTGATTTCTTGGGTATTTTGCACCAGGACCCCCAGAGCTTTGGGTATTTGCACTTTGGTCCCTGTGCACAGTGCCCCCTTTTGGATTTTGAATAAAATATCAACTCACCTCCAAATTCGATGAAAATTTGACACATGGCTCCTGCCATGGTGTAGGATTTTTGAGAATTTTCGAGGACATTTCTGAGTTTATTTGTTATTTTTAAAAAATTCAAAAATGCTTATTTTTGGCACTGTTGAGCTTGAAAAATCACAAAAAAATATAAAAACCCCCTCAAAAATTCTATAAAAATTAGTTACTGTTTCTTGTGTGTTGTTTGAGTTTTCAGCCAATTTTGGCTATTTTTCATTGCTTAAAAACCATAAAAACTTAAAAACACCTAAAAACTCATAAAAATCATAATAAATAATTTAAAAACCCAAAAACAATAATCTTGGTGCTCAAATTTTCCTTACTTTCTCTAGTATACAGGAAAATTACCTCCAGGTCCCTCTGAGGTCCTTAGATATTTTATCTTTGGATCTTGGGCCTGGCTGGACAGTACCTTGCCTTTTTCGCACTGTTTGATTTTTAGAAAATAAAAGACACCTTATGAAAATCCCAAAAATTCACCAAAAACACTTAAAAACCTAAAAAACATAAAAACAATTTTTCTTGAATTTTTGCTTGATTTTTGATGCTTTAAATAATTAGTAGAAGCTTGCTTGTTTTTGTGCTTCTTGTACTTTCTTCATATTTAAAAATCCAAAAAAAAAATCTAAAAGTCAAAAACCACTAAAAAAATCATTTTCTGAAATTTGACTACTTAGTTTTTAAATCGTGCTCCTTGTGTTCGACCCTGGTCGCTATACCAGGTAAAAAGAATAACGAAAGACCGCTTACATTGAATTTCTTGATTTTCTGAGTGGTTTACAAATTTTTCCGTTGACCGAATTGATCGATTAAGGACAACGACATTGTGATTTATCTTCCACCTTAGTCGCGTCGATCTTCGGGTCATCAGAATGGCGCCGTTGCCGGGGAGCACGGCTTTGTAGTCATTCCTCCATATTGTCTCTCTATATTATCATTGTTTTCTGACACTCTCTCTTTGATTTTTGTGCGAGGTACTGCGTGGACAACTTGGAGTTTATTTTTGAGGACCCGCACGGGAAGAAGAAGCAGGGAGAAGAAGAAGGAATTTTTATTTCTGAGAGAGAGAGAGAACAATATTTTTTGTAATAATTTAGAACTTGGACATTTGTGGACACTTGTAACTTAGCGGGTCTGTTTCGCCGAGTACCGGTGTGCTCGGGGTACCCATTTGGATTTTCACGGTTTTTTTTTCTGCGGTTTTGATAGCTAGCTGCCTTTTCCGGTGTTTACGCGGTTTTTCTCGAGCCCCTAGATTTAGGAATTTCTCTTGCTTGTGACGTAATTAGTAGGATCCACACACCTAACTGCTTATCTGTTCCCATAGATCGTTAATTGGACCTACTGAAATAAATTAATAAAAATAACCGACTCATTTACCTTCGCAGCCTACGTGCCGCAGCCCGTCCTGTAAAGCGCTTCTCCTACCCCGTTGTGGCGGACAGAGGAGGGACGGGCCAAGACCGGACTCTTTGGCTTGGAGGACCGTGATCGGTTAGACGGTTCTTGCGATAGAAATTTGCTCATCTAGGACTCGGTTTTTTCCTCGCTGCACCATTTAGGTAGTTTAATTCTGTCTTTAAATTCTGCGCGGATCACTTGCATGTAGAGTGCTGGAGACAAGGTACGCATTTCTTTCTCTGCATGCATCATTGATTTCTTCGCGCATCGGTTTTTTTCGTCTTCTCCCTCTGTTTTTGGCTTGATCATCAGGAGAATCGGAAAATTCGTTAGGCCGCTTGTATTTATTTTGAAAAAATTAAAAAGAAAAACAAAAAAATTGGGACTGGATAACACTATTGACCCTAAAAGACACTCACATTAAAAATTTGTCTTGGGGAGAGCAACCCCCTCCTTGTATGGTTTGGATGCGCGAGAGAGTGACCCGCACCCTAGGTAGAGCCCTCCGGTGCTATTTCTAGCTGACTACCGACTCTTCCGTGCGGGCCAGTCGGTTGGAGTAGCATCGGGTATCCTAACAGGTCACGTAAGCGCTCTGATATTTTGTGTGTTCACCCAATAAAATTGACAAGATAAATTGACCGAGCTTTCACGGTCTTCAGATTGTGTTGCGTTGGTGAACCGAGGGTTTGCTTTGCGATCATATTTTCTCCAAATCCCATCCGCCCAACTCGCCAGATCAAGATGATGGGTAGACGATCTCTTAGGCAGCCTCTGGCTGCACCGCTTTCAGGCGCGTCTACTTCACCATCTAGGTTGGCCCGTGAGAGTCGAGACCAGCTCTCCGGGCCCGAGTACGATTCCACCCTGTTCTCCCTCGATCCCCTTTCTTTTGCTACTGAGAGACATGAGCCCGAGGAAAGACGAATTGATTTGACAGAACCTGAGTTGGGCTCATCTGATTTTGCAGACGTCACTATGGCCGGAGCCGGCAGTTCAGATGATCACTCCCGACAACCCGAACATTTTGTACTAGACCAGGGAGCGATCAACTCCACCCTGATCGCATCATTAGAGACAGTACAGAAGCAGCTACGCGATCAGGGAGCTTTCATGATTGAGATGAGAAGAGAGTTGGAGCGACTCAGAGAAGAGAGAGATCAGAGCGAGCCTGAGGACATTCCTGATGCTGATGCAGAGGCAGCAGCCGCAGCAGCGGCTGCCGCAGCGGCAGCCGCCGCCGCAGCAGGACCACCGAGACCGATGCGGGAGTTACACAACCCCGGATCTACACTGATGCACCATTGGGTGGTGGTACCTGCTATCGTGGGGGATTTCAAGTTCCCTCCGAACACCCTGCAGATGCTTCCTCATTTTCACGGACTTGCCACCGAGGAGCCCCACCTCCATCTCCAGGAGTTTTTGATGATCTGCAGCACTGTCCACGACCGTCATGTGGACCAGGATACGATTCGGATGATGGCCTTCCCTTTTTCACTGGCAGATAGAGCAACCGCCTGGCTGAAGCATTTAGGGAAGTTTGTTTACACCTGGGAGCAGCTCCGCACCGAGTACTTGAACAAGTACTATCCACTCGGGCGGACGAATGCAGCGAGGGCCCTGATCAACAACTTCTCCATGCTCCCTAACGAGCAGTTTCACGAGGCATGGGAGAGGTTCAGAGAGCTTCTGGATAGATGCCCACACCACGACATTTCCAAGCCGAACCTAGTTCAGAGCTTCTTTAGTGGGATGACGCCAGAGCTTCAAGGTCTGGTGAATGCTTCTTGCGGCGGGTCCTACTTTGCCAAGGACCACAACCAAGTCTGGGCCATCTACGAGGAGATGGCCGAAAATTACATGGTGATGTCCCAGACTCGGTTGTACACAGAGATCTCAGCAGCCGCCAGGACCCGTGCAGTACCAGCGGATAGCACGGGTTGATGCAGGTCCATCCAGTTCGTCCACAGTTGCAGCCGCACAGGCAGAGTCGGCCGCTGATGAATCTCCATTTCATCACCTTTATTCTATCATTTTGGCCTCAAAAACCCCAGCAAATGCATGTAAATAGCATTAATTTGTATATAATAGCATCCATTGTTTCTTGTATTTATTGTACATTAAATAAGGTTTTTAAATGCCAAAATTATAGAATAAAGAGAAGAAAAGAAAAAGGAATAAAATATTGCAAATATTTTATGACCCTAACCCCGAGACCAAGTCCAGAATGGAATTGGTCGACAAGGAATAAAGTAGGGGGAGATAAGGGC
>JAZKJV010009579.1:0-70793 GCA_037367405.1 Ottelia alismoides | reverse complement strand
TCAAGGCTTGCTTCAAGTTCTCAAAGGCTTCTTGTTCTAGGTTGCCCCATCTTGAAAGCGTATCGCGTTTGCCGACCCCACCTGCCAACAGGTTTGTCAGGGTGTTGCGATGTGCGCAAAGCGGCGTACAAAGCGCCGGTAGTATGTTGCCAGGCCTAGGAACGACCGCAGGTCCGTGACCGTCTTGGGTACAGGCCATTTGGCAACTGCCTCGATTTTCTTGGGATCTGGGCGGATTCCATCAACGCAATGATGTGCCCCAGGAACTCGGTGGACTCTACTCCGAAGGTGCACTTCGAGAGCTTGACGTGTAAGTCCTCCTTCCTGAGCGCTTCTAGGACCATCTCGACATGTTTCAAGTGTTCCTCATGAGTCTTGGAAAAGATCAAGATGTCGTCTAGGTAAGACTAGGACAAAGTCGTCTAGGTAGGGGCGCAGGGTCTCGTTCATCAGGCGCTGGAACGTGGCCGGAGCGTTTGTGAGCCCAAATGGCATTACCACAAACTCGAAGTGTCCATACTTCGTGTTGATGGCCGTCTTGTGGATGTCTGGTTCCGCAATGCGGATCTGGTGGTAGCCCGACTGTAAGTCCACCTTGCTGAAAACCTTGGCGCCGTTCAGGCGGTCTAGCAGGTCGTCAATCCGTGGCAACGGGTGAACGTTACGGACTGTGATCTTGTTCAAGGCTCGGTAATCGATGCACATGCGTAGGCCTCCATCCTTCTTTGCGGCAAAAGAGGACAGGTGCACCGTAGGGCGAGACGCTTGGGCGTATCCACCCTTTTGCAGCAAGTCCTCGAGCTGTCGCTTCAGCTCTTCCAGCTCCTTGATTGACAAGCGGTAGACACCCTTGTTCGGAGGTGGTGCGGAGGTTCAGTGGCAATCTCGTGGTCGATGGTGCGTTGGCGCGGCACCGTGTTGAACTCGTCTAACACATCGCCTCTGCCGCGGAACTTGGACAGCACCGGCTCGACATCTAAGACAGTCTTGGGCTTTTCCGAGCCTTCTTCTTGGACTTCCTTGATTACCGCCACATAAAGTTGGGGTCCTTGCGCACAAGTCGCTTGAACTGCATAGCGCTCAGCAGCTTGGGTCCCTTGGCTTGAGCGGCATTGGAGCAGTCAAGGACTACTGGTCCCTTCTTGGTCCGCAAGGTAACTGTATTCTGGGTCCAGTCAATGCTGGGGTTGTGGCGCGCGAGCCACGGCTTCCCAAGCACTGCATCAAAGTCGCCTAGGTCGGTAGCATGCAGGGTAACCTTGTCTCGGAAGCTTCCCAATGCAAGGGTTGCGCTTGGAGCATGTGGGTGATTGGCTGCACACTCTTGTCGATCAGCGACACCGAGACGTCGCTTACTGCCTTAGCGGCTTTCAGCTCACGTTTGGCCAGCCATTTGGTGTGTACGAAGTCGCCCGTAGCGCCTCCGTCGATCAGGATCATGGCGGAGCGACCTTGGATGGTACCATGGGTGATGAGCTGCTGCGAGCCTGCATCCAGACGCACGGCACTCAGAACCAAAAGGCTCCGGTTCTGGTTCTTGTTCTGGTTCTGGTTTGGGTTCTGGGTCTTGTTTGGCAGGGGCCTTGAGACTCGTCCTGGGCTTGTCTGCCTTCTTGGGCTTGGGCTTGGGCTTGGCTGGCGGCGTTGGGGCCGCTGGCGGTCTAGGGCTGGTTTCTGTGCCCTTTTCATCCGCTGGTGCGGATGGGTCCCCTACTCGGAGTTGGGGGCCGGGCTCTTCCCGTTTGGGTCCTTGGGGCGCAGCTTGCAGTCCAGGGCGCGGTGGCCCTTCTCGCGGCAGTAGAAGCAGCGTCCCTCCTTGATCATCTGCTCCTTCTCGCTGTCAGTCATCTTGGGCCGTGGTTGGCTTGACCGATCTGGCTTGGATTGGCGCGAGTCTTTGTTCTTGGGCACGAACTTGTTCTGGTTGATGGCGTTCAGCTCCATTGGGGCAGAGCTTGAGCCCTCATCTCGGTTCCGCTGGTAGCGGTTGCCCTTGCCTGACGAGCGCATCTGGTACATGGAGTAGTCCAACTCTTCCGCCACGGCACACGCGTGAGCGTAGTGGCCGTGCGGCACCTTGGCGTACACCAGGCCTTGGACAATCTCGGGCTTCAAGCTGCGCACCAGCCTATCGTACTTTTCCACCTCGGTGATGTCCGGGATGTCTAGCGACAGGCGGTCAATGTCCTGGATCAGCGCAGTGGCTGACTTGGACTGCTTGAGCTGGCTCAGCGCATCGCGTGCCTTCTGGGCTGTCAGCTTGTCCATGAACTTGTCTGACAGCAGGTTCATCGCTTGCGTGAAGGTCTGGGGCTGCTCTTGTGGTGGTCGCTGCTCTACCCGCACCCGCCAGTACAAGGCGGCGTTGCCCTCCAGGAACAATGGTAGGGTGAGTCGGCGAGCTAGGTCGTCTAGGCTCAGCAGGTCAAAGTACTTGTTCAGCTTCCAAGCAAACTCGGGCAGGCTTGGGTTTCTTGGACCCGCTGAATGGCGGTGGCTTGCGGCTTTGAGTGCCTCTTTTAGTAAGGGGCTCTGGGTGACTGCTTGATGCAAGCCGGGCACAGCCATGGGCATCAGCGGTAGGCGCGCAGCTGCAAAGGTGGCCCTCCGCAAGCAAGCGCTGCTCCATCCGCTGTTCTGCCATTTGCAGTTGAGCCATGAACTGCATGTGCATCTGCTGGTTGCATCTCTTGCAGCATCTGTGCTTGGGCGGCTTGTGCTGCTGTTGGGCGACAGCTTGTTGGGCTGCGGCCTGTTGTGCCGCAGCCTGCTGTGCTGCAGCCTGCTGCGCCGCGCCTGCTGCACCGCAGCCTGCTGCCGCCGCAGCCTGCTGCGCCGCAGCCTGCTGCGCAGCAGCCTGTTGCGCAGCAGCTTGGTGCTCTGGGTCCATCTGGCTTCTCGGTCTCTAATCTAGGGTTGCTTGGGTCTTGGCTCGACTACATTCAATGGTGGTGTTGAAGCTTGAGCAGTCTAGCACCTTGTAGTAGAGACACTTTGATTGCTTGACTTGGGGTACAACTCTTGCAACTTGTGTTTTCTTGGACCTTTTCTGGGAGCACCTTGCAGTCTGAACAACTTGGGCTTGCAAGTGCACCTAGGTGCAGTTGCGGTTCTTGTGGTCAGAGCACAGCGGCTTGCGGTCTTGGCCTAGGCGGCAATGCTTGTGCTCTGGCAACCTTAGCAATGCAAGCTGGTGTGCTTGCAGTCTTGGCAATGCAAGCGGGTATGCTTGCAGTCTTGGTATCTTGGGCGCAGCGCAAGTTGGCGTGCTTGCGGTCTTGACAGTGCAAGCTGGTATGCTTGCAGTCTGGATTATCTTGGGCAATCTTGACTGCACGCAAGTTGGTTTGCTTGCGGCGGTGCAGTCTCGGTTGCACGCAAGTGGGTGTGCTTGCGGCAGTGCGGTCTTGATTGCACGCAAGTGGGTGTGCTTGCGGCGGTCTTGGGGTCTTGGGCACTCTAAGGCTGGGTGAAGCCTGGCGAACCAGAGCTTCGAAACCAGTGCAGCAGGGCACCGGGGTTCTAAGGCAATCTGGGCTGCAGTGCCCTGGCTGGGGGTTCTTGACTCTGCAAATATTCCTAAGTCCTTCTAGGGCTGCTCAAGGTATTCTAGTGTTCACCTTATGCTGATGTCTTGATAAAATAAATAAAAGGGGAGGCTCAGGGGGCTTCAAGAGAAATAAAGGACTTAGTATTTACAGAGGAGGCTTCACCCTTGGCTATCGGGAGTCGCCTTAGGCTCTGGAGGCGTTCAAGTGTCATGCTCCTGAGGCCTAGGACCGGGGGGATGAAATCCCACACAAGGCCGGGCTCGAAGCCAGAACCTCGGATGGTGGGTTTGGCCCGGATGCACAGTTCTTGCTCGAAACAAGGCCGTTTTGCATCCTGTAAAAGCCAAAATGCAGCTCGCGACAAATACAGATCGATCGTGCACAAACAAGAGCAAAGATGCAGGCGTCTGCACGTGCCATCTGCTAAAAAGGTGTACCGTACAGCCGTGCTGCTACAACGTGAGCCATGAGTGCGCATTCTTGCATGCACCTTCGTGGCATGCAAAAGCTGAGCAGCCTGCAGCACCCCTGTATCTCTTCAGCCGCTGAAAGATACATATAGATGCACATCGATGCTTAAGCGCCGTATGCATGCAACAAAGCGCTTGCAACGTTGCACACACAACACAGCACACACAGCATTGCATATGCAATGTATGCACAGTGTTGCGTGCACACTTGATCACATGCACACAGGGACGCACACGCGCATCACTCACACACAAACGCACGCATCACTTCGCATCCATGCAGGCACGCATCACGCACGCGCTGTCACACATGCTGCAGGCACGCATCACGCACGCAGCATTATGCATGAAGCAGGCAGCAACACACTGCACGCACACATACCACGAGTACTTCCGCAAGTGCATAGCCAGCGCCACACTACATACGGCATGCTGTGGTCATACGGGTGGTATGTGTAGGGATCCTGTGCAGTTCCGCTACACAAGGCATATGCATGCCGTGCGTGCCTAGGGCCCCTCGGACCGTAACCATGCATGTAATCAGCGGAAACGCAGACTTACCACGCCACGACGTACTGGTCGCTCACATATGCAGAGTTGCACCTCGCCTTGCGACTCTCCTGCAGCGTTGCCAGCACCGTGCTGATGAAGCCATCGTCGTCGCCCGGTGGCTTCAACGCGTGGAGCAGGACGCAGTCGATTATGGTCGCGAGCATCGCCGCCTTGTAGACAGTCAGCAGATACTTCTGAAGTGTCGTGCTGATGGCACCCATGAGCATTGTGCGATTTGGTGGACAGCTGCTGGGCTTTGGCGTAGGTGGCTTGGGGTCCAACTGCTCAATGTTGCACTCATCATCGGCAGCGGCCGCTTTAGTGCCCTTCTTTCTTGATTTCTTGGCGCTTTCCTTCTTGGATGGCATGGTGGCTCTTGACCCAATTCCTCTCTCCGGGCTGCTGCCTGGCCGTTACGCAGCTTCTCTCTTACCGCAGCCCTAGTGGCTGGTGTCAGGTTGATGGACACACGTGCAAGTTCTCAACGCAAAGAGGGCCAAACGGGAGAAAGGAATGTTGGGCTTTGATTGATTGGGACGCAGTTTGGATGTATACACATATGTGATGGCGGTAGGCTGAGCTCTCTCCTCCACCGTCGCCAAACTCGCCGTTCTCCAGCAAAACTCGCACCCCCAACTACCCAAACTCGGGCGCTAACCGCCAAAACTCGCTATGGTGGGCGCGAGTTTGCCGGTCACTTTTGACGCCATAAAGAGCCATTGTAGAGCAACGCAACGACGCGGAGGCAGTGGCAGGAGCCTCAGGAAGGTAATGCCGCAGCCCTGGCGCGGAACACAGCACAGGAGAGTAGTTCTTCGCTTGCACTGCAACTTTACCGTGGCCTGCGCACGCTCCGAATCCTAAAGTCGGGCTTGCCCACTAAACTCGGCGGAGCCAGGCGGAGTTTGGCGCCGTCCGGACGAGTTTTTCGGCCTGCAGGACGGCGCTGAATCACACAGGACAATGCGCTGGACTGCAGGACAATGCGCTGGACTGCAGAACAACGGGCAGCCTGACAGGAGCAAGGGCGCCAGGACAGTCACAGAACGTTGCTGTGTCCTGCAGGACGACCGATACCGTCTTGCAGTACCAAAAGTCACGCCGACTTGCCAAAGTCGCAAGTTGGATCCTGTAAACTCAGGCCTTGCAGAATCCGGGCGGCCAAAACTCGCAAGGACAGGATCCAAGCAAGCCAAACTCGTGGCTGAGTGACCAAAGTCGCCACTTCGCACATGCTTTGGCCAAAGAAGCACACGAGAAGCACCGGCCTATGATTGCAACGGCACGGGCTTGCTTTGCACGGCTCGGGAGCAGCCCTGGAAGCCCTGTGGAGCGGCTTAGTTCATCGTCACAACTCGCCCGAGTTTTGGCCAACTCGCCGGCGCAACCGGCGAGTTTGGCCAAAACTCGGGCGAGTTTCAGCAGACCCCGACGAGTTTTGCCCACCAACTCGGCCACTTTCGCAGTAGTGCTGCTGAGATGTAACTGTACCGTCCCCAAGCGCAACACCCGCTCACCACCACTGCCTGCACCTGTACCATATACATCGTGGTTTCGTGCCGCATGCACAACCAGTGCGAGTTGCGTGCTCGCCCGAGCACACACTCGTGTACAAACACGCACTGCCCGAAGGCACACACGCCCAGACGCAGTACGAAGCGAGACGTGCCACAGTCCTTCACAAGGACAATCGCCGCCGATTAGGTGCAGTCGGTCACAACGAGCCTCGTTAAGCCGGTTCCGCCCCAGAGCCTGATTCGACGCCACCATCAACAAGCGCCTCTGACAGCGACGACCCAAACGACATCAATTGTCAACCCAACGAATACAGCGGTGGTCGCCCACCTTGTAGAGGTCGACGTGGTATGCCCGGCTCTCTGTATTCGGTGACTTTGTGGGTACCCACCGGTGCTCCGGGGTAGGATTAGGATGTCGCAAGCCGTGGCGGCCAGGGACGTAGGGGCCGTGCTTCGTGGCACGCTGCGCATCTGCAGCGTGCCACGAAGCTCAGCAACCAACTTACCACGTTACTCGGCACTCCCCAACGATGCTTCCAGCCACGGACACTCCCTCCACTGCGCTGGATTGAAGAGCCCGAAGACAGTAGCGGTCTGAGCCTTTATTTGCAGTAACGACCGTGCTTCCCCGAGTTTAAGCTGTCAATCATAGCCACATGCCGTCCTACGTCCTCCTTGCAGGCACGGCTGCAGCCCTCCTTGCAGGCACGGCTGCAGCCCGAGGACACGGACAAGGCGCTGACACGCACGACGGACCCATGGCATCCCAGCAAGCTGATGATCCGAGACGTGGGAGGTGCTTGTGACACTGGCTGGCTACAGCGACTAGAAGCAGGTGAAAGTGCTTGAGCCAAATGCAGCATGCACACTGACACGTATTACACGTGTACCATGAGACCGCATGCCGCATGCATGCACAGGCTGTGCGAGGCATGACTCGCCGCATGAATGCAGTACGGACACATACACGAGCGCGGACATGCAAGTAGAGGAAAACCGAAATTTCGAAGCCGTACATCGTGGACGCATGCTGTTGTGCGCAGGCGTTCGGCTAGGCATGTTACGCATGCCAACCAATTCGATGCCGTGCATGCAGGACGGGCCGAGGTCTTCAAGCTTTTCCAAGACTCCAAGGCAAGAGCTTGCAAGAAACAAATCACCAGAAGAAGCTATTGGCGACTCATGGCTTCTGCTACAAGGTGGGTCGTGGTCAATCGATTTCCTGTGACGTTGCATATTGCGTCTCGCTTTGCGCCCAGATGGCGTGTCCCTTTAGTCCCTTTGCGCCCAGTGACCAATCCTTTGAGTACGTTGCATTAGGTTGAAAGACATTGAATCACTCAGGGGCCAGCTGACCACATTGCCCGCCGTTGTGTGTTCATTGAAATGCATTCTTTCATTCGTTAACCCCTCCCCTCCCCTCCCCAGGTAGATGTTGGCTGGGGTGGGTGGCTAGATGGGTGGCTAGATAGATGGGTCTCAGTAAGCCTTCGTACCACCGCGTACTTGTAGCATACATGTTTTTTTAAAGCATTACAAGCATGTATATGTGCGCCTCACCGACCTGTACTGCTTTCAGGTTGATGGAGGGCGACCCAACATCCTGGACATCGTCATGAACACGTTGCCCCGCTTGATGGCGCTCGTGCCATCTGTCGAGGCGGTAGGCAGCATATCATCGCCACTCAGGTATGATGCGTGTCCGCAGGGAGGGTCAACGGAGGCGAGGGTGGAGCAAACGAATAGTACGTGTATCGACAACGGAAGTATCGCAGCGAGGAACTGTTGCTGGAATGCTCGCTGACCATGTCTGGAAAAACTTGGATATTGTGAACCCTGAAGTAATCTGCCGTGTTGCTGGGTACGGTGCTGCGCCGTCGAGGTGAACGTTGGGTACTTGTCGTACTGCCGTACACTCTGTGCGCGTTACAGAGCGTTGGCAGCGTGTTCCCACTACCGCCCATTATACCCCGCGCAGCGGCGGGGGCATGCGACTGCGCAGCGGTTCGCATGGCGCCCGGTTAAGTAAAGTACCCCAACATACTCTCGTAAGAGGTCTGCCCGTACACGACAGCTACATGATGGTCAGCGGGTTGCTGCACATGCGCAGCCCCGCCACCTTTGCGCGGTATGCAGACTCGCAACGGCCCCTGCCCGGCGTGTGCGCGGGCGTGTGGCTGCCGCGCAGTCCGGGTGATAAAAAACAATGAAACAATCATACGCTGGGTCAGACCTGCGTGTGTTAAATGGGCTGGGCACGATGGGCTAGCATGGAGCACTCGCCTCACTCGGACTAGGCCCGCCGCGGCAAGCGGCGGCGCCCAGGGGACGCCGGCTAGGCGCCCTCATCCCCCACCCTGGTCGCCTGGTGGCTGGGTAGTTCGTAAGGCTGCTCCGTGCTAGCCCATCGTGCCCAGCCCCCTTAACACACGCGGGTCTGACCCAGCGTATTATTATTATTATTATTATTATTACTGTACGTGCTGCCCCGCCCCGAGCACGCAGTCTTATTACCAGAGAACGGACATCTTGTGCAGTACCCTTGGTGCGCCCCCTGCTGCAACATATGGGGCCAGAATGTGATTGTTTGTGAGGAAATTGCTGCGGTTCTGGCGCGTTCGTGTCGTCTCACTGGCAAAAGGGTTTCTCAACAAGTAAGTATTAGGTAGTAGGTATTCCTGGGAACACATTTTTGAGGCGCACAACTTCATCGATCTGCGTATGCGCATCGCTTCACAGTATGCCCGCATATGATGCCTGTCTGGTAACTGCAGGAGTGCAAACAGCATGGCTTGCTCTTGGTGGGCCATGCGGTGACGGAAAAGTACGGAAGGCCTTCTTCCAGCTCTTTCGCAAGCACAGTGCGCATCGCGCTGACGCCTGTCACTGGACCAACTGCATCACCATCGATCACGTAATCATACAGGTGTAACTCCCGGAGGTAAGCCTAAAGCGAGTGGTCTCCAAAGCAACGGGAGTCCTTGTAGCAAACAAATGTGATGAAAGGGAACTTCAGTACCAGGCATCATGTAACTGGGTACACCCGGGTACACGCTGTTGTCTTATCGGGGTACCTGGTATCACGCAATCGATGCGGCGGTCATCATACGTACACGCGGTGGCTGTGCTTTGTTTTATAATCGAGCGCGCACCCGCCAGCCCGGGGTGCCGTACGGATTAGCCTAATCGAGCGCTAAGCGAGCTGCTAAACGAGCGCGCACCCGCCAGCCCGGGTGCCGTACGAATCAGCCTAATCGAGCGTAAGCGAGCCACCGCTAAGCGAGCAGCCCGGCACCCCAACAGCCAACCGCCTCACCTACCAACCGCTTCACCAACCACCAACCTCCTCAATCGAGCCTCGTTTACAGCAAGTAGGTTCGGCCTCGTTTAAGCACAAAACGAGGCCCCTAAACGAGGGGGGGATTAGCTGCCCCCGGATTAGCTTGATCGTGCTATCTCCCGCCAGTGGAAGGAAAAACTGGACGAGGCCTTGCCACGATATAAGATCGTGGAGGTGGCTGGCATGCGAGAGGCCTCGGGTTCGATCCCCATAGGGGTCGAGAGATTTCTTGCACGTCTGTTAGTGGTGGTTGCTGTCTGTCATCAGGCGCAGCCCCCCTGCTGCAGACGTTAAGAACCCGGTAATCTCACGGACATGCTCGTGCGACCCGGCAGCTAAAACACACGCCGGTTCGACCGATGCGTAAAACTGTTATTAATGTTTTTGCTGTTGTTATGATCGAGCTCTAAGCGAGCCGTAGGCTAGTTGGAAATTGGAAACTAGGAAGTGACTCTTAAGCGACTCTTAAGCGACCTCCTAAGCGACCGGCGATTAGGCAGCTCGCACAGGAAGATTAGCGGGAGATTAGCGTATAGCGACTCGTTTAGCGCTGTGTAGCTGTTGGTAGGGAATCGGCCTGGTAAGGGCAAGCCCGAACGCAGCCCCCTTTACACATGCGGGTCTGACCCAGCGTGTTTTGTTCGTGTTATTATAGTTATTAGCAACAGGGCTTGCCATTGCTTGTCCAGATCTGTACATCGATTGGTGTACAGATCTGGGCCAAACCCTAGAATGCTCGTGCCCCGCAGGTGTTTCCTGGTTGTTTCGCCTTCGACATCTTGGACTGGCTTCACGTTGGTTGGCGCTTGCGCCGGAGATACCTTGACCCAACACAAATCCTTGGCCCTCGGCGGAACGATCATAGCTCACAGTGTTATCTCTGCAAATGTTCAGACATTTGGGTTGTGCGGCGCGGATGTCGATGCATCAAACAAACAGTCATACTCGGGTAAGGTGAATCAACTCTTCTCTCTTTGGTATAAGAGCGTACCCAAATGTTTGGCAACAGGTGTTATGATAAACTAGCAAGCGCTGCAAGGATGCATGCACCAGCTTGCAGTATTCAAGCATTGCTCATGATTTAGTTATGGTGCCACGCCACAGATGCGATGCCCTTGTCCGCATCATGGCACGTACAATATGCGGACCGTCCGTGGCCAGGGGTTCACTATCGTAGCACGTACATCAAGGAGGCTCGGCACGCTGGCCCGCACTCCCTCCCGTAGTGCAGTGGGGCCTCACATGCACTGCATGATGTACTTGTCCGGCCACACTTGTCCCCATCTGCGTTGTGTTAGGTATGCTGGCCTTGTTTGACATCAAGAGGGTACGCAAAGCCAAGGCCGGCCATGCCACGATGGAGTTTGCGGAGGAGACCAACGGCATCAGGAGCAAGCTACGAAAGCGGTTTGGCGAGCGTAGTGAGTGGTTGCTCCGATGATACGTTGCTGGCCCAAGCTGCGTGTACCCCAGCGGAAGCATTGTTATGTTATGTTACAGGCTGCTACCCGATACGAACCAGAGTGGTCAGGGTAGTTCATTCAGCGCCATCTGGCGTGCGTGAATCAACCGGTGCACAAATCCAGCGAGTGCACGTGGATCAGACATGGTCATGAGCGTCTCCATATCTTGCTCAAAATCGAAATTGTTGATATGTATGTGTGACCGGCCGGCAGCCAAATAACTCAGTTCGCACACTCGCCGCTGTCGGTAGCACCTACACGATGTTTGCATTTACGTCTGCCGCTTGCCTTGCCGCTTACGTTGGGCGAGTTTGCTGAATAGCTATACGCGTTTTGAATGCCGCTGCCTGTGGTTGAAACGACAAAAAGCTGCTGGTCTTGCAACCGAAGCGGACATGTGCATGTAGCTCTACATACAAGGTGTGACATGACATTGCACCGATGGCGTGATTGGCGGCGACCCCTGCGGCTGGGCGCTGGGGTGTTGTACAGCGCGATGGCAACCGTTGCATGGGCCACCATACATAACGAAGGTGCAGAGGGCGCAACAGGTATGCGTTGAATGCGTTGATAAACGTCCTGCCAGATCTCAGTGGCTTGGGCGCACTGCAGCACTGCAACTATCAAAGCACGCGCACAGTCTATAACAGAGGTTACAAAGTCTACAAAGTCACTTCTTATCAAGGGCCCGAGTCGGGGCTAGTCCTATGCGATCGAGTGTTCGGCCTTCAGGTGTACTGGTGCTTTACACTAGAAACTAAATGCAGCTGCCAAATACGAACTTGAATTATATGCGGTCTTAACAGCCCCCGATCAAGTGAAAAGGCACCAAACGACCATCCAAACAGGCATTCGGATGCCTCCAAACCGTTTGCGCGCGTTGTACTGGTTGAAACAATCGCCTCTGCTCTCATAGTAAGAGGACGCCTGCCCCATGTATATGCCGCTTGGGTGAACTCCGCCATCCATAACATGCTGCTTTTGCCGCCATCCACCTACACCTGCTTAGGGGTACATCTTGTCGCCGGGGCTGCGCGCGTTCATTCGCCCTTTACAACGATGCTGCAGACGATGAGGAGTACGAGGCCAAGGACGACCGCCCAGACGACCTTGAGATGGCTTTCGACTCACTGGGGATGGATCCGTTGCACCAGTTGCTACCAAGCGATAACGATGAGGAGCGTACTGCGTTAGTATAACGCGTGAGCGTGCGCAACATATGCTGTCGTGGACGTTGAGGAATGCATCGGTAGTTTGCGTATTTGACACCATTTGAAATGGGATCAACTGGCCCTACGGTAACTGCCCAACTTCATAACAATGATAATACATCTTCGCAGGGATGAATCGTGCCTGCCATTTTGCTGCCGACTCGCACGCGGAGAATGTCCCGGAGAGTAACGGTTCTTACCGTCTGCAGTAACTGTCCAATGCACCGGAGTCGCACAAGGTGTTCGTCCACCAGCCACAATTGCGTTAATTGGGTCGCAACGGGCTTGTGACGAAATCACCCGTGTGACTACGGTGTGTGATTCTTTAACACAATAAGATGCCATGCAGATTGCCATGATCGGCTGCGGCTCAAATTGCCTAGTAGGCATACCCAGGCGCATTCACAATGAGACCGGCTCCTTTCGGCTATGCTTATGGCATGCTGTTGTCTTTTCGTTACTGTATGTAGAGGATGAGCCGTGACGACCGCTTTGCCAACCTTGGCTTGCGGGATGAAAGCGACGTCATGGACACCGACAACCGAATAGGCATCGGCGACACCGTTGATGTTATGTTCCACGAGGACGCCAAACCGGGTCGCGGAGCACAGTACTACGTTGCCTACGTAGCCTACGGTAAGGCCAAGCTTATCAATTACCCACCCTTCCCTTATTGCGCTTGCTCAGCAGTCGTGTTGTGTATGTGGGCGCACACTCCTATACACAGGTCTGGGCATAGCGCAGAATGAGGGGCCAACTGCCACGCTTACCCCGCCCTGACCATGTTGCGCACCAATTGAATCCAGCTGAGTATTATCTGGGCCGTTAGCCATGCATGCCAATGATGATCTGGGCGCATGCAGCTGGTTGGCTATTGGCTTGATCATGGACGTACGGCCAGACGAGATGTGGCGTCCTAGCGAAGCACACACAGTTTTGGTCGACGACCTTTGGACGCCTGTTCACTCACAATGGCACCAAGCAGGGCCGGCCCAATCTGAGGCGACCGTTGATGAATGGCTGTATTTGTATGAGCACGCGTGTATGCCAAATGCATGTCCCGGCAACCAGCGTGTAGCGTTTTGTATCCGTTGGACGCTGAACAGTATCAGGGTGGACGATGCTGCTTGGCGTGGCTTGGCCATTGAACACCACGGCCAGACTGGTCGCAACCTCCCGTGGCGATCGTGCCGTTCACTCACAATGCCGTTCATTTACAAAGCACCTTAACACATGCGGTTTGACCCAGGCGTAACGTTTCCTCTTTCCCCTTTTTTTCACACCCAGCGCGGCACACGACACACCCGCGCTCACTACACTGGCGAGCCCGTAGATGCAGATCAAAGCCCCTGTTACAGTTTGCCTTGCCCCGAGCACCAGTGTTGTCTGTGGCGGTAATAACTAACCCTAACCCTGGTGCTTTGCTCCTGCCTCTGCTCCCTGCCCGCAGGTGTAGTAGTAAAACTAGAGCTGTCTACGACTAGCAGCAAGCGAGCCAGCGGCAACGTGCGCAAGAGCGCCCAGGAAGTGGGCCTTCTGAATGCGAACGGTTACGCGAAGATTAAGTAGTGCACAGCACGAGTGGAAAGGATTAAAAGGATGGAAGGAAGAAAGGCTGTAGCAGTGGTGGCAGGAGTGGTGCGCTGCTCTTTGAGATGCCCCTCAGTACGGCTACCACTTTGACATCCATGTTGCTTCTAGTGTAGTTACCTACCCCCGTCCGCATGCTTCCGGGCTGCTGATGGCAAGTATGTGCTGCACCAAGGGGATGAGGCGTATGCCAATGGTCATGCTGCAAAGGCCACGGCGGGCTCTGCGAGGCATACAGCAGGGCCAGTCTAGGAAAGCAGTGGACCCTAGCCAGGTACCATCCATTGAGCATGCACCCAGGGCTTCGATGCTTCGAAGTCAATGTTTGCGCCACAGTTATGAACCAGGTAGGCGCCGGGGTAATCCTGCGGCTGAGTAGTAGCCACCACGGGGCAGCTGGACCCGCAGTTACTGCAATTCAATAGCACTCCCATGTCCGCCTCAGCCTGGACAAGTGCGCTTAGCTGAGCGGTGGGTGCGTCGCGTCGTGAGTACTCTTGCCCATGTATAGTTGGCGGCCACAACAGGTAGGCTCCAAGCACAAGTACTGGACGGAATGCTGAAGTCGCGACGTGTCCAGGCAGCCGATAGGCAGGCTGACAGTTATCACAAGTTGAGAACTGATACCAGCCAATAATGGATTTGGTACTGAGCACTGTTCATGTATACATGTTAACTGTGAATGATGGAATACGCTAAAAATGACCAGATGACCGGCAGCAACAGCAACAATCAGCAGTGACAGCAGCGGCAAAGCAGTTGATGTCTAGTACTGATCCTTTAGAGCTTTGCGTTGGATGTGCCTTGGTTCTAATGAGTTGTGTTCATTAATGCTTCTTGCCTGGCAGCCCTCCCACTCCAAGCGTCCGCCGGAGACAATTCGCGCGGGGTTTGGGGGGTAACTGCCTGCGGCAAAGCGATATGACAAGGCTTGGCGGACATACCTAAATCTAAATGGTGCACTAAATACTGGAACCCCTATGCCTTGCTTGAGCACTGAATACTTGAGCTACTACTAACTGGGCATCATGATTCATCCATGGCATTGTCTCGGCATTGTAACAGTACACGTACCACCACCCTGGTCACTTGTTTCACACAGCCGCTGCGTGAAGCTGGGCCATCCAGCTTGCTTCCCTTGGCCGCTGGCCCACAGGCTCACTAAGGATTGGAGGATGTCCTGCTGCATAGCCACAGGACAACAGCTTGTGTCATGCAGGAGGCCCGTATGAGCACAGGACAACTTGCTGTCGTCCTGTGGAAGCACAGGACAACGGATCATTGTGGCAAGTGGCTTTGTCCTGTCCAGATGTCGTGCCAACCCTCTAGATTGGTGTCCGAGCCGTACCCAACTTCAAGCAGGTGCACGGTGTGCAGCTTGCGATCCTGGGGGTCGGGGCCGGTGTACTCGTCATCCTCGAAGGCGGTGCGCTGGAGCGACGGGATGAGTAGGATGTCTGGGCGGTACTGCCGTATTTCCTCAGCGTGCAAGTCTGGGAGCAGCCAGCCAGGGAGGCGGGTTCCCATGTTGTGCGCAGAGCGCTCGGCTTCCCTTTCTGTGTCCATGAACATGACACAACCCCCGCATCTGCCACGCTCAATAGCCTTTGCAATAGTCTGCACCGCCTTGTTGTGGCGAAGGATGTACTGCTTGTGCATGTCGCGGTGTGAACATCCGGCCATCACGTGTGTACAGCCGTCGGGGCGGTTACACAGCGGGCAGGGTGCCTCACTGGCGTTGTGCCGTCCGTGCGTGGGGTGGTGGCCGTACCGCACGGCCGTCTTGGCGGTGTAAAGCTGGCCATAGCGCACTGTGAGGATGGCCATACTGGCACTGAAGGGCACGTTGGGATTCGTCCACATACCGTTGCTGGCCTTGGGGCACAGGTTAGTTGATGCCGCCCGCCAAAGTTGCTCATAGAGCCTCTCCTCTCCGACGCCTCCGGCGGCCGTCCCAGCTACGCACTGCTTGACGTGTACGTTAAGGTTGTTCACGTATGAGTTCTTGTGTTTGGCCCAGCACAGCCTCTCGTACGGCTTGTTATTGGAGGTTTCCACGAAATCAGGGGCCCTTGCAGTCGTGTGCTCGTCATCGCCACGCTGACGCCCGTCCTGCGCACTCAGCGAGAACATGGCCGCCTCCTGCGCGGCTTTGGTCCGCAATCTCGTTGCCCGCGACGCCCGTATGGCTCTTTACCTTGCGGATGAAGGTGTGGGTGCCCGCTGCGGCGCGCGCCAAGAGCTCCTGCTTGACGGCGGTCAGGAGCGGCAGGTGCTTGCTTTCCCGCAGTAAGTCCGGGCGCCGTATGGCTTTCAGAATGAGGCATTGGGACGCCTGGCTGTCGGTGTATAATTCCAGTGCCGCCTCGCCGCATGCCTCAAGGCGTGGCCCCACCTCACGCACAGCTACGTGGAGGGCACTCAGTTCCGCCCTCTGTATTGTGTTGGTCGCCTCAAAACCGTTCGGGTTGATGCGAAGATGTTGGCATCCAGCATCCTCTCGCCATCTCTTTCTTTCGGGTGCAGGGGCGCAGCGTACACGGCCGCGCCCAGGATGTTGCAGCCGGTGACAGGGTCTTGGATACAGCTCCCGTCTGTGTACACGCCTTTCCCAGGTGCGAAGCGCGCCACTACGTTGGTTGCAGGGTACGCTGCGTGCATACGCTCGACGTCGCTGCTAGGGTTGGCAGGGGGGTCGGCGCCGTATGGCCTGCCGGGGCATGGCGCGGGGGCGGGCCCACCGTGTTTATGGTCATACAGAAGTGCGCGGAGGCGTTTCGGGGTGGGTACCGCTGGCGCGCGGCACGGTGTCGTTGCGCGCGCTCGCTCCTGCGCTGCACCGTAGTCGTGGGTGAAGGGAACCCGGTCGCCGTACCACTGGGTGCCAGGCGGACCTCCCTGAGTGAGCGCATCACGCAGGGCATGCAAACGGCTAAGCCCCCCTGCTGTTCCTGCTGCAGGTAGGCGAGGCCCGCCCCGTTAGCGACGACAAGAACATCCAGCGTCACGTTAGCGACGACAAGAACATCCAGCGTCACGGCGCGCTGTTCGCGGAGGGCTGCAGCGGCAGTCCCAGTCAGCGCCGGCGCCACCAGGCAGGTGCCGCCCGCGCTCCGTTCTGTCCTGTACTGTGCTAGGAGCCGCACCATGGGGTGCCCGTACATGGTAGCAGCAGCCTCCTTGTGGCTCACGGGCATGGCAAAGATTGTCACGGTGGGGATGTCGGGGTAGGCCTGCGCAGATGCAATGGCCCAGCGCATGGCTTTCAGCCTGTCCATGGGGCTGTCACACGGGTGGGCTTGGCTGATACCTACGTGCGCGCAGCTATAGCTGTCGTGCGACGCGCCGAACAGCTGATCCTCCCTCGAACGGGCTGAAGTACGACCAGCAGGTGGGCTCAAAGTCCAACGGTGAGGCATACCTCTCCGTGCTGGCGCCAATCGCTGTCTGCAGCGCCCGCCGCAGCTGCAGCGGGAGGCCTACGTGGTTGCATGTTTTCACACTGTACTGCGGCGTTGTGCGACCCTCTGTGTAGCGTAGGAGCAGCCGGGCAATATCCTCCTCGAAGCCACCCGGGGCAGCAAGTCGGGCGTGGAGCTCGGGCTGCCGCACCCGAGCCTCCAAGTAGCGGTCGTACAGGGCGGCGAGGCGCGTCGCCGGCAGCTGGCCTACATAGGAGCCAGCAGGGCTGTAGGTAAGGGCGGGGCCTCGGCATCGGTAGCACAGCGCCTGCGCACCACAATAGTGTACTTGCCAGTGGGTTGGATGTCCAGGTCTGGGTTGCAGCGCCTTGTGTCAATGTGTACGTACTGCTGCAGGAGCATGCGGTCCAGCAGTTCTGTTGGGTCGGGTCGTTCCCAGAGCCCTTGTCGTTGCGCCTCGCTGAGATGCATGTCGCGTGGCAGCGCCGTACAGTGGGGGAGGCCGGGTTTGGCGGCTCGTGCGCGCGCCTCTTCCATCAGCTTTGCCCACTCGGGTTGCGATGCTTTCATGGTCTCCTCTGGTTCGACTGTGTTGCACCACCGGGTAATGCGAAGGTGGCAACCAATGCCTGTGCCATAGAGTTTCCAAGAGGACGTCGTACTTGCCGTATGGTACTGCATGGCGGCGTATGCCTCAAGCAGGCCCTGGGTCACGATAGAGTCATGCCATTCCACTTCAAAGCTTGTCAGTCGCTCAGCGCTGGGCCGCGCCGTGCCAGATGCCGTACAGCCACCGCGGTACACCCGCGGGATCTTGTTATTGATTGCACCGCTGACAATAGCGCGTACCCGATTGATGGCACCGTCTACCCCGCTGTCGTAAACCTCGTAGGTGAGCTCAGAGGCCAGCGCGGGCGGACAGGCGAGGCGTGCCCTCGGTGTCAGTGCGCCCAACAGGCCCGGTGAGTAGAAGTGCGCGCACGGCCCTCCAGGGCTGGCCGGTGGAGGGCCGGACTGTTGGCACCCCGGCGCCGTGGGTGCGGCCAGACGGGTGGTATCGACCTGCACGTGCAAGAAGCTCGCTGTGCCAGGTTGGCATCTGCCCGCGCATCAGCTCGGCTTGCCTGCGCAGCAGGGCAGCACTCAGCTGCCGGCGGCGCGCTGTGGCCGGCGGCGCAGCAGCATTGCTAGCGGCGCGCCTGCAGGCGCTGAAAAGCTGCTGCGCTTCAGTGACGGTCTCGGTGCGCTCCGTGTCATCCCGTGCAGGTGTCGGCGTGAAGTCTTCGACGAGGCTGTTGAAGAAGCGCCGGCTGACGCAGGTGAAGCGCGTGCCAGTGGGCAGCCCTGCTTATGTTATGTTATGTTACAGGCTGCTACCCGATACGAGCCATAACGGTCAGGGTAGGTCTGGAAAGGTGCACACAGGCTAGCAAGCGCGAGGTCACAGCATATGACCAACACCACCATGACACAACTGCAACCAAACAGCCGACGTCGTATGCGTGTACAGGCAGGTACGGGGACTGTACAGCGCCACACAGAGCAGTTCAGGAGAGAAGATTCCTGAACCGATGACGCCGTGAAAACGTAAGTCCCGAAAACCCTCCCGACGGCACAACCTACAACCTGTACCGCGAGAAGGAGAAGTCATAAAACACGTCCTTGCCGTCCTTTGAGTACAGGATCTCCGCGCCTTTCCGCCAGCGCGGCTTGTAGCCCTTCCCCATGAGCTCCTGAAATACAGGTTGCCGGAGCTTGCGCATGCGCACGCCCTCAGCAGTGAGATAAGGTGCCACGGTGATGCCAAAGTTGACAGCCAGCTTCTCAGCAAAGCCCTTGAAGTGCTCCAAGTCATCCAAACAAAAGACATAGCCAAGCTCAACTTATCATTGCCTTTGTGCACATTGTCCGGGTCACGGGCTTCTGGCACGTCCTCAAAAGTGCAGCGCTCAGCGACATCCGTTGGCACACCAGAAACCACCAGACACGAACGCAGGCGGCTCTGCAGGCTCTGGCCGGTGAGGCTGCCCGGCAGCTCCGCCTTGTCCACGTTGCGAAGCATGTACTTGTTGGGGACCACAAGCCCGCTGGGTTCAGCCACGGAGCCTGCCTGGTTTGCTTGCGCTGCTTGCGGAGCAGGATGGGCCGTTTCCCTGTCCGCTTGCAGCTTCTCTAACGCTGTGACCCTCTCCATCAGCTGCTTTATGGTCGCTTCCTGTGCTGCGATACGTTCTGCATTTCCCAGTGGCTTTGCTGCGCCTTTTACTGGTGCCGAAGGCGAGGTGGGCGAGCCACGGCCAGTACCCCAGCGCAATGCCATCCATCAGCGCGTTGTGTTGAGCTGTGTTGAGGCTTGTGGTGCTTTTGTTGGGTTGTGTTGTTGTTGCAGGTGGTGTTTACGTTGTGTTGCGCGGTGTAGGGCCGCGTTCGGGTTGTGTTGGGTTGGGTTGGGTTGTGTTGTGTTGTGTTGTGTTGTGTTGTGTTGTGTTGTGTTGGTTCCTCATCAATGATTGCGCTGTGCACCTTGCGCGCGGCGAGGGCGTGCACGTTCCGTAGCCCAGGTGCTTGAGTCCGGGTATTGTTTGGCAAAGTGCGTCTCCGCCGCATTAGCACCGCTACGGCCGACGGGGCTGTCATGGCTGTGCGCGGCGGGTGCCGCCTCTTTACTTATGGGGTTGACAGTGGGCCCTGTTTCAGGCTCATGCTCTGGGCGCGGGAGGCGCGTCGGGCGCTGCGGCTCCATATCATCGGCTGCGCGCTTGCGCGGGTCTGACGTGGGGTTGGCAGCCCCCAGTCTGGCACTGTGTGCAGACGGGCTGGGTGCCTCATCCCTCGTGCCTCGTGGTTCAGCCCGTGTTCTGCCTCGGATAGCGCGAGGGTAAGCCGGTTCAGGGCGACCTCATGTCGGTTGCGTGCGGCCTTCCCTAGTCGGCGGCGGAGCTCGGTGGAGGTGATCAGGTGGTCTGGTGCGTTCAGATCGACAAGATCTGAGAGGTCAAGGCCAACTTCAAGGAGCGGGAGAACGTGGGCGGGCAAGAGCGTGTTGTCGGCGGTTGGCTGCGCCGAGCGCAGGGCCTGCCAGACGCGCTTGGTGGTGGTGCCGAAGGCCCTACCGTGGTCATCCAGGGCTAGCTGATGCTCCTGCATCAGGTGAAGTTGCTTCAGCGTGCTGTAGAAGGCATACTCGTTTCGGAGCAGGTCTGCGCCCAGCGCCAGCGCGGCGCCTCCCAGCCGTTGGTGCTGCAGTGTGAGCAGGGCGCGGGTGACGATGCCCAGGCGGCCCGGGTCATTGAGCGCCCGCACGAGGCTGCGCGTGGCGCGCTGCACGTACTCGACCAGTACAGATTCCACCCCGAGCCCATATGACTCATGTGGCAGCAGGATGGCCCTGGTGGGGAAGCTGCTGGGGAGACCACAACATTTGCGAACCACGCGTGCGATGGTGCCGTCAATCTGCAGGATGTAAAGTTTCGTGTACGGCATGCATGCCATACTATAGGTAGCTGTTGGTTTTAGGCAGGTCTTTATAATGTGGAGGCACTGTCGCTTTGAAGCCATTGAGGAGGCCAGGGCCTCGCCTTTTTGCTTCAACGCGTGCTTGACAGCAGCTGCCTGGGCGGACCAGTTGAGCGTCAGCGTGATCTGGACCCCTAGGTACTTGTACGGTTCCGTGGGTGGTAGGTACGGTATTGGCTTTCCGGCTATATGGATGCCGCTGCTTGCATCCTTCGCTTCGAGGCGCCGGCGCAGCGTTTTGGGGCATGTCGGGCCAGCTAAACCTTTGTCCGTACGTGCTGTACCGTGAAGGATGGCGGTGACAGCGCACTTGCTGTGGTTCACCTCAATACCGGACCATTGCTGGAATTCGCCAATCTTGGCGGCCTGGATGCGCGTGTCCCCGATTCTGGCGGTGAGCACGGCCAAGTCATCCGCGTACGCGGGCGCGCTGCACTGGTGTTGGTCGTTGAGTTCGTTGGACAGGCATCCGTACCGGTATCCACGCCCACCCGAGTGGAGCTAGCGTTGAAGCGGTTCGGTGAAGATGATGAAGAGCAGCGGGGATAGGGTGTCTCCCTGTACCGTGCCATCCTGTATGGGAATCGGCGCCGTAGCGCCCTGCGGGATCGTAATGCACGTGGCTGCGCAGCTGTAGAGGTTCTTTACAACCTCAATGGCATCAACGGTAAAGCCCAGGTCGTACATTATCATTAGTAGCTTGTCGTGGTCTATCGTGTTGAATGCGGCGGAGAAGTCAACGTACAGGATGTAAAGGTCTTGCACAGTGAGGGCAGCGTCCTCAATGACATGCAGCATGTTCTGCAGCTGCCGTTCAGTGTTGCGGTGCCTGCGGAACCCTTCTTGTAGCGTGCTCAAGATGTGGTTGCGTTCGGCGTAGTCAGCGACGGCCGACGTGATGAGGCTGGTCCACACTTTGTAGATGGTATTCGCAAGCGCGATGGGCCGGTAGTTTTTGACTAACATTGGGTCGTCTTTTTTGTACAGCAGGACGGTGTTGGATTGTAGCCAGCGCGCAGGGGTCTGGCCCTTAATCCACATAACTGCCATCATTGTGTGTAGGGCACGTAGGACGGGGTCTGGGAGGCACCGTAGGAGTTCATTGGGCACCCCGTCAGGCCCTGGACTCTTGTTGTTGGCCAGGTGCTGGATGCACGAGGGAACGCCGCCGGGCTGGCAATGTGTGGGAGGAGGTTGGCCTGCTGGCCTTCGGCTGTACTTGTGTCGCCTCTTGCGGCTGCGCCGCATGTGGGGTGCAGGCGGTTAATGCGGTCGTCAGCTCCCTTCTTCGCCCACGGGTAGTTGCGCGCAGCCTCGCCGGGTAGGTAGCGGCCAGTGCGGGGGCCTCCGATCGGTGCGGCCTGGGCGGTATAGTAGGTGCTGAGGCAATCCAAGAGGCCCTCCTTGTCAGTGTGTATGCGCCCAGTCTCAGGGTGCTTGAGGGCGCTGATGCCCGTCGTTTGGCCGGCGGCGGCGTTGGCAAAGATGCTCCGGTGGCCCCGGCGCGGTTGCATCGCCAGGAGCCGTTGGAAGCGTTTGCGGCTGCGGGATGCGTTCTCCTTGTGAATGGCCTGGCTGAGATCAGAGATAGCTGTCCGCACGGCCTGCAGCTCCTTGTGCACGGTTTGGCTGTTGTCATGGTCCGGCCTGGCCACAACCTCGTCCGTCGCCATTTCGTGCACGCCGCCCTTGTATTGCGCTGTGAGCTGCATGCGGAGCTGCTTGTGCCGGCGGCACAGGGTGCGCATGCGTCGCTGTTGGCGGCGCTTGGGCTTGGCACATGGGGTGGGCGGAGGTTTCTTCCTGAAGTGCGGGAGGGCTAGTGTCATGCCCTGCTCCAAAAACCTGGCTCAGCACGGTGTCCCAGTCCTCAAGCCTAATGTCCCTTATGCTTGGGTGCTGCCGCAGTGCTTCAAGGTCTGGTCCAAGCGGGGACGAGGTGACTGCCATCTGGATGGCCTCTTCGGCTGCTATGACCTGCGTTTGGAGGGCTGGGCTGCCGAACGCGGTGAGCTGCGCTGCGAGCGCTGCCTTAGCGGCGTCCTTCTTGGCCTTGCTTAGGGGGAGCTGCACACCTTGCCATGGGCTGCGCTGGGTCCGCGCCGCTGCGTCGGCGACCGGCGCCTCAAACAGGCACAGCGCGGGTAACGGGAGGTAGGAGTGGAGAGCATGGTGATCGTAACCGCCGCCGCAGGCCTCGGCTGTCTCCGGCCAAGGGGCGTTGGCGCCGTCACCGGCTGCACTGAGAAGCGTTTGCTGCGTGTACTTGGACACGAGGATGTCGTCGATGCGGCTGCTGTGTACGAGGGCTCCGCATTGCCACTGCTCGTACGTGTGCGCACGCTGTTGTCCGCTGCCCCGCAGATCACCGGCAGGGCAGAGACTGGCACGCTGGACGAAGCCTCCATGGGCCTTATCGGCAGCGGTGAGTTCGCCCGTGGAGCGATCGGTCGTGAGCAGTGCTGCGTTCATGTCGCCTGCCACAAGCAGGTGCTCATGCCGGTCCTCAGCGGCCGCGGCGGCGGCGCAGCAGTAGTCATAGGTGGCACGCCGGACGTCGGGCTCGTCGCAGGGCACATATACCCCAATAATGTGTAGCGGAGCTCTGTGCGGTGTGCGCACCGTGCAGTGGACTACGTGGCCATGCAGCTGCACGGGGATGGCGGCGGCGGTGACACTGCCACAGCGGCTAAAGCGCTCCGCGACACCGACAACGACACCCGCTCGGCCCGGCGCGGGCCGGTGTGCCCGCCTCTTTGCCGGCTGTGGCACATTGCTGTGGAAGGTAGCGTAGTTACTTGCCAACTCACGTTTGATGTGCTGGATGTGGTAATGGCTGGTGCTGCGCAGCTTCGTCTCTGTCAGCACGACCACGTCTGCTGCCCATTCATCGATGGCTACAAGGGCGCTTGCGATGTGCGAGACCAGCCCCCGCACGTTCAAGGTCACAACGTGGAGAGTGTCTGTCGAGCGCCGCCGGGTGCGCTGTTGGCCGGGATGTGCGGCAGGGGCATCGTGCGGGGGTATGGCAGGTCGGTCATCCGCTTGGGGCGGGCCTGCCTGTGGGGCGGGGGCCTCAGGCGCTGCTGCTGGCCCTGCGGTCCCGTCGGGGCTGGGCGCAGCCCCCTCTGCCTCCGCCAGCCCTGTCGTCGCCGCCGCCACCGCCCCCATCTCTGGCGCACCGGTACGGGCTGCATCTCTGCGGGCGTACGAGGTAATGGTGGCCTGGCGCTTTGGGGGGGGGGCGGTGGGCTCAACTGGCCTGGTTGCCGGTCTGGGCTGTGCCCCGGCGTGCTGAGTATCCGCCGTACGGTTGGCATTCCGAGTGGCCGGGGCTCGCGCTGCGCGCACAGGCACCTGCGCGCGGGCAGCGAGTGCTTGCTGGCGCAGCTGCTGGCCGACGGGTGGTGGGGGTTCTGCCGCCAAGTGTGGCTGGTCGTACGTGGCCAAGGCTGGGGCTGTCGGGGGTTGGGCCTCCCCGTTGATGTGGGGAGCGGCGGCTGGCTCTTGCCTCCGGCGGCGCGCCGGTGGTGTATCAGCCACGTCCTGCCTTTGCCGCGGGGGTGGGGGCGGCGGCGTGTAACGCAGGGCTGAGGGCATCTGCCCTTGCGCCAGGAACACATCGCCAGGGGTCAGGCAGTACATGTCCCCCGCGTGCGTGCGGGCTAGGGCGGCCCAATCTTTTGATTGCATGGGGCTGATGGCGCTGGCTGCGGCGCGTGAGTCAATATGATACCAGCGGCCGCCCCTGAGACACACCGCCGTAGCATGGTCCTCCGTGCCTAGGATAAAGCCGAGCACGCGGTGTACAGGGGGAATCTGGCTTATGATTCCGGCTTTCGTCCTGCCTGCGACTGACCCCACGTGCTGCAGGTACACGTATGGGCTGGTGGCGCCGATTACATGCACATGCTGGCGCATGACGTGGTTGAGGGCCACGTCGCAATGTTGCACTAGTGGTTGGCACCACAGGGCACCACAGTGGTGCTTGTGTGGTGCACACCAGTCGGTGTGATGTGGTGTGCACCACTTTTACACCACTGTGGTGCGGATGCCCCGGCCCGCACTGGGATGCGGCAGCTCGGGTGGAGTATACCACTGTGGCGCAGAAGTCGTGGTAGCCCCCACCAAGCATCCGCCACTCTAGTCCATCCCATCCTAGCTGCCGGCCGTGAGCGCGCCCATCCTGGGCAGAGGGGGTGGTGTGCACCACTTTTACACCACTGTGGTGCCGATGCAGTGCGCCTCGCCACTCGTCGCATCCCGGGTGGTGCGAGCCACGCGGCACAGATCTCGTGGTAGCCCCACCAAGCACCCGCCACTCTAGTCCACCCCATCCTAGCTGCCGGCCGTGAGCGCGCCCATCCTGGGCAGAGGGGATGGTGTGCACCACTTTTACACCACTGTGGTGCCGATGCAGTGGGCCCCGCCACTCGTCGCATCCCGGGTGGCTCGCACCACGCGGCACAGAACTTGTGGTAGCCCCCACCAAGCACCCGCCACTCTGGTCCACCCCATCCTAGCTGCCGGCCGTGAGCAGGCCCACCCTGGGCAGAGGGGATGGTGTGCACCACTTTTACACCACTGTGGTGCCGATGCAGTGCGCCTCGCCACTCGTCGCATCCCGGGTGGCTCGCACCACGCCACACAGAGCGTGTGGTAGCCCCCACCAAGCATCCGCCACTCTAGTCCACCCCATCCTAGCTGCCGGCCGTGAGCGCGCCCACCCTGGGCAAAGGGGATGGTGTGCACCACTTTTACACCACTGTGGTGCCGATGCAGTGCGCCTCGCCACTAGTCGCATCCCGGGTGGTGCGAGCCACGCGGCACAGAGCGTGTGATAGCCCCCACCAAGCACCCGCCACTCTGGTCCACCCCATCCTAGCTGCCGGCCGTGAGCGCGCTTACCTTGGGCAAAGGGGATAGCGTGCACCACATTTACACCACTGTGGTGCCGACGCACTGCATCTCGCCACGCCTGGCATCCTGAGTGGCTCACACCGCGCTGCGCGTGGTAGCCCCCACCATGCACCCGCCACTCCATTCCACCCCATCCCATCCTAGCTGCAGGCCGTGAGCGCGCGCCGGGCGCACTAGGTGGTGAGTGTGCACTATGTTGCACAGAGAGTATCCGGGCGCACTAGGTGGTGAGTGTGCACTATGTTGCGCAGAGAGTGTCGCATAGAGTATCGTAGCCCTAACCATATGTCACCCATTCCAGCCTACCAAATCATATGTCACCCAATCCTGCCTCCCCTCAGGTAGCTGGGTCATCCCACAGCCGGAAGATGGTTTCCACCTCATACACGTGGTGTGGTTGAAATGACGGCCATACTGATGATTCATTACTTCCAACTGTTCATGATGTACTATACACTATGTATGCACGGCACTAATAACCAGGAACAGATAGAGCAGCACACCAGCTGACCCACACAACATCAACATCGGTTACACTGCAGCATACCCGATCGTCACTTACAAATAAGAGCAATGAAAGCAACAGCAGCACCAATGAGCACCTGTGTGTATCCAAGCCAACACTCAGTACATGATTGCCTCCTCATCCTCATCCACGCCCTGGTTATCCAGGAGGTCGGCCCCTGCCTCCGCTGACGGGCTGCCATTCTGCACCTCCAGGTACCGGCCAACCTTCTCTGGGTTGGGCATGGGCTTGCCGTTTGGCAGCCTGCTAGGCATGGTGGACCTGATCAAGTCCTCCATGGCTTGCTCCCGGTCAGCCGACTCGACCAGATCAGTAATGGCATGCCGCTTGATCTGTGTCCAGCTGATAGTAGCAAGCATGTGGTCCTTGAAGATTGCATAGCCCTCTTGTTCGTTGCTGACCGAGCCCCTTGGAGCACCAGGGCCCGCTGTGCCTTTCAGGCACTCAGGCTTCTGGATCTGCATGGATCAGAGGGTAACGAGGCAATTCCGTAAGGAGGCAATCTCGCATAATGGACTCTTCACCCATAAGCATGCACGTGTGTTTAGTGGGCAGCCCGATAAGAAGTGACTTGGATAAGCAACGAATAGCAGAGCACCAGCACAACACACCAGCACAACGCCAGGCAGCTTTGTAGGCAGGCAGTGTGTTTTGGCAAGTGGCTGGCAAACGGTTGCGTGCAGCAGGCGGTAAAAAAGCAAGGAAAGAATGTATATAAACTCGCTTTCCCACCCAGCCCGCCCTTGCCTGTCACAGGACGAAGACGATCAAGCCCATTCCAACCCGTGGCTTGACCTCGGCATCCACGCGCTGGCTGGTGTCGCTGACCCCGCCCCCTGAAGACTTGAAGATGTTGCTTGGCTTTGGCTCTACGTGGAAGGGATAGGCAGGGATTGAGGGGTGCATTGCTTATGATAGGGCACCAGGAAGTGAGGTGGGTAGGTGGGCAGGCTGTGTGTTTTAAAACCATGGTGGGCCAAGACAGGAGGGTGGCCTAGGTGGCCCACCCGTCTGTCCCACCGGGTGGGATAAGGGGTAGGGCAGGCGCAAGGCAGGGGGGTTCTCATTGGGGTGATGGGGGCCTGGTTGGGGGCTGGGGGGCGGCGGGGCGGCGGGGGGTTTTGGGGCTGGGGGGGCTGGGCGGCAGCCGCTGCCGGGGGTGTTGGGGCTGGGGTTTTGGGCTGGGGGACGGGCAGGGTTCAACCCCCTTCAACCCCCTTGACTTTTGCCCTGCCCGAACCCGCCCCCCAGCCCCCAAGTACCCCACTGAAGTTGGGGAAGCAGGGCTAAGCGGCACTTATGGCTACTGATGGCTATGCAAAGCTCACACCTACCAAGGCGGGGCACGGTGGAGGACAAAGCCATACAGTATGGCCTCAAGCAGGCAAGCCGCAAACGTGTCCGAGCCCAGCTTCCCGTCACACTTTGGGCCATCTAGGAAGCCCGGATTCAGAACCTGGGCCACCAGCGCATCCTTCTTGGGGAAGGCCACACTTTGCAGGGCCTCCTGCTTGCACACGGGCGGGTGCACAACAAAGGACAACTGAGTGTGTGTCAGAGGACTGAGTGAGGATGAGGATGTTTTTTGCCGTATGCCCGTGAGTGCGCGTGTGTGTGAGAGAGAGAGTTCAGAGAGTGTGTGTGTGGGGGGAGGGGGGCTGTTTGGTGTGTGTGTGTGTGTGTGTGCCGTGAGTATCTTCTTCTTCTTTCGTAATTAGAGTGTGCCGTGAGTGAGAAGGGGGGGGGGGTGCGCCAGCCATGAACGTGTGCCAGCCATGAATGAGTGCACGGTGCGGTGCGGACAAACGCTGGCCTCCTCGTCGCAATGTTGCACTAGTGGTTGGCACCACAGGGCACCACAGTGGTGCTTGTGTGGTGCACACCAGTCGGTGTGATGTGGTGTGCACCACTTTTACACCACTGTGGTGCGGATGCCCCGGCCCACACTGGGATGCGGCAGCTCGGGTGGAGTATACCACTGTGGCGCAGAAGTCGTGGTAGCCCCCACCAAGCATCCGCCACTCTAGTCCACCCCATCCTAGCTGCCGGCCGTGAGCGCGCCCATCCTGGGCAGAGGGGGTGGTGTGCACCACTTTTACACCACTGTGGTGCCGATGCAGTGCGCCTCGCCACTTGTCGCATCCCGGGTGGTGCGAGCCATGCGGCACAGATCTCGTGGTAGCCCCCACCAAGCACCCGCCACTCTAGTCCACCCCATCCTAGCTGCCGGCCGTGAGCGCGCCCATCCTGGGCAGAGGGGATGGTGTGCACCACTTTTACACCACTGTGGTGCCGATGCAGTGGGCCCCGCCACTCGTCGCATCCCGGGTGGCTCGCACCACGCGGCACAGAACTTGTGGTAGCCCCCACCAAGCACCCGCCACTCTGGTCCACCACATCCTAGCTGCCGGCCGTGAGCGGGCCCACCCTGGGCAGAGGGGATGGTGTGCACCACTTTTACACCACTGTGGTGCCGATGCAGTGCGCCTCGCCACTCGTCGCATCCCGGGTGGCTCGCACCATGCCACACAGAGCGTGTGGTAGCCCCCACCAAGCATCCGCCACTCTAGTCCACCCCATCCTAGCTGCCGGCCGTGAGCGCGCCCACCCTGGGCAAAGGGGATGGTGTGCACCACTTTTACACCACTGTGGTGCCGATGCAGTGCGCCTCGCCACTAGTCGCATCCCGGGTGGTGCGAGCCACGCGGCACAGAGCGTGTGATAGCCCCCACCAAGCACCCGCCACTCTGGTCCACCCCATCCTAGCTGCCGGCCGTGAGCGCGCCCACCTTGGGCAAAGGGGATAGCGTGCACCACATTTACACCACTGTGGTGCCGACGCACTGCATCTCGCCACGCCTGGCATCCTGAGTGGCTCACACCGCGCTGCGCGTGGTAGCCCCCACCATGCACCCGCCACTCCGTTCCACCCCATCCCATCCTAGCTGCAGGCCGTGAGCGCGCGCCGGGCGCACTAGGTGGTGAGTGTGCACTATGTTGCACAGAGAGTATCCGGGCGCACTAGGTGGTGAGTGTGCACTATGTTGCGCAGAGAGTATCGCATAGAGTATCGTAGCCCTAACCATATGTCACCCATTCCAGCCTACCCAATCATATGTCACCCAATCCTGCCTCCCCTCAGGTAGCTGGGTCATCCCACAGCCGGAAGATGGTTTCCACCTCATACACGTGGCGTGGTTGAAATGACGGCCATACTGATGATTCATTACTTCCAACTGTTCATGATGTACTATACACTATGTATGCACGGCACTAATAACCAGGAACAGATAGAGCAGCACACCAGCTGACCCACACAACATCAACATCGGTTACACTGCAGCATACCCGATCGTCACTTACAAATAAGAGCAATGAAAGCAACAGCAGCACCAATGAGCACCTGTGTGTATCCAAGCCAACACTCAGTACATGATTGCCTCCTCATCCTCATCCACGCCCTGGTTATCCAGGAGGTCGGCCCCTGCCTCCGCTGACGGGCTGCCATTCTGCACCTCCTCCAGGTACCGGCCAACCTTCTCTGGGTTGGGCATGGGCTTGCCGTTTGGCAGCCTGCTAGGCATGGTGGACCTGATCAAGTCCTCCATGGCTTGCTCTCGGTCAGCCGACTCGACCAGATCAGTAATGGCATGCCGCTTGATCTGTGTCCAGCTGATAGTAGCAAGCATGTGGTCCTTGAAGATTGCATAGCCCTCTTGTTCGTTGCTGACCGAGCCCCTTGGAGCACCAGGGCCCGCTGTGCCTTTCAGGCACTCAGGCTTGAGTGTCCTCGTGGCGCTCACTTGGCTTCTGCTTCTGCTTCTGCGAACAACACAATGGATACCGCCGTTAGACACTGTTGCCCTCAGAGGTGGCAGCCAAAAGGAGCCGTGGCGTGCGAGGTGAGGTATGCTGGCCAGTGGTGCGAATGCTGACGCTGTGCCTGATAACCTCGGCTTGGGACGTGCTTCGGTCTCCTTCGCATCCCGGTGTGCACCACCCCCCGTGCTCCACCATGTCACCGGGTAAAACCGGTGCCAGCGAGCGGGAGACGTGGTACGAGGGTGGTGCAGCACGAAACGGGCTCTGCGCAATATTGGCTCCTCAGGCAGTGTCAAGGAGAGCCTTGCTCCTTGGCGGTCAGGCTGGGCAACGCCCCCCGTGCTCCACCATGTCACCGGGTCAAACCGGTGCCAGCGAGCGGGAGACGTGGTACATGGGCGCCCCAAACAGATTGGTGTTCGGCAGACCGGCAAGGTCCTTTCCTGTCCCCTGGCCGCAGCAGCGCGACCCCTGACGCTTTCCCGCCATTCCCCTGTTCGAACTACAGCACCTCGCCCAGCCTCAGCCCCCGCCCCCCGACAGCAGTGCTGCAACATATGCAGGCCAGGAACATCAGCCAGCAGTCAGCAAGCATGCGGCCCTCGCTTGTAGCGCCAGCAGCCCCTAGTTGGCACTGTGGCCCTTTCGACCGCGGCCGATGTGACAAAACCGTTGGTCACACTTCACGCCGGCAGCACCGGCCTCAGCCCCAGCCAGCTAACCCTTGCCTACTCAGCTGCCCACGCCCGGTAACCAGACCGCTGGGCGCAGCGTCCCAAAGCACGATAAACAGGCGCCTGAACGTACCGTACAGCCATTACGGCAGCCATTCCTCTGCCTTTCTCCACCAGCCGGGCCAGGCCCAGACGCGCACGGCTCAAACAACGGCCCTGACCAGCTCCAGCAAAACACACCGCCGCTGCGCAACAGCAGTGAACTCTTCCCAACGTGGGGCAGTCCACGGCAGCCACTCCAGGCCAGCTCCCGTACGCTGCAAACGGGTGGTAGAAGTGGGTGGTCTCCGCACAGTGAGCAGCCCCGTGGATTTCGACCCAGTGCAGGGAAGGACGAAGCCTTAGCCTCTCCCCGCTCCTTGCTCCCCCACGCGCAGCCGACACCGCTCCCAACCGCAGCCGTACAAGTGCCGGCCCGCCACGGCTTGCGAAACAGCACAGGCATGATGGTGCACGTACTCGATGACTGCACGAGGGATGGTTATCACCATACATGGCGCACAGCACAACCTAGGAGTACAAGCTGCGAGCGCCCACACCGCTATACAGCCCACCAGTCGCTCAACTACCGCGATGGAGGTTGCATCGCCTCTGCACCCCAGCAGAAGGGGGCCGTGTAGACCCGCACCAACTAAAGCACGCAGGGCAGAATCAATCCCGTTGCCGCCCCTGTACCCACGTGGCTCTCCGTGCCACTGGATGCGGTACCCGCACACCCTCACGCACCTCCTTGCCTCTCCCAACTATGGCCCTGCCGTCCCGCAAATGTGGCCACTGCAAACCCCCCCAAGACACTGCCACACCGCGTGTGGGACTGGGACATACCCAGCCCGTACGCGCGCGTGCACAGTTGGCATCTCAGCTCTTCCTTGTTGTCGAAGGCATACTGCTCACCGCCCTGCTGCTGCGCTGTACGGCATGGCGGCGGCCGTGGCCCGCGGTGCGGCTGTCGGCACGCCTGCGCAAGCGCGGCGACCGCGCGCTGCGCCACTGGGCAGGGGCACGCGCCACCCGCTGGGCGCGCGTCGCCTACGCCGTAGAGACCATTAACATGCTTTTTGATGTAACATGCATGTGCGCCTGCCAGACACCGCTCGTGCAAGCTGTCATGTGCACTTGCGCTGCAGCAATGCACGCAAACAGGCCGCTGATGAGCGCACTCGAGTATTACACCCGGCGCATCGCTGTGCACGGTGCGCATGGAACCAGGCTGGTTGCCCAGGCACTGAGCGTGAATGGCCGGGCGGCAACAGCGTACCTCCCCCTGCTCCGCGCCCGGTGCTTCGACCTCGTGCGAGCGGCACTCCGCAGCAAGCTAGCGTACGCGCAAGAGCAACTGCACAAGATGCCGGCACTGCTCCGGCACGTCCGGCGGCGCTCGCAACGCATGATACAGCGGATTGCTAACCCATTCCAGTACATCCCAGCCCACATCACGAGGAGGCGCGGTGGCAGCGACACGGAGGGTGAGACCCCGCGGCTCCTGCCGCACAGCTACGCAGCATCCGCGGCGCAACCAGTGCGCACGCAGCAGCGTGACTCACATCCGCAAGCCCAGGTACGAAACAACACAACGCCCCCATGCGGTGGGGCCCCCGGCGCCGCCTTGCACAGGCAGCAGCCCCAACACACCCAAACGGCCGGAACAGCGGCCCCCCAGCCGTGCCCCATCATGTGGCCCCCGTGGCGGCCGGCCCGTCGGGACGCCATTTCACGAAGCACAAGACCGCAGCATGTGCCAAGTGCATGCCATCAACAACCTGCTGGGCCGCCAGCTGCTACACCCCGACGCTGTGCTAGCCTACTGCGAGGCCGAACAGCGCCGCACAGAGCACGAGGCTCCAGCCGCCAGCACCTTGTGGCGGGCCGCCTTCGAACCTAAGGAGGGCCAGTTCAGCGTCATGGCCGTCAACCACTACGTGCGCCAGCATGTGCGAGTGGTAGGCACGGCGAGCCCATACGTGTACCTGGAGGGCAGAGGGTCCGTCACAGGCAAAAGCAAGGAGCAGCTCATTGCCTCGATCCCGCCAGACACCCGCACGCTTGGGTTCATCCTGGGCACAGATAGGCATGCAACCGCGATATGCATGCGAGGAGACAACTGGTATCACATCGACTCGCTCAACCCGTGCAGCGCAACGACCTGCATGCAGGATGCCGACTGGGCCCGCATCGCACGGCTCGCTGGGACTACCATGTACTGCTTAGTCAATGGCGACGTGTACCAAGCGCGGAACCAAATGCCACCCGCCCTGCGCTACACCCCCGCCGCCGCCCCTGCCACCAGCGCCGAGCTGCGCACACCTCGCACCAACCAACACGGACGGGGCGCCGGCCCACCGGCAACGCACAGCCGGTGTCGTACGGACTGGCACCGACCGGCCCACTGGGCCCCTGCCGCCCGGCCAGCGCCCCCCCCGGCGCCCACCGCCCCGCTAGGGACCGGAATCGTAGTCGGCCCTGCGCGACCACGGCAGACGACCCAGGCGCCCTCATCACGCAGGGCAGTCAACCCAACTGCCAGAACCGACGCACCCAATGCCGCCGCACAGAACCCGGCGCACGGCCCGGCGCCACGCACGGAGGCAACCCCAGCCACAAACACGGCCACCACGCTAGGGCACCCGCCTGCCGAACGAGGCAGGGAGCACGGCACGGTGCGCACAGCACAGGCACAAATACCTAGCGGCACGGCGCACACGCCACATGCAGCGCCACATGCCAACCCCACCCTGCCCCAGCCAGTGCGCCACCAGGCACAGGTCGATACGCACCGTGCGCCACACCCCACTGCGGCACAGGCCGCGGTATCCCAGGAGCATGACGCGCCCGCCCTTCTAGCCTTAGCCCCTCCAGCCAAGCGCATACGCCAAGCAAGTCTCTTGTCGTACATCAGCAGCGCCACAGTTGCCCATGCCTCGCCACCGGGCCAACACCCCATGCCGCCCCCCCCGTATGCAGTGCGCCCGGTGCGAGAAGCGGCACACGCTGGTCCCACGCGAACCCGGCCGGAGCGCCAATCGGAACGGACGAACGTGCGCGCGGCGCCCACTGCCGGGGAACCGGCGGACCCACCAGGACAGACGGTGCAAGGCGGGGACGCCCCCAACAAACGTGCGCGGGGTGCCGCGCCGGCCACCACCTTGCCGTACACCCACGGCGCAGCCGCCGCCCCTGACCCGCCACCCCGCCAGCAACCTACGCCGCCCCCCCTGGGGGATAATGCCGTGCCGCCGGCACCTGACCAGGCACCCAGCCCCAGCCCTGCAGATGCTGAACGCCCCACCCCACCCACGGCGCACCCAACAATAGACCAGCACAGACCTGCCGACACGTGCCCCGCCCGGCCACCCACCATGCGGCGCTCGCCAGACAACCTCCACGTTGTGACCCTCAACGTCCGGGGGATGACCTCTCATCTGGACAGCGTACTCGTCGCCATTGAAGAGTGGGCCGCCGACATCCTGGTACTGACGGAGACAAAACTGCGCAGCACAAGCCACAACCACATTCAGCGCATCAAGCGGGATATGGCACCTGCGTATGTGACGTACCACAGCAACAGGCCACTGACCGCCGGGCAACCGATCGGGCACCCTGCGCTGGGCCGCGCAGGAGTCATGATAGGCATAGCCGAGCGCTTCCACAGGAGTGGCTGCGTCACGGCCGAGCCAACGCCAGTGCAGCTTCACGGATGCCTGGTCCATTGCACGATTCGCACCCCACACAGCACGGCGCTGCACGTTATTGGTGTATACGTGCCCTGTGACGACGACAAACTGCGGCGCGACATATACGACTACTGCCACGCTGCGGCGGAGGCGGCCAACGGCCGGTCTGAGCACCTGCTTATTGCAGGCGATATGAATGCAGCCCTGTACGACACCGACCGCTCTACGCAGCGGCTTACCTCAACGGACATCGCCCACAGCGCCTTTACCGAGCGCGCCTCGGTGCACCCCGTCAGCGACCTGCAGGGCAGGCAGAGGCGACGCACTCATACATACGAGCAGTGGCAACACGCCGCGTTGACACACAGTAGCCGCATCGATGACATACTGGTATCCAAACGCACGTGGTGCGCGCTCACTGCCGCGCTGCACACACCCGCCGTACAACCGCCTCAGGAGACAGTGGAGGCATGCGGCGGAGGCTTTGACCACTACGCACTGCACGCCCATCTCCCGCTTGCCGCCCTCACACTCGCTGCGGCCCCGCAGAACAACCTAGCTGCACAGCAGGATGCACGCAGCCCGTGGCAGCAGGTGCGGCTGCCCCTCAACCGCAGCGAGATCGACGCCATCAAGGCGGGCCTCGCCGCGCGACTCACCACGTTTGGCACGCCAGCCATCCAGGCAGAACTCATTGCCGCCGAAGCAGCCATCCAGGAGGCGGTCGCATACTCCCCACTTGGCCCGGATCTCACAACCCTGCGGCAACAGCCATGCATCCGAGACATCAACCTGGAGGACTGGGACAGGGCGATGGCCGAGTGTCTAGAGCAGGCAGTAGCATGCGCCCTCACGCACCTGACCAAGAAGCCACCCCGGGTGCCGCACGCCAAGCCGAAGCGCCGCACGCAGCGGCGCATGACCGCACTATGCCGCAAGCACAAGCAGCTGCGCCTGCAGCTGACAGCCGAATGGTACAGTGCTGTGCGCACCCCTGAGACTGACCCGCTTGCGGCAGCAACCCCAGATGGAACCGACACCCGCAGCGCGCACCAGCAACTGCAGGTCGTGCGCAAGGCCATAACCGACCTCAGCAAGACCATTCACAAAGACAATGTGTCACGCTGCCGTACACGATTCCAACGGCTGCTGGCGGTGCAACCGCGCAAAGGCCACCGCCGTATATTTGCCTCCGGCGCTGCTTACCAGTCCTCGGGCATTACAGCCCTCAAGCACCCGGAGACCGGGCGCCTGCATACTGACTCTGAAGGAATGCTCGACTGTCTTAGCACGTACTTCAAGGCGCAGGCTGCCCCCAGTGGGGGGCCCCCGCACCGGCAAATACTTGCCTGGGCGAAGCAGACCGCCGCTACCCGTGGGCCCGGAAGATGGCGGTTGACCGCATGCCCTCCCTGCAATCCGCGCGCCACGCACCCGCTGCCGACGGTGGCGCAGGTGTCCCCGGAGCCCAACAAAACCTCCTGCCCCAGATTGCCAGCCCTGCCGCTTTCCACACTTGCATTCAGCACCTGGCCAACAACAAGAGCCCAGGCCCAGACGGTGTGCCGAATGAACTACTGCGCTGCCTGCCGGACCCCGTGCTACGAGCGATGCACACCATGATGGCAGTCATGTGGGTACAACACTACACCCCGAAGAGATGGCTGCGCTCCGACACCGTGCTGCTTTACAAGAAGGATGACCCAACCCAGGTCAAAAACTACCGGCCCATCGCGCTTGCCAACACCATCTACAAAGTGTGGACAAGCCTGATCACGTCAGCCGTCGCCGACTACGCCGAGCGCAACCACATCCTCAGCCCGCTCCAAGAAGGCTTCCGACGGCACCGAAACACCGAAAGACAGTTGCAAAACATGCTGCACGTCATCGAAGATGCGGCGCTCACAGCGCAAGACCTGTACGTGCTGTACGTCGACTTCTCTGCGGCCTTCAACACAATAGACCATGACAAACTGTTGATGATAATGTACGACCTCGGGTTCACCACCGACGCCATCGACGTCGTGCAAAACCTGTACCAGAGCGCAGCCACGTGCATCAAAATCCCGCAGGGCGCCACACCGCCCATCCCGATAGAGCGCGGCACGGTCCAGGGTGACACACTGTCCCCCCTGCTCTTCATCATCTTTATGGAACCGCTGCAGCGATGGCTACACAGCGGCGGGCGCGGATACCGGTACGGCTGCCTGAGCGACAGCCTCAATGACCAACACCACTGCAGTGGCCCGTCATTTGCGGACGACCTGGCCGTTTGCACCAATACCTTGCACGACATGAGACTCCAGGCACACAAGATCGGAGAGTACCAGGCCTGGTCCGGCGTCGAGGTCAACCACAGCAAGTGCGCGGTCACGGCCATCCTTCATAGAGAAGCGCTCGCAGACAACAGCCTGAAGGGGCCAACGTGCCCCAAGACGCTGCGCCGACGCCTGGACCCCATGAATGGCAGCGGTGGCATCTGCATCGCTGGAAAGCCCGTCCCTTTCCTGCCACCGACCTGCTCATACAAGTACCTAGGGGTGCATATCACGCTGACCCTCAACTGGTCCGCACACATGCAAGCCGTAACCGAGGCCGTAAGACAAAAGGGGACTGCCCTGGCCACGTCAATGGCCTCCCATCGGCAGTGCCTCCACATCATCAAGACCTGCCTGAAGCCCATCATCACCTACAGCATGGCGTGCATGCCGTACACCAAAATGGACATCCTGCTACTCGATGGCATTCTTGCGCGCACCGCACGCAAATGCTGCGGCCTCCTCCCCGGCTTTCCCACTCGAGCCATCCTGCTGCCGCACGAGGCCTACGGGCTCGGCCTCGAATCTGTCCTAGTTGAGTACGTGCAACGCGCCGTGCGTAGCCTGGTACGGGCGCTCAACGACCCGGGCCGCCTGGGGGTGGTCACACATGCCCTGCTCACCCTGCAGCACCAGCGGCTAGGCGGCGCCGCCGCAGCTACAGGCGCAGACCTCCTCCGCAAAGAATACGCGTTCTACAGCACTCTTAAGCAGCTCCACCTCATGCAGGAGCACCACATAAGTCTGATGGACCACGGTCAGGCCTTTCACACTACCGCACGGGACCTGTGGAGGGCGCTACAAAGTGTACAGCCTGTCGGCGTGGACGGCGCACTCAGCCCTGCGCACCTGCTCCCCCTCATCGAAGCGGACCTGCAGATGTCGGACCTGATCGACCGGAACCACCCCGACTGCATGATTACTACCACAGAGCTGCGCCGGCGGCTGGGCAAATGCGCACGTCACAGGCACGAAGTCGCCCTGAACCGGCTCACCCTGGCGTTGTCTGCGGACGCTCACGGCATCAAACCCCGCCAGCACAAGGGCACAGCACCGCTGCCCGCGCATGTACGACGGCTGCGTGACCCCCCACACCTCGACGCTGGCCGCCTCCCGACCCTATTGCAGCACTTCAACCGCTTCGCTGGCCCCGCAGGCGGCGCCACCGGGCCGCCACACACAGCAGGGGCCGCGCCTTCAGGCGACGTTGACATGCCGGAGGCAGGGGCGCCACCTCCACCGGCACACGCCACGCCGGTCGAAGGGCCCCTGCCGATGGAGATGGACGTCAACCTCCCCGACGGCGATGGGTCGCCAGATCCGGATACGCACATGACTGAGGGGACCGCAGCACAGGTGCAGCCCGCTGACGACTCGCCAAACCCTGCTCCAGACGAGGGGACGCGAGGGGGCAGTCCAGGCACCCATCGTGGGCAAAACACGGTGGTGGGCGGCAACGCCGATGCCACGGAGCAGGCCACCCAAAACCCCCCTGGCGCGCGGCGCCAGCGTGCAACCGAGCAGGCACCGCCAAGGAGGTCGACACGCCTCGCACAAAGAGCAGGCGCCACTGCCCAGGGCACGGCTGGCGCAACCCAGCAGGCGGACCCAGCCAAACCCAAAGCCAGGCCCAGTGGAACGACACCACGGCGCCGAAAGCAGCCCCAGGCTGCGCACCGCGCATGCCCGCAGCCCACCCGTGAAACCCGAGCTGAGGCGCACTTCGCTGGCAACACCCGCACGCAGGCGGCAGCGCTGCGGAATGCGCACACCCTTGCCCAGCGCAGTGTACACGGCGCCATCGTCGACAATGAGGTGCTTACCGAACGGGGATGGGATCGCCAGCCGGGCACGTCCTTTGTGTGCGTCAGCCGCCGATTCTTCAACCGCCTCCTCGCCGACTTGACGACCACACCTGAGGATGCCGACAGGGAGCGCAAAGCAACCGTCCACGAGGCGCGCAACCTCTTCAAGGACTGGGCGAGCCGCACCGACCACGTTGCCGCCCCGGCGGCGGAGCCGTGCCGCCGGCAGCTTAGCGCCGTGTTGCAGCGGAAGCAGCGCACGCTCACCAACGCGTGGGCCCCAGCCTGGTACGACGAAATCGTTGCCCGAGCCCCGCCAGCGCCGCAGCCAGCAACCGGCGACCACCAAGCCTGCAACGCCAGCACAAACCTGCCGCCAACCCGCAGCGCACGAAATGCTGCCCAGGCTGCTGTGCCGCTCTGGAAAAAGGTTCGGGCCCGCCTCCTCACCGGGCCCTTCGCCTGTGCCGCGGAGGACCAGAGAACATCAGCGGGCAGCACCAGCCTGTCCGCGGCCCTCGCCTCCGAGTTGGCCTACGGGCTGTACGACAGTGGGGCCGATGGCACGTACAATAGGGTACGAAAGGTCGTCAGCGGGGCCATCGGCAACAAGATACCAAGGCTCTACCGAGAGAGCTGCGCTGCGTCCGGCAACGCAGATGCCGGCAGCAACCGCATGACGAGCTATCAGGTCGAATGGCAAGACTCTGTCGTCACGCAAGGCATGGTCGACGCGTATGCCATAATGCGGTACCATGCCAACCACACAGAATCGACCTGGAGGCTGTTTGGTACAGGCATAGGCAGCCGCCTGCGCACCGTGCACTGGTGCCCTACGGTTGAGCCCGCACGAACCATGCAAGCGACGCAAGACGGCTGGGAAGCAATGGTGGCGGCCGCTCAAGCCCGCACGGCGCGCGCTGCCCCGGACACCCACGCGGCCGCGCCGCGCGACGCACACCTGAGCGCGGCGCAGCGCCAAGGCATATGGGAGTGTGCCGACCCCGCAGCACTGCAGGACCGCGCCCTGCTAGAGCAATACGTGCACATTGACACACGCCGGTGCAACCCGGATCTCGACATCCAACCAACCAGCAGGTACACCATCGTTGTGCGCGGGCGTCGGCCCAATGACGATGAGACGCCTGCCCTCACCTTCAACCCAGCCGGCTCCTACGTAGGGCAGCTGCCGGTGGCGCGCCTCGCCACGCTGCACGCCCGGTACATGGCGACACGACAGCGAGACCCCAACCTGCACGCCTGCCTTGCAGCGGCAGGCGGCTTCGAGGAGGACGTAGCCCGGCTCCTCCTGCGGTACACGGAGGGATGCGGCACGCCGGACTACAAGGTCAGGGCATGCAACCACATGGGCCTCCCACCACACCTTCGACGCGCCCTGCGGGTTACGCTGGGGGCCAGCGCAGAACGATATGCCTCTCCCCTGGACTTTGACCCAGAGTGCGCCGAATACTACAGCCCATTTCCGGAAGACCAGCTCTTTGGCGCGAGGCATGACACCTACAGCTGCGTACACGTTGGCATCAGCCAGGCCAACCCATGCGACAGCCCTGCTGATAGGCTGAAGGCCGTCCGATGGGCCATCGCATCGGCGCACGCCTTCCCCAGCATCCCCACGGTCACAGTCTTCGCAATGCGCATCACCCATAATGAAGCCACCGCCGCCTTGTACGAACACCCCATGGTGCGCCTATTAGCGCAATACAAGACCGCGAGCCTGTCAGGAGACACTTGCCTTGTGCCGCCAGCGACGTCAGGACTGGCAGGTCCGGCGGCGCTGCACTATCGGTACCCGCATGCCACGACGCTGGACGTCCTCATAGTTGCCAACGTAGCAGGCCTCGCCTACCTGCAGCAGGAAAGCCACACGGGCGACACGCGTCTGCAAGACCTGCACACCGCTCTCATGCAGGGCAATGCATACGACACCAAATGGTACGGCTATGAAGTGCCCAGCAGGCATGACTATGGCGCAGCGCAGGAGCGTGCGCGCACGAGGGCCCCAGGCCCAACCCCGTCGGTGCCCATCCCAAAGCGCCTGCGTGCGCTGCTGTATGACCACGCGCATGGCGGCCCCGTGCCGCAACCATGCCTCGACCTGCCCTACGCGGAGGGTAGCACGGCAGCCGGCGATGACCCCGCCGTGCCCAGCAACCCCGTTCAGCGCATGCGCATGACGTTCCCCGACACGGTCTCCGCGCGCTTCGCACCTGAGCAAGGCGTGTACACGGACGGCAGCTGCATCAAGGATCCCGCGTCCGGCTGCAACCTCCTCGGCGCAGCGGTGTACGCTGCGTCCCTGGACAAGCACGAGCGCGATGGGACGCGCGTGCGAAACGCCAATGTGTTCACCATCAACCCGAACGGCCTCGAGGCCACCAACACCATCCAGAGGGCGGAGCTGAGCGCCTTGCACTACGCAGCCAAGGAGGTGGGGCCACGTATCGAAGCCCTGGGAGAGCAAGAGCTGACAATATTCACTGACAGCCAGGTATCCCAGCACCTGATCCAGAAGGCCATCCGGCGCCCGGACCTGCTCCGCGAAAGCAAGCACTGGCCGCTGCTGAGCGCCATCACGCTGGCGCTTCGAGCCCGTGCGCTCAACGGCACGCACACGTTCATCCGCAAGGTAAAGAGCCACACAGGTGTAGCAGGTAACGACGTGGCTGACAAAGCGGCGCAGCAAGTGGCCGAACGCAACCTGAAAGCTACAACTACGCGCAAACGGGACCGAGAAGGCAGTGATGATGATGACGGGCCAGCCCGTCAGGCGGAACCCGACTTTGTAGAAGGCACCGACAATAAACCGTACGACAAGCTCTGCTGGGCCAGCCACCAGGCCTCCTACAACCTCAACGTGCACGTCAAGCAGTGTGTGGCTGGCACAGCCGCTGGGGGCCCTGGACCTGTACGACAATACGAATCGTACTGGATAGCGGCCGAGGGCGACTTGTGCCCCAAGACCAGCAACGGAATGTGGACCAACCCACACGTGCCCTTCGCCGCCAGCCTGACGATGTTCAAGGCACGTCACGGCCAGCTGTACAACGCAAAATGGGCTGCACGCTTCCGCCGGCACTCTACTCACGGGCCCGAGAACGCGGCCGATGCGCCGTGCCCGCTATGCCGTACGCCGGACTCCTGTGGCCACATCCTGGGCGGCTGCCGGCACGCGGACATGCACAAGTTGTACATTGCCCGCCACAACAAGGCCGTACGGACCATAGCAAAGGCCATCGCGCAAGGAGCGAACGGCGGCTGCGTCATGTTCATGGACGCCGAGAAGGACGCTGAGCGCTCCGAGCACAACATGGGCACCCGCCTGCCCGCATGGCTGCTACCGGACCTACCAGCCGAAGAGGTACGGCGCCACAGGCCCGATATCTTGCTCATTCCCACCCTGCAGCGCACGGACTGCATGGATGCAGAGTACGATGGCCCCCCGGCCGACGAACGCTGCAAGCATACCGTCCACTTGCTTGAAGTAGGATACGGCTCGGACACCAGGCATGCAGACAAAACGCATGAGAAAGCCCAGCAACACGTCCGTCTGGCCGAACTCCTGCAAGCGGCCGGCTGGCGGGTGCGGTACACGCAGCAAAGTGCAATTGCGCTCGGCGTGTGTGGCGCCATTGGGCGACGACTAGTCCCGCTGCTACGCGAACTAGGTGTGGAACATCCCGCGGCCCGCCGCTGCCGCCGCCAAATTGCATGAACACGCAGTCATGGCTGGGCACACCATCGTCAAACTCCGACGGCACCTGGAGAGACCTACCGTAGGGACGTCTCCGCCTCGCACCGGGCAAGGCCCGGGACAGGCCCGCCGCGGCAAGCGGCGGCGCCCAGGGGACGCCGACTAGGCGCCCCCACCCACCCTGATTCCCCTTGTGGCTGGGTAGTTCGTAAGGCTGCCCCGTGCTAGCCCATCGTGCCCAGCCCCCTTAACACACGCGGGTATGACCCAGCGTATTATTATCATTATTATGAAGTGGCACGTACATACATTTCAAAATGGTGGCATTAGATTGGCAGCCAGTGGATCCAGTTCAGTTGATGATTGGGTAGTTCAGTTGATGATTGGCTGGGTAGTACGCCAGCTGTTTTACATAATTTTACAGCGAGCGGCACACCTAACAACCGCCAACGGGCGCGGGGAGCAACTGGAGGCGCGCCCGAGGAGCTGGCGTGCGTGCGTGCAGCCCCGCGCATAGTCCTGACTGACTGTTCCGTGGAAATCAAGGTGCCTAGGTAGGTAGCCTAGGACGAACGCAACCGCCAGTCAAATCGTAGGGACTTCGTTCCATGCAGCTCATGGGGAAGCCCACCCCCCGGCAATCGCCGCCTTCGTTACGCGGTGCTCCATCCACAGTTGGTTGGTTCCGGGGCAAGCTAGTTGCGTATGGACGGATCCCTTTGGGGCTAGCAACGTGCATGGGGGAGGAACAACTGATGAACCATGTACACGGCGCGAGGTATGGAGCGCACTGCCTGTTCGTTGAGATGGCGACCCGATCTCACAGCAGGAAGACAAGGGACCGGCTTACAAGCATCGAGCCGCAGCACTGATGTTCACCCCTGGCAGAAACAGTGGTAGCAGGTAAATCGATTGATTGATTACGGTACGCTTCAGCGCCGCGCTCTACAAGCTGCTAACGGAATCACTCAATTGAGTGATCAAGCCGGAAGCACAGTAATGCGTGAAGCTTTATGTACACACGTGACGAGACGACCATCCTAGCCTGTTCCCTGAACGTGATAGCACGAAGTCTGAGGGTCGTTGCGCCGTAGATATCATCGCATCGGTACTATACTCGGAACCATCGACCCCATCGGAACCATTGGATCCATGCACAAATAAACCGCATGCATGCTTCTGCACCTCTGCCGCCAGACGGCATATGCATGTCCTGCTGAGTGGAACCTCTGCTTCGTACACACACGGGCGACGCCCCGCAAACAGGAACGTGCACCATAGCATAGCCTTCTTCCTTCCTAACGCAGGCAACGGTATGCCTCTTCCCGTCTCATTGCGTGCGCTCGTTCAGCACCCGCAGGTTCCGTACGCATCAACAGCCAATGAAATGACCGCGTTAAGCTATCGATCCCGCTGCCCCGATAGCGATCGAGGGTGTGCGCTGCCGCCACCATCATCCCCAGCACGCGGAAGAGAGCTTGCAGCCCGTACGGCAGCTAGCATAGCCGCCACCTCAGGCTCCAAGGCGGCGCCTTGCATGGAGGAGGCTAAACCCGAAGGAGCTAAGGCGCCAACCCCAACCCCGCCGCCGTTGAAGAGGGCCGCGGCGCCTGGCTGTGGCTGCCGTGCAAGAGGCAGCAGCGCAGCGACTGCGCTGTGGGGCGGCTGCCACACCGAGGGGGCAGCCGGAGCTGCAATGCCCGTACTGGTGTCACCTGTTGGTGGCGAGCCAAACCTCAAGCCCATCGTGTCGGCGATGCCGTACACGTCCAAGGCGCCGCTACTGCTGACGGCAACGCCGCCGCTCAAGGCCGTACGCGCGCCGCGCTCGGCAGCAACTGCTGGCAGCAGGCGTGACGAGACCTGGCCAGCCCAGCCGCCAGCTAGTAAAGGCAGTGACTGGGGCTGGAGTGATGACGCCAATGCTTCTGCTGGCGACTGTACAGCAGGATACGGGCGGCTGCCTATCGCCAGCAGATCGCCGCCCGGCGGCTGGCTGTAGCTGCGCGGCAGGCCCGGGTCGGGTCCAGGGGCGTCTTCAACACCGCCCCAGCTCCAGGGCTGACCTGCAGCGAGTGGCAGCGCCGGCGGGTCCAGGGGCTGCGCCGCCCACGTAGGCCCCGCTCCAGGAGCGCCTCCCATCATCATGGCGCCGTGCTGCCGTACGGCTCGCCGGTTGAGCATCATCGGCGGCGTTAGCAGCTCCTGCCCCTGCGCGTCCAGCCCGACTTGCTGGCTGCTGGGCTCTGGCGCCATAGGCCCCGCCGGTGCAAGGGCAGCAGCGTACGGCAGTCTGCGCCGGCCTGGTCGCCTGCCACCGTGCCTGCCGTACATGCCTCCACTGTAACCGCCATCTTGTCGACGAGTTCCGTACGGCAGGGCACTAAGGGCGTCGGCGCCGCCGCTGCGGCCGCCCATGCCGTGAATCCAGTCCTGCGCCGCTGTCAGCTGTAGCACCTCCCCCTGCGAGCTTCCAGGCGCCTGTTGCTGCTGCGGCTGGTGCGCCATGTGCATGGCGGCGGCATCCGGCAGGAACCTTGCCGCGTGCTGCTGTTCGCTGCCGTACGTGCCAGCAGCAGGCCAGTTGCCCGCGCCCTGTGCGCGCTTTCCTTGCGGCGGCGGCGCATCAAAATCTGCCGCAGCAGGTAGGAGGTCGAGCACACGGCCAGCCGTGTCGTCCAACGCCTGTTGTCTCCATTCAGCGTGCAGCGCGGCTGCTCTGCCGTCGCCAGGAGACGCTGTTTCGCCGCCGGCGCTGCTGCCGCGTGGGGTGCTGCTTGAGCTGGACCCGGAGCTTGAAGGCACCTCACGCCGCCGATGCAACGCGCCCATTCGCGGCGGCTGCATCTGCCAGTGGCCTGCAGCTGCCCCAGCCGTCGTCAGACCTAGGTCTGCTCCTTCAGCCGTGGGTGAAGCTCGTGTTGCTGCTGCGGCGGCAGCTAGACCTGTTGACGACGGCAAAGGCTGCGCTGGCGGTGCTACGGCTGCTGACGCCATGGCAGCGAGCCATCTGGGCAGCGCGCCGATCGCCTCCCCACCAGGCAAAGCAGTAACAGCTCCCGCAACCGCCGGTTCTCCCATCGGGGCAGCCCTACTCCGGCTGCCGTACTGCGCAGCGGGCTGCCCGCCAAGTCCCGACCCATCCAATGGCGGGTCATCGGTTCGCTGCCGCCGGCGGGGCGGCGGCACGATCCGATCCGGCTCCGGCACCATCCCCGGCCGGTCGTCGTTGAGCCGCTGCCGCTGCCGCCGCTGCCGCCGCCGCCGCCCAGCCGCCACCGCATCGCCCTCGCCGTCCTCGTCGGTGGCTTCAACTTCTTGCGACCGGGAGGCGCTACTGCCGGTGCCACCGCTATGCCCCGTCAGCTGTTGCTCGCCGCTGCCGCTGTTGGTGGAGCACCCAGCGGTGGATGTGGCGGCCAGCCGCGCCCCCTCCTCCTGCTGCTGCTGCTGCTGCTGCGACGTGGCTCGTGCAGAAGCAGAAGGGGCCAGCCGCGCGTCGGCCTCGTCAGCCGCCGGCGCCGCGCCACCGCGACGGCGGGAAGCGGCACCGGCGGCTGTTCCGTGAGAAGCGGTTCCGCCGCCGCCACTGCCACTGCCACCGCTGCCGCCGCGCGCGACACCGCCACGGCCTCGGCCGCCGCTGCTGCTGCTCCGTCCAGGTCGATCGCGAGGCAGCAGCTTCTTGATTGCGGTGATCTCATCATCTCGGATCTCATAACCGCCCGCTTCCGGATCGGGTCCCAATGGCCCGGCGTGATCTGCCTGAAGCAGACATGGGTAAGGTAACGGTCAAGGTAACGGTCAAGGTCAGACATGGGTAAGGTAAAGCAGGGCATGGCAGGGGCAGACCAGCTCTGTGTGAGGTTGAAGGGTGGTGTTGAAAAAGTGGTCGCTGTCGCCGCGAGCGCGCGGCGCGGCGCGCGGTGCAACGCACGCGTCAAGTTCCGGATGGTATACGTCTCATGTTTGCAAGTACACACACACATGCGCCAACATGTTGGCGCAGCAACAGCATGTTTGGGACAAAGAGTACCAGAGTAACAGATGAGCCCCGCGGCAACCATTGACTGCAGCTCCTCCGCGCGCGGCCGCCCAGCATCGTCGAGGTCCCGTTAAACACCACACGTTGTACGGCAGTGTTGCGGCATGTTGAGCGCATGTGACGGGCACTGTCCGGCAAGCATGCCTACGTGCATGCTGACCAAGCTATGTGTTCTGCCTACGTGTCCTGCCACATGCGAACGACGGGTTGGGGGTTATGCGCCTGCTGTCGTTACGACCAGCGCGCAGTCGGCGCAACAGCCGTGCATGCCTGTGCCACACACCTGCCAGTGGCGCGCCATGTCGTACTTCCACACGAATGTCTCGCCAGGGCAGGCGGGGCAGCGCAGCGGCACGTTGGTGCAGCGCACGTTGGCCTTGTCCTCGTTGGTGACGGACTTGAGGTTGAACTTGAAGTAGAAGGGGCAGTCAGACATCGGCACCTGTATACCCTTGCCGCTGCCGGGGCCCAGCGCGCTGCGGCAGTTGCCGACCTGCCGGGATGCGGGGAAAAGCACACAGGCGTGGTGTGCGGAAGGCGATACGTACGATGTACGGCGGTTGTACATCGTCCGCAGCTGGCTGCGGACAAGTTAAACCCAAGCTGGATGGGGTGCTGATCGGCACGGGGCGGAGCGAGCGGCGTTCGCGTACGGCAGGACCCGCCACACGCACACACACACACACACACCACACACACGCAGGTTCAGTGGGTTGACGGGGCCGGCCGAGGTGTGGGAGCTGCGTTCAGCCCTGCACAGGTGCTGCCGCTGTACTGCACGTGCGGGCTTGGGCGCAGAAGAACCCGTGCTGAGTGGGGTCTGCCGAGGGCCCCCGCCGGCTGCGCTGCGCCACGCGGACTCCTGCCAAGCCGAGCGGGGGCACCAAAGCCAACAGCAAGGCGATCGTAGCATACGTACCTGCCCGCAGAAGCCGCAGGCGTCCGAGGTGATGTCGCCCCACAGGATGTGCGCCGCCACGTGCGCGCGCATGCGCGGCAGGCGCACCACCTCCTCGCACACGCCGCACGTCACTCTGGCAGTGTACTGGGACTCGCCCTGCATTGTTGTCGCCCAGGCAGCTAGGGTGGCTCCTTCAGCGCGCGCCTGCATCCAACGCGGCGGCCCCAGCGTACATAGAGCCGTTCTGCGAGCTGCAAGCCGTGCTTGCGCGCGTAGCCAAGTGTACGGACCAGTACACCGAGGTTGCTTCAAGCCAGGAACTGAGTGGCACAGCGGCTTCTCACGCAGGTACAGCGTGGCGGGGTGTCCAGCTCGCCTTGCACATTTGCTGTCGACCGGCGGTGAAGTAGCAACAGTGGGTACACACGCCTTGGGGCGCAGTATGTGTGCAATAACCATAACATGGCACAATCGCCCATGCCTTAGATTCCAACGTACGGGGCTGTGCAGGCTGTTTGCTTAGGCACGTATCGTCAGCTGCATCACAGCATTGAACCGTGCACGACGCCAAGACGCGCCAAGAACCGTCGGGCAACGGTGGAGGCCTCGCTGTTGTCGGTGAAGGCCACTGTACGACAGCCGGCACACACACACAATTCGCTCTGTTTCACAAGACGAAGCGCCGATCACACATGACAGCAGAGCGCCTGCGATGCACAACACCGCCGCGCACCCTGACAGCAACGGCGCCGCCCTGGGCGCGCGTGCAGCCCCGCGCATGTGTCCGTTGATGAACAGCGTTGCGTGCCGTCCGCGTTCTCACCCGCCAAGTGACGTAAACCGCGCCGGCGTGTTGCGAGCTCGGCCGTTGTGGGCAACCCCGAGCGCCCGCGCCCGCCTGGCTGCGCTGGTGCGGGGCGGGGCGTGACACCCAGGAGGGTTGGGCAGCCAGAAATGCAATGTCTTGCTGGGCCCGGCTGAGAAACGTGTAGTTCACTGAGTTTCACTGGGGTTCGGTGGTTTTCACTGGGCCCGACCTTCGACCTTGCCCTGCGCAGTATACGGCGCGCTGCCGCTCGCACTGAATGCTGGTCGTGCATTGCTGGCAAATCCGGTTGCAAAAGCAAGGCGCCGTGCCCGGGGTACGTTGCGCGTGGCTGCTTTGGTGGTTTCCCGGTGGCAACCCGGTACTCTCTTGCTTCTGTGCGTCACCGCTGGCCTGCCATGGGACGTTGGTACGGGTAGTGCCTGCCTGCGTAAATGAAGATGCGTAAATGCACACACTGCCCAAAGCGCGCCCTGCCGACGGCTGCTCAGTGCGTGCACGGATGGGCACGCTCGGCCAGGTGGCAGGGGAGCGTCTAGAAGCCCAGGAATAGGCCTCGGTGAATGGCTGACAGTACGCCATCACAGTCCAGTCCAGTGGACTACTGCGCTTCGGTTTCACGAGTGCTGTTCCCGTTCCCGTGCATTGGCGAATCTCATTCGAACGCTTCCATGACGAGCGAGCGCAAGACTCGCGTGCTCTTCTCATTCTATTGCCCTGAACGAAGGCCCTTCCAGCCAGTGTTTTAGCGCCCCGAGTGAGCGTAAACGTCGCGTACGGCAAGCCAGTTTGCTTGCTGCAGCGACCTACACAGTGCGGCGCAGGTTGTCGGTTCTGCCGTCACAACGGAGATTATTCCATTAGGGCCAAATAGAAGGATTTGGGTTTCCTTTTCTTTTCTCCATCAGTACGTCCTGTCCCGCCCGCCATTATCGCTCCAATCACCGCAGCAGCCCCGGGATGAGCGCACAGCCCTCCACGGCCGGCATAGCCTGCGGCAACCCAGTTAATGAATGACGCGGGGCCCCGTCAAGGAAGGGCCCGAGGGTTGACAGTGGGCTGCCGGTCCCTTCTGGCTGAAACCCCTATGTACGGGTTTTGCGGCAGTGCAACAAGGAGTGAAGGGCAATGAAGAACAGGGAGGGGAGCCATTGCGCAGGACACCACGGGACCTGTCACGTACTGCAGTGCTGCAGGGGGCAGGTCACAGCAAGAGACGCTGTCCGGAAGGCCGGCCGTCGCCCACGGCAGGTGTGCGCAAAAGGGAGCTTGCGGCCGACGCCATTCGCTTCCAGTCGAGCACAATGGCCGGTCAAGGGAAGGTGACAGGAAAGGAATTCCTTCACAGGCCGGCCGGGTTTGTCACGGTGTACGGTCAGGAAGTCTGCTTGCCTGCCTGAGCAGCATAGCAGGTTGGCACGAGCCAACAACCCCAGCAGCATGTGTCTGCATGCTGCGCAGGCACCGGCCGCGCCTGGGCCACGGCCGTGCATACGGTACGGCGCACCCCGATTGACTGCTGGGCCGGCCTGCAGCTGGGTCGATGCGGATGATGCGGAGCTGCGGCGCATCAATGGCGTCATGCAGCAGAGACGATGTAGTGGGGTAATGCCACCTCATGTGATTTGACGCAACGCCAAATGTGGCTGGCACCCTCCATACGTAGCATGCCAGTCCAGGGTGCCGATCAGGGGGTGCCGATGTTTCCGGCCATTACATCCCTTGCATGTAAGCGGCTGCTTCATGTATTTGCACGTAATGGCAAGGTGACTGGCACCCTCTGACTATTTGTTACGGACGGCACCCAAGTCGGGGGCACGACCACCGGGCTAGTGGCTCGACAAGGTGGTGACTGGACGTCACCCGTCACGTCCGACTGCTGACCGGGCGCCTTTGCGAGCACCACGGGTCGATTGCTGGCAGAGATTGCTGGCAGTGCAAACAGCGCGCGCAGTGCAATCGCAAACTACTGCTTTTGTATACATGTATATGTGACAATTCTACCTGTGGCATGTATTTGTTGTGACACGCGGTTGGTTGCGAGCGGCCAATAAACCTGCACACAGCATATGTGTATGCGCACAACTTGTTAGGTGAAAGGTGGTGACGGCAACCACCTCGTGAACAAGACAACTGCCGTGCATAGGATTGCATGCGTAGGGCATAGGGCGCACACGCTCGAGGGACACAAGTACTTCACGTACACTACGTATGGTGCGACGCGGCTTGCGCGGCGCACGCGTGCTTGAGGGCGCGGGGCCATCGGCCTGCTGCCGTGCTGGTCGTACACTGTTAGGCAAACGGTGCCTGTCTGTCGGTTTTGAATGGTTTGAACGGTTTGAATAGTTCAATCGTTTTGGATCGTTGGACGCGCATTTGGGACGCGAAGCCTTAGCACGCTGATTTGTCGTGATGGCATAACTGGCTTTACAAAAAGAAACGAAGGAATTGCTGATGTTTTGGTGGAGTGGCGACAGGCCGGAAGTTTTATGTGTGAATTGACTTGATGAGAGAATTTCTGACGTTGCATCTGTTTACCCGTATTGTGAGGGTGGCTGACGGTCGTTGAGCCTTATGGCCTGGCAGAACCTTCGAGAATCTGTTCGTACATCCGTTCGTATATGGCCTGGGCTTGTATGTCTGAGGTGCTGAGGAGTTGCTGGAAGCTGCATTACGTTGCACGCGGCCTCGCGCCTCGAATTACGTTGTGCCTGCCATCGCCGGCACTATATAAGGCGGGGCGGTGAGAGTGTTTTAGTGAGTAAGTCTCGGAGTAAGTCTCAGAGTGTAAGACTCGGAATACCTCCTGAGCGTCCAAAGCTAAGCGATCTGATCGGGTATATGCCCTCTGCACCCTGTGACCCAGTTCACCGGCGCCTGTTCTCTGCCTGTCCCGCCCAAAGGAAGCGGACTTGTAACGTGCCAACAACACAGGGGCTCAACGCCTCCCTGGAGCACTCCTGAACGCAAGCCGTGCGCTTGCATACGCCCCTGTGCGGCGAAGCTGCACCTCTGCCGGCCAACGAGCGGCCGTGTGACAATCCTACCTGTGGCATGCTTTTGTTGTAACATGTATTTGGTTGTGAATGGACAATAATCCTGCACACGGCATGTTTGTGTGCGCACAAGTCGTGACGTGACGGCACCACCTTTCGTGAACAAGACAACTGCCGCGCATAGGATTGCATGTGTAGGGCATAGGGCGCACACTCTCGAGGGACACAAGTACTTCACGTACACCTCGTATGGTGCGACGCGGCTTGCGCGGCGCACGCATGCTTGAGGGCGCGGGGCCATCGGCCTGCTGCCGTGCTGGTCGTAAACTGTTAGGCAAACGGTGCCTGTCTGTCGGTTTTGAATGGTTTGAACGGTTTGAATAGTTCAATCGTTTTGGATCGTTGGACGCGCATTTGGGACGCGAAGCCTTAGCACGCTGATTTGTCGTGATGGCAGAACTGGCTTTACAAAAAGAAACGAAGGAATTGCTGATGTTTTGGTGGAGTGGCGACAGGATGAAGTTTTATGTGAGAATTGACTTGATGAGGGAATTTCTGACCTGTTTACCCGTATTGTGAGGGTGGCTGACGGTCGTTGAGCCTTATGGCCTGGCAGAACCTTCGAGAATCTGTTCGTATATCCGTTCGTATATGGCCTGGGCTTGTATGTCTGACGTGCTGAGGAGTTGCTGGAAGCTGCATTACATTGCACGCGGCCTGGAGTTACGTTGTGCCCGCCATCGCCGGCACTATGTAAGGCGGGGCGGTGAGCGTGTTTTAGTCAGTAAGTCTCGGAGTACCTCCTGAGCGTCCTCCTGATCGGGTGTATGCCCTCTGCGCCCTGTGACCCAGTTCACCGGCGCCTTGTGGCACTACGTCGCAGCAGCTCCACTTTTTTGCCTTGGTGCGTAGCCCTCCGTCGCCGGTATGAGGACCAGACGGCGGGGTGACCAGCGGTGTGAGTGTATGCACTATACTTGCACACTCGCGCTGCTCGCGTGCACAGGGGTTTTGGGCACGTGGCTGCGCCTAAGAAGGAGTAACAGGAGCCTGGGCGCACTCGTGGCGCCGGCGAATAGCAAAGGGATTGGACGCGCTCCGCGCGTCGGCAGGTAGTAGAAGGTTGCCCGAGGCAGATCACGCCAGTGGGGATCAGAAGGTGGTAACCACTTTGTTACAGGTGGGCACAGACCTGGACCGTTCCAGGGCAACTGGGCTTAAGCTCTCTTGGCGGCCAGTATTACGCTCGACTGGTGTTCGGCGTCTTGGCAAGGTGAACCGACCCCTATTTATAGGAATGGCGATGGTGGGTCCAGTCCCCCAGAGTGTCTAACGTAATGCCAGGCCTTGACAACGTAATGCACGTTCCTACAGCTTCCTAAGGCCTGGCGCCTCAGGCCATCCCATACGAACAGCTTCCTTTTACGAACAGCTTCCTTACAAAGTAAGACATAGGTTATCTCCATAACGATTTGCGCTATCAATACATAACTTTAAGCGCTTGTTTTCCCCTTCCCGATGTACAGCACTCCTAACCGCCACACACTATACTTGCTGCGCAGACGCTTGCAGCCGTCCGCACCACAACACGTGTTCAACAAAAGACCTGCCACAGCTTATGTTGCCACAGCTGTGGCACTTCCCCCAGCTTGGAACGGCACGTCCTCGGGCCGGCAACCCGTCCGCATGCATGAATGCATATGTGCGTGCCTTACATGCCGCAACGGAGCACGGTTCCACGCTTACACTTCAGTGTGTAATTCCGCGCTGCAACGATACAGCAAGGCAGTTCATCAGGTGTACGCATACGGTACGGCAATCACGGCAAAGGGTAAAGGCAGGTGTACCTAAATGCAGTGCGTGCAAGCATGCAACTACGTGTGTGTGTGGGCCTAAGCAGCGCCGCTTGTCCCTCTCTCCTTCTCATGACCGAATGCAATGCGCGGCGTTAGTATCTCTCATAGCCCAGTGCGTCGGCGTTAGAATCTCTCATAGCCCAGTGCATCGAACGTACACGCATGCACGACCTCGGCCAATAATGCGCCAGGGGCCCTCCCCCAGCTTTGTCTCAACCTCCACCCTGGCGGCGGTGGTCGAAGAGCCACGCCCAGGTGCGGCCGCTGCATTAATCTCTCCAGCGGATAGCGGGGGCCATCAGTGAAGGCGCTGCGCGGCATTTCCCTCCGTAGTTAGTGGTGGTGGTGATCTGGGTCAGCGCGACTCTCATGCTGCCCTGCTGCGCCAGTGAAGCCATCATCAACATGCATGGCCATGCGAATTGCGTCCGTGAGATTGTTTGGCTGCAGCATCCAAACCATGTCGTAAATCTTGGGTGTCAGGCCCCGAAGGAACTGATACATGTACGTGAGGCCATCAGGATCATCTTGCGTCTCTCCAAGTTGCAGTTGTGCCAGAATGTTGCGGAAACGGTCCACATAAGACCGTACGGGCTCATGGCGGTCTTGCACGGTATCGAGGAGGAGATGGTATAACTCATCAGGGCGCGGCCCAAAGCGCTCCAGGAAGGCTCTGCGGAAGGCGTCGTAAGTGTCCAGCTGCATGCGCAGCCCTTTCTCCCACATGCGTGCTGCCGGGCCAAGGCGGCATCGTGCAACACGTAGCTTGATGGTGTCGTCCCATGCGAACAAGCCAGCCAACTCTTCAAGCGTATCGATCCATTGCGTAGCGTCCTCGCTCTTGGGGTTAAAGATTGGTAAAGATCTTAAGGTCCAAGCAGCCAAGGTAACACCGACAGCTCCCATGGCGCTCGGTTGCTGCGCTGGCTGCGCTACGCCGGGCAGGGGCAACCAAGCTTCGAAACCAACGTCGCAGCAGCTCCACTTTTTTGCGGACAGAACTTTGCGTGTGAATGCGTGCTGATTCAAAAGGACATTCCCACTGCCTTGGTGCGTAGCCCTCCGTCGCCGGTATGAGGACCAGACGGCGGGGTGACCAGCGGTGTGAGTGTATGCACTATACTTGCACACTCGCGCTGCTCGCGTGCACAGGGGTTTTGGGCACGTGGCTGCGCCTAAGAAGGAGTAACAGGAGCCTGGGCGCACTCGTGGCGCCGGCGAATAGCAAAGGGATTGGACGCGCTCCGCGCGTCGGCAGGTAGTAGAAGGTTGCCCGAGGCAGATCACGCCAGTGGGGATCAGAAGGTGGTAACCACTTTGTTACAGGTGGGCACAGACCTGGACCGTTCCAGGGCAACTGGGCTTAAGCTCTCTTGGCGGCCAGTATTACGCTCGACTGGTGTTCGGCGTCTTGGCAAGGTGAACCGACCCCTATTTATAGGAATGGCGATGGTGGGTCCAGTCCCCCAGAGTGTCTAACGTAATGCCAGGCCTTGACAACGTAATGCACGTTCCTACAGCTTCCTAAGGCCTGGCGCCTCAGGCCATCCCATACGAACAGCTTCCTTTTACGAACAGCTTCCTTACAAAGTAAGACATAGGTTATCTCATATACGATTTGCGCTATCAATACATAACTTTAAGCGCTTGTTTTCCCCTTCCCGATGTACAGCACTCCTAACCGCCACACACTATACTTGCTGCGCAGACGCTTGCAGCCGTCCGCACCACAACACGTGTTCAACAAAAGACCTGCCACAGCTTATGTTGCCACAGCCTGTTCTCTGCCTGTCCCGCCCAAAGGAAGGGGACTAACGTGCCAACAACACAGGGGCTCAACGCCTCCCTGGAGTACTCCTGAGCGCAAGCCGCACGCGCTTGCATACGCCCCTGTGCGGCGAAGCCGCACCTCTGTCATGCCATATCATGCGCCTTGCCGTAATGGGTTCCGATGGTAATTCGAGTGGTTGTTGGCGGTTGCACGGCGGTACAGCCGTGCGGTTTGCGAGGTTCGTGTGGTGGGCGGAAGGCCCCTCCCTGTGAATGCGTGGTCGGCGGTGGAGAATGTGTACTGCGGGTTACGTTACCATACCGGCGGCGCGGCCACCAGCGCCGCCGCCCGGCCCTTCGGTGGCGCTTCATCAAGCATGCGTTGGGTTATCATCTATCAGGCGTCCGCGCCTTGCCACGCCGGCCTGCAGACGTGCAGCGGCTGCTATCACTTCACGTGCCACGTCGTACGGCACCAAGCTCCGATACACGGTAGGCCACCTCCTCAGCCGGCCTACGCTCTTACGCTGGCTGTCGCTGCTGTCGGTCATGCCTATCACGCATTGTCAGTCCATTCTGTAACACATTTCGGGTCTGAGACGGGAAGGCGCGTCATCCCCGCGGATGGTCCGCGCATCGGCCTGGGAGCAGGCCAACCATTTGTATGTGCAGTCGCCCGCATCGCATGCCGTGATCATGTGCCAGAACGTTCCATCGCATATCACGTAATATCGCACGACACTAGGGAGCGGTCGGTAGCCCACGCCTCCCCGGGGGAGGGCCTCGCGGCCCGAGCCTGTTCTGGGCCTGTCAGCGGACCTCAGCCGGGAGCTCAGCCAAGTCCCGTGCCCTCGCCCTGGTCAGAGCCTGCCTGTCGTCGGCCCACACTTCCAGCCGCAAGCCGTTTCGTAGCATTAGTCAGCCAACCTGGCCGGCTCTGAGGACGGCAGCGACACGCAAGACCAAGGCCCCGCTCCCTCGGCGCCGGCGCAACCCGAGGGCCCTCATCTGCGGCCACTTCAGGGCAACCTCAGCCCGCTGCGCCTGCGCCCCGCGCCGAGCCTGACGCAAGTAAGCACCGCGAGTACGACGCGGCACGTCGCTTTTCGGGACTTTTTGCTGGCCCGTGCCTCTGGGACAGCGCCGCGCACCTTGTTGTTTGATAACCCACTCGCCGAGCCCGAAGCGGGGGAGATGGAGGCGTTGTTTGGGGGCTTGGTTGGCTATCCGCCGGGGTACAAGGACTTCACCCCGAAGGACCTCGAGCAGTACGCGCATGAAACGCGGAAGCATGCCGTGAAATACGGGCAGAGGTTCGAGGTGGCGGGCAAGCCGGCTGGGGAAGCCGGCTGGGGAAGGGGCTTTATGACCTCGTTCTCAGCTGCGCTGACAGGGCCACGCCCTACGGCGTTTGGGTGCACGAGAAACTCCCTGGCATCTTCGGTGCCCTGACTGGCACCCCTTCAGCGGCTGACCTGGGTGAAGCCCTCATCGCGGCGGTTGAGGCACATATGGCCACGCAGGTGGACGTTGAGTCACTCCCCCTGTAAAAGGCATTGCGACAGGGGGCCAGCCAGTCGCCGGCCAACTTTATCGCGGAGATGGACCGGCTGTACCAACGCCCGGCCGTACAGCGAGAAGTCACCAAAGTGGCCCATATGGACTACGTACTTCACGGCCTCGACCGCACCATCCGTCACAAGGTGCGGGATCACCTTGACAGTGTGTACGGGCAGGATCGTGACCTGGACAAGGTCAGGGCAGTGGCGGAGCGCATTTGGCAGGCGCACCGGCGTGATCAGGCGGCCGAGACGTCGTCTGTCGTGCGCTCGCGTGACCCGTCGCCCGCGCCCGAGGTACGCCGCTCCGCCATGCGTAGCGCCACGCTGCCTCCGGCCCCGCGTGAGCCGCAACAGCAGCAGCCCAGCCAACACCCGCTGCTTAAGGGTTGCTGCTTCCACGGCCCCCACGCCAAGCACGTGACGAGCGCATGTAGCCTGTGGTTGGCATGCACCCCGGAGCAGAGGGCTGAGATCGGGGCTAACGCTGCGCAAGGCATTCTGACCCCGCCCTCGTCGCTGCCGGCTCACACGCGGCAGGCTGCGGCCGCGCTGGCGCCGCCGCGTTCGTACGTGGCCGCGGTGGGCCCCACCACTGCCGTCACACCCGAGCTGGTAGAGACGATCGCGCATGCTGTAGCCCGCAGCATGTATGGCGCTGGGCCGTCGCATGCGTTCAACGCGCAGCAGCACTCACCCCCACCAACAGCCCCGGCGTACGGTGCCCATACCTCGCCGCCAGCGGTGCCCATAGGCACCTACCGCCCCGGCCCCGGAGCGCCTGTGTTTCCCTCACCAGCAGGCCCCCCGTGGCAGGCACAGCGCCCCCCGTGGTCAGCACCAAGACCAAGACCATCGTGCGACTACTGCCTCAAGCCTGGCCACACCCGTGACACGTGCTGGCAGTTGCACCCAGGGCTGGCGCCGCCGAGGCCTCCCCCTGCCGGTTCCTTCATGCCGCCAGGTGGGCCGGGCTACAGCATGGGTGGGCACCCACCCCCGCAGGCGCCGCCGACGCCGCAGTCACGTGCGCATGCGGCGGTCTCCTGGGAGGGGCAGTGGCAGCAGCCAGGGGCCTACTGGGGACCTGGGTCCGGCGTGTACGACGGGCACGGCCACGGCAGTGGGTACGATGGGGACAGCTACGTGCAGCAGTACGGCCCGCCACAGCCGGACTTCCGGGGCGGAAGCCACACGCGCTCCATGATGGCGCTCAGCAGCACAGCACCACCAGCACGCACGTTGATCACCACGCGGCGCGCCAATCAGCGTGCTGTGCCCCTGTCGTTTGAGGCCTTGCCAGCCATGCCCCCGCCATACCTGCCAGCCACAACGCCTGAGCTGTCAGTAGCGGAGGAGCGTGCGGGCTCCACGCCCCTAGATGGGTTGCTGGCCCTCAATCCCGTCAAGGAGGCGCTTGCAGCCGGCATTGGGCACAAGCTGCTGCGGCTGGGCAGTGCAGCGGCGCTGAGCGCCGCTGGGGGGGGTGTGCGCCCCGCCGCCAAGTCTGACCCCAGCCCTGCAGGCCCCGTGCAACAGTCAACGGCGGCCATTGCCACCTCCGGCTGGGCCTCACATCAAGTGCGTCGGAGCTCGGCATCCGACAAGGTGCTGTATAACGCAAAAGGTGTGACTATACACGTGGCTGGCGAGCGGGTGGCTGAGCAGCCACGCATGTCGCTGCAAGACATTGGCAGCGACAACTTGCTGCTCACCTACGAGCAGGCCATGAAGTTTGCGCAGCATCATGGTGGGGTTGTCGTACCCACCAACATGGTCATCAAGGGCTCGACGGGCGCATCCAATGCCATGTGGACATGGGTCCAGATGCCGGGCAGGGAGATTGCAGTAGTGTACGGCGAGGACACCGACATGCAGGTCGTTGTCATCCCGCACGAGGTGAACGTGCTGCCGCCTGTGACACAGCCCGGGTACGACCACGGATTTGATGTTCTGCTGGGCAACACTGTCACACGCCCTGCCAAGGCGCATGTCAGGCCTGTCGTGGGCGCAGCGGGTTGGGAGCTAGCCTGGCTGGCGCCTGACGGCCGGTGGGGCACAACGCCGTGTGATGAGGTGCCGTCTAACGGGGCCGCGCAACATGCGCGCGCGTATGTCAGTGTGTCCCCTGCTGGCCAGCCCGCAGCGGCAGATCCCGCGCCGAGTACCGCAGGCAGCGCCGCGTCCGACGCGGGCAGCGACAACGGCGCTGAGGGCGCCGGCAGCACCAACAAGTCCGCCGACACCGCCAAGTCCGTCGCCGCCACTAAGGCCTGGCCTAGCATCTGGGGCTTCTGGCGCCGCGCCCCTGCCCAAGAGCAAGACCCTGCCCCGACGCCACCGACGCCGCCAGCGCAGCCACCGCTGGCACCGCCGCAAGCAGCAGCAGGCCCGCCGCCGCGTGTGGCGCCGCGCTGCTCCAAGGGCAGGAAGCTACGCGCCTCCACCGCCGTACCTCGACCCAGCTCGGCGCCGTTGCGGGTGTGCCTCCTCGAGGGCCCAAGCGGTTGGTGGAGAGCGCTGCTGTTGCTGCTGTTAGGGCTGATTTTGGGCCTGGCGGGTACCGCCAAGGAGGACAAGCGGCAGCCGCTCTACTCGCCGCCGCGCCGCTACTCCGCCGGGAACAGAAGATCACGGGCGACAAGTGCTAGGCGCTGCTCGGCGCCGATATCATTGAAGAAGGCCCCGGGGGCGACTTCGCAGCTCGGCCCACCCTCGCTCGCCGCTAAGAAGGATGCGGCAACTGGGCTGTGGACGGATGCACGCCGTGCCATCGACTGTCGTGGTGTCAGTGACGTTACGGCCCCCGACCGCCATGCGCCCCATTATGCTGGTCAGCTCATGGTACGGCTGCGTGGCAGCCGCGTCCTCAGCGCGATTGATCGGCACACGGGCTTTCACCAGATCCCGGTGGCACCAGAGGGCCGCCGCAGGCTTGCGTTTGGCTGGGGCAAACGCCTGATGCGACACGAGCGCATGCCCTTCGGTGTCAAAGCGCCACTGCGAAATGCCAGCGCGCGATGGAGCTGGCGCGCGGCAGGCAGCGAGCAGCGGGCGACGGTGGCGACGCAGTCGTCGCAGGATTGGCGCGTATCCTCGCAGTATAGCTAGTCGGCCTGCCTTAGGCTAGCACCAGGCGGCTGCGGCGCCGCCTGGGCCAGGGGGCAAGCCTCTGGGGGGGGTAGACGCAACGGCAGGGATACCATGCGTGGGAGGGGCTCAGGGTCCACCTGTGCGTGGTGGGGGGATGCCTGTTGCCGTTGCGCCGGTGTCTGGGGGGAGCTATGATGATGGCCACGCTTTGCATGTGTTTAAGCACTTAGTTTGCTGCAACAGCTCGCCAGGTCAGCCGCATGCCTCCGTGCTCGGCGGCCTGACGGCTGGGGGGGGGGATCTAGGGGCTCGCATCGTGCGCATGACTTAGGACGCGACTGGTGTACGGCATATGCACCGCACGCATGTTAGGACAAACAGTGTTAGGGCATCTCGCATGTACGGTTTCCGGCGGTATGACATCCAGCGTGCGCTTCGGCGCACGCGGCGGGGCCTTGCGGCCCTGCCAGGGTCCCAGAGCGCGGAGGGTTTTGCCTTGATGGCCCAGTTCCCTTTCCCCCTCCGCTTCGCTAGCTCTGGTGCACCCGTCGTATCAGGGAATTGGGCTTGTGCGCGTGCGTTACAGGCGGCGCGGCGGCCAGTCGGGGCGCCACGCTGAATCAGGTCCTGGGCGCATGCGTGCATAGGGCGATGGGTGAGCGCAGGCAATGACCTGCTAATTGAGCGCATCAGAACGTTGTGGCGCAATCACGTAATATGGTACGACACGCCGCAGGGGCACATGCAGGCGAACAGGAAGCTACAGCATCATCAACCAAATCGGCCGCATTACCTTACCCCCCGGCTGACCTAACAGTCAAAAGGATCAAGCGATAACTGAGTTTGACTGGTCCGCGCATGCATCATGCAGCGGCTGTGTTGCGTGGGTAAGCCTTACCACGGTGGCAAGTCAGTGTGTCCTGTCCTGGGCTAGCAGCTGCTAAACCTGCGTGTGACAAAGCTCATTGCCTGTTAGCGCGTCCAGACAGGGCACCGTATCGCAGACTGCGGTTTGCGACTGCCTTGAAGCCGCGACCCTTGAAGTTGGAGCCCTTGCCCCTTCATGGATCATTGGAGCCAGTTGGAGGTGCCGTACAGGAAGCTGCGTCAACCTGTGGCTGTGTTTACGTGTAAAACACCAACGGAAACGCAACCCTGTGCAGATGAAACAAGGAGGAATGGCCTGCATTTGAAGCATTAGCAGCCACCACCGCAACCGCCAACTAATCCAACCCCAACCCCAACCACACCAGCGCGGTAGCCTGGGTTGTAGAGGTTGAACGACAAACCCTTTAGCACAACACAGTAGGACCACTGCCAGCGTTGCCTGAGCTCCTACCTCATACTAGGTGGGTTTCCTGTGAGACGGACGCATCAGCATGGAGGACGCGGAGCTCGCAAGTTTGCTACCCCCCACTTCGCCCATGGACCTGTTACCCGACACCAGAGAACTGGATTGCCTCTTCGACAGCGACGATGACGATGCATCCGCCGCCTTCACGCAATCTGTGCTACTGGCTGGGCAGCAGCCCTGTGCGCCCGCCAACATGTTTACCCAGAGTAGCGGCAGCGACAGCGCTCAGCCACCGCAAGTTGTACACGGCTCCTGGCAGCAGCAGCAGCAGCAGCCCATAGCGTTCAACAGCGGCTGCAGCAGCAGTGCACCATCTGTGCAAGGGCAACCGACCACCACAGGCGCGCGACGAGGGGCGAAAACCCACCAGACCCTCGCTCGCAGTGCTTCAGGCACAGCTCGCAGAACGCTTGGCGCAGTTCAAGCAGCTTGACGAGGAAAACACCTTCCTCCGCAACAAGCTCAAGATGCTAGAACATGTGTTACCTGTAAGGGACGTGAGCGTTGGTTTCTTGGCGCAAGTCAGCAACTCGCAAGGGGCGCCCGCAACTAGTTCACCATCACCTCCGCACGCAACAACATCGTCGACAGAAGAGCCTCCGCTCGGTCAGCAGCAGCCCGAACAGGCTCAGGCGCAGGTGCAGCCACCCAAGCCGCCCAAACCGGCGGTCATGACTTACCGACCGCAGCCCAACGGCTTTGTCCCTGACATAACGCCGGAAGCGGTGGAGCAACTGCGGCAGACGACGTCGGCTGAATTCCAAAAATTGTGGAGCAAAGCCGTCCATGAATTGGCGGTGATGGTGCTTCTCGTCGAAGCGCACGGCGTCAACTCACCGCAGCACGCAAGGATGGCGTACTACCTGCAGTGCTTGCTCGCGTACATCGACAAAGTCACGCTTCTGGCACCGGGCGTCTTTTTCGGCAGCATGTACGTACGTACCGGCCTGTGCGTGCATGCACCGACACCGTGGCCTTGCATGCATGCAGCGTTTCGCAGTGTTCGCATGCGCAGGCAGGCTGAACATGCATGCACGGCGTGCAAGCGCACTACACATGGGCGGCGCGCCGTGCCCGCAATCCCCCCGCCTCTGGCAGCTCCAACCGTGCACATTGCACGCCGATACTGCATCCGGGGGCGGGAGTGCTTTCGCTGTACACACGGCGGCATGCCGCTGCCGTGCGTGATCCTGCCGTTCAACCTACGCATGCAAGGGTGTGCACAAAGGCGCTTCGGTGCTGGGCGTGGGCGCCACCTACCAGGAGGCTCCAACGCGCCATGACGTACCCAAATTGCTGCGCTCGCCGGCAGCTAGTTGCGCTTTCTGACAGCTAATTGCGCTCACCTATATGGGCGTGCCACGAGTGCAGCGCACATGGGTGGTCTGCCTGTTAACCCTCACGGGTGGTCTGCCCATCAACCGTCAGCGGCTGCGCTGCGGACACCTACACGCCGCACGTGCCATCCTCCGCAGGTACGTCAACGTGGAGACCGGCCAACCGGAGCGGCCGCCCGAGCAGTTTTGGTCGAATGTGTCCTCCGCGCTCGCGATCACGCCGGAGCAGGAGCAGGAGATGTCGTCGTTGCGGGCGGTCTACGCGCACAACGTGGCGCCGCTCATCGCGGAGCGGCGTGCGCTCGCCGATCAGCTCGCCAGCATCGCCGCGTAAGCAGGGGTGGGGCCCTAGCGAAAACGACGACAACGACAAAGGAATGGCAGGCCGTGTGCATGTGCGCGTGGGAGTGGGGGGGGGGGCGGCGCGCGTGCGCTGGCGAGCAGCGCGCCAGCACAGCAGCATAATCAGCCCGGGGCCCGCAGGCGAAAAACGACTTGTTGGGGGAGTGGGGACGTAGGGGGGAGGCTTGGTCGCGCTGGCGGCGGAGGCCTGCTGGATTGGGAGGTACAGATGCAGGGTGCGGAAAGGGAGGGTGCGGAAAGGGAGGGACTCGTGCAGAGCAGCCGGTCGTACACGATGAGCGGCACGACTAGTAGCAGGATCGATTGGATAGGGCCGCACCGCGTCGTCGTGGCGGGCCGAGTATGTCGGAGGGGTGCACCCGGAGGAGGGAGTGGTGGTGGTACGGCGCTGCTTGGCGCCGCAGCGCCAGCGCAGCCCCGCTCCAGTCGCTGTGCAAGCGGGTGTCACTGGTGGCGCCGCAAAGCCCGTGGGGCTAAGACGCCTGGGCCGCAGCCACGGCTCCAGCGGATGGCGCGTTGCTCGCCCAGGCTGCCCCCGCACCCCACCCCCGACCACACCCACACCCACCCCCGCACCCCACCCCCTACCACCCCCGCCCTCGGGGTTCTCCAAAACGTCACCACCCACCCCAAAGCACGCATTATGCGCGGCGCTCCGCACAGTGCTGCTTCTGGAGCCATCACATCGCATGCGCCCGTTGCGCGGGTGCCGCAGGACACAGCTACTGCCACTGCGTTGCCGTTGACCCTGCGCAAGCTTTCGGTGTTGCCTCCGCCGACACCCCGCCACCGCCAACAACCTACCCACCCTCGCCCGCCCGCTGCCGCCGCCGTGCACCATGCCCGCCTCCCTGCAGTTGCCCCGACACGGCGCTGAAGCTGGACCACCTGAACGCCGTGGAGCAGCTGACGGCGCAGCTGCACAGGAACGTGCTCAAGGAGCACGCCTCGCACTGGGACGTGGGCGACTTCCTGTGCGTCAGCACCCTAACGCCTCTGCAGGTGGGCTGGCTGGCTGGGTGGTTTGCGGCTCTGTGGCTGCTCCGACTGCTGCTGTGGCGGCGGCGGCGGGGTGCAACTGCAGCACACAGGCCTACGCCGCGTGTGTGCACGTGTGCGTATTGGGCTGCGGCATGGACGGGTTTGGGGGGACGGATATCCTGTGCGTCGTCACGGCGTGTTGGCTGACGACCCAATGAATGCTTTTGCCCGTAGTGCAGCAGGGAGGGCTTCAATGCCTGGATGTGTGTGCGTGCTGAGGTACCCGCGCGCCTGCTACAGGTAGCAGCTGTGCGCGCTGTTTGCAGGTTGCAGCAGGCGGGGACAGGCCGGCGGGAGGGGGCTGGTGTGCCTCAGTGTGCGCGTGTCATCGCCGTACGGCGCCGCAGATAGGTGCTGGCTGGTGTGGTGGTTGCAGCATGGCGGCCTTGAGGGGGCTGCAGGTAACGCCACGGCCGTGCAGTGCAGTGTCAAGAGCATCCCATGGCGCTTCAAGTGAAGGTCCCAGCTGCACGGCCCCCTCCCTGTCGTCGCAGGTCGCTAAGGCACTGGTCATTTCCTACCCCTACGTGCCAGACGGCGTCGCGGTGCTGCACGCATCCTCGGCGGCGGCGGCGCAGGAAGCGGCGGCGGCGTAGGCAGCGGCCGGCACGCCGCCGCGCCAGGCCCCCGGCAGTGAGCATCATGTCATGCAGCATGTCATGCATGGGCTGTCGGGGACGCGGCCGGTGCAGCAGCTGCGGCGGCTACACCGCCACTGCCAGCGGCAGGGACGGTGGCGTGCGCCAATCGGTCCCGCGGCTGCAGCAATACTGATGCACTAGGATTCTAGCCGATACACCCCAGCACGTGGAAGCCAAAAGCGGTGTATGCGCTGCACCTGGCACCCTTACGTATGGAGGAGGAACGCGAACTGTGGCAGGCGTCGTCGCTGCCCGGAGGGTGGGCTCCGTGAGCAATTCGGCGTCGCATGTGCATGCCCTGTTTCGGGTGCCAGCGTTTATCCTGGTACAGAAGGCGTCGCTCCCATCCGTCAGTTATGAGAGGGATGTTTTGGGGGGCAACCAGCAAAGCACTTCAGTCCCGGTGGGACGCCGGCGGCGCAGCGGAAGCCATGCACACACCGTCTGTTTCAACGAATGCTGTACTTGGCGCAGGCTGTGTTGGGGCGGCGGTCGTTCTGTTGTTGGCATCTTGTGCATGGGTGGGTTGTGTGGCTGGGGACTTGCTTCCTCGCGACCTTATGGCGCGGCTCACAGGCTGACAAGCCGGCTCTCGCACGGCGCCGCGCGGCGTATGCAGCCAGCCAGCTAGCTAGCTAGCTAGCTCGATGAGCATAAAAATGTTGTCGTACAGTTTGTCACGATCATGGTGTTGTCGAACGACAGTTTGTCACGATCATGGCAGAAGGCTTGTCAGCGACAGTGGCATGATGATGATCGCGCGGCGTGCACACATGATGATGGGCAGGCCGTTGTTGGCAGTAGCACGGCGAATGGTTTTCACGCGTGGTCTCGCTGTCGCAGCCGAGCCACAGGGCCGTCAGTCGGTGCTGTCAGCCATCATTACTCATCTCTTTGTCAGTGGAAGCACTACGTATTACTACCAATTGCATGAAAAAACAGCAGCTGGTGCACGGTGCCGGTGCATGCATGCAGTGCACATGTAACCACATATGCTAAACATGACTGCCAGGCGCCGGGCGTGCTCTCTCTCGCCAGATGACGAGGCGTGTGGTGCTCTCACCACCCTCTCACCTTGCAGCGTCACGTCATAGTCGTTCGTGTACGACCTTGACCTTGTACACGAACGATGATGCCGCCCGCGCGCGCCCGCCCGCCCGGTCTCATCGCTACAACGTGCAGTGATCCAAGAATGGCGCTTTGGCAGCCCGGCCCGGCCCCGAGCAATGGGGCCTGGCCCCCGTCACTGGATCGCGCAACCAGCGGCACGGCACACCGCGTTGCGGCCCGAGCCGGCCCGAGCCATATGCCCCGCTCACCACTCTTGGTGCATAAGCCCCTTGGCGCGTGACAGCATTCACTGGGCGTGCGGCCGCCCTTGATCTGTCGCGCGCCTTGCCCGCGCCCGGGCGCCGCAGCCAGCCAGCCAGCCAGCCAGCCAGCCAGCCAGCGGCGCTACGCACCTTCACACGTGCGGCACAGCCGCGCGTGCAGCGCCTACGGCATAGCAAATCCCGTACGCCGTGCGGCTCAGGCGCGGTAAACGGCACTCTTTACTACTCTCACTGCCCGTAAACGCATCTACCGTTGATTCAAGATGAGAAAAGGGCATTACTCACACAGTACGGACGGCCCGACGAGGGTGTCGCGGGCTCCTGCCGTTGCAGCAGTACGGACGTCTTCGGCTATTCCACATACGTCCACATACATCGACATTTTAGCCAAAAGGGTGACCAGCAGCCTCTGCGACGGCCCTCTCCGTTACTTGGCCGCGCCAACGTAGCCGCAGGGCTTGCGCCGCTGCGGCAGCGGCTTGGCGCCCTCCTGCTGCGCCGTGTCCCACACCACCCCATCCAGCTGCGCCAGCCACACGCCCCAGCGGTACAGCACCACGTCGTGCTGGTTCTGAGCAGGGGCGCGTGGCGAACAGGCGCATGGGCACGACATTTCAATCGTCATTTGCAGCGAACAGGCGCGGTGTGAGCTGAAGAGCATGCGCGGGGCACATGGGGTTTCGGTGCGAACACTTGGGGATGTTACAAGATGTTAGACAGGGCGGGCGACTGCCAGGGAGTCCAGGGAGGGGAGGTGCCGCCGGGCGCAGAGGGACCACGGATTCAAAACGGGCGGTGCAGGATGCGCTGCATGGGATGGGTGGACGCTGTGGGAGATGTGTGCGTCAGAGCTGTGCAGCTCCTTGTGTGTGGCAGCTGCCCTTTGGGTGCGCGCGCGCCTGAAGCCGTACGCCGTACAGCATGCGCCCTGCCCGTGCGGAGGGTTCCAGTCACTTTCGGCTTTTACGTCCAATCGCATGATTGAGCTTAACACGTCGATACCTGAGTCACGGCCGGAACCGTCGGCACCCTCTGGCCTGTGGGTGGCCGACGGGGCCGATGGGTCTGGCCGCTACGTCAGTACTGATGGTTTTTGGGCTATTTCCAATGCATGCATCGGCACATAAAGCCAGCTGTGACCAACACCCTCTGACCCGCCAGCAGACCATTCTGCCGGCCCTGCAATACCGTAATGAGCGGGGGTAAACACCTTTGGCTTTGATATCTTGCAGATCATTTGGAGACTGATGTCTGGTGGCTGGAAAGCTTGACATGGTCCGTCCTGCGGTAACCAGCGGGGTGCTACTGCTAGCGACCTTCGGCTTTACGTGTCATACGGCTGAATCTATTGGTCATGGCCTAGTACATCAAATACAATGACATGCTGACAACGATTGGCACCGTCAGAAGCAACCAACCTGCCGCTCGAGGATGTGCATGTCGGTCGGCAGCCAGTCCTGCGCCGGGACCGTGCGGTACAGGAGCGACGAGTCGCGGCCGTGGGCGTTCTGTACGGCACGTACGGCAACCACGGAAGGGTACAAGGGAGGGTAGCCAATGGACCCGTGGGCACTGCAAGCACCGCCCGCCCAGCCAAGCACCGCCCGCCCAGCCAAGCACCGCCGAGCACGTGAAGGCATGCTACAGGGGGCCTGCCGCAGGCCCGCCGCTGCTCGGATGCCGCGCAGCCCGAGCCAGCTGGCCGCAGCACCCCCCCGCCGCTGCAGCTGGTGCCGGGGCTGTGGGCCAGCGTGGCGGATTGAACGAGCGCTGCGCAGAGCGGCGCAAAGGAAGCGGCGCGCCGTGCAGCAGCAGCAGCAGCAGCAGCAGGAAAGCATCCGGTCCGCGCTCGGTCCGCTCCACACGTGCGGCACACGGTGACCCGATAATGCGAAACACAAAATCAAAAAACAACGGTGATTCGCGCGATCCGTTGTCTCATTGCACCGCGAAGGGGGAAGCGACCCGATAAGGCCCACCTTGTGGCGCGCCAGTGCTTTGCGCAGAGGGTGCCGGTCACCTTCGGGCTGACATGAAATTGCATGCATTGGAAGGAACCTAATACGTCAATAAAAATGTAATGGCTGCAACCATCGGCGCCCTCTGCATTCTGAAGCCCGCTGTCTTCGTTGAACCGCGGGGTGAAAGCCCGATAATGCCCATACTGCCCACCTGGTGGCAGTACGGCCAGCCCAGCGCGAACGCGGCAGACCGCCTGCACTGCGCATGGTCCTCCTCAAGCAGCAGGAGCACGTCGAAATGCAGCAGCGCCGCCTGCGCCGCCGCGAGGTGCTGCTCCGAAACAGCGCCGTACGGCAGCGCGAAGGCGGCCTCGCCGGCCAGCGCGCGCACGGCGTAGTTGTCCGCCACGGCTGGCGCGAAGGCGGACCAGAAGGCGGCAGTGCGGTTGGAGAGCAGCGCCGCGGCGGTGGCGCGCTGTGCCGCTGCGCCGCGCCGTTCAAACTCAGCGTCAGCCCTGTGTCCGCCCCCGGCGGCGGCCGCCGCCGCTGCAGCGTTTGCTGTCTTGGCAAGTGCTGCCTTGGCTGCGGAGGAGGTTGGGTACGTTACGTAGAGCTTCATGAGGAAGGTCAGGTGGCTGCGGAGCCTGGACAGCGGCTCCCTGCGCAAAGAGGGGGTGCCACAGCCGCCTTTTCTGGCGTTGCGTGCAGTTGCTTGTGCTGGAAACAGTCAAGTTGCACAGTAAATCCTCATGTGCTGACCGCAACCATTGGCATATTGTGCCGTGCGGGAGTGCGCAGAGGCACGGCGCGCGGCACACGTTGCCATACGTGTTACTGCAGGGGGGGGGTACTGCAGGCACATTTAGCACTTACCAGCTGGGCAACCCGGCTCCCTGCGGTGACGTGTTTAGCGTGGACACTGGCATTGCACAGAGGCAAGCATCGCAGGGCGCGTTGCACAAGTGCTGGGCAGCAGGGCGCCGCAGACAGCCAGGCTGGCGAGCAAAACAACGCGTGCGTCGCACCAAAGCTGCCGAGGTAATTCCGGCAGCCTGCCTGCCTGCCTGCCTGGATGCGGTGGCGGGCCGATCGGCTGTCGGCCGATCTGGGACGCCGCCCCGGCGGCGCTGCTTCGTCGTACGCAAGGGTTACGTTGCGCCTGACGTTCTGTACGTTATGGCATACAGCGCAGTGCACGAGGCCAGGATGGCCCTTCACGCGTCTAGCGCCCGCCACGCACACACCCACCGCAGGAGGACGACGTTCAGGAACTCTCGGCACAGCGGCGGCGGCGCGGGCGACCGTGGCTCATCATGATCGGCTTGGCCCAGCAGGCGGCTGCGGCTCCTTCCCTGCTGCTGCTGTTGCTCCGTCAGGTGCCGTCGTTGGTGGTGCCGCTGATCGCTGATGCCGCTGTGCGCGCCGCCGCCGCCGCCGCCACGGTCGCCAGTACCGCTGGCGACCGTGGACGAGGCGGACGCAGGCGTGGAGCGCGGCGCAGCTGCGGAGCTGCCACCGGCGTCATGCAGCTGCCTTGGCGGAGCGGCCGACGCGGACGCGGAAGAAGAGGGCGAACGCGAGAAGGAAAGGAGGAGGGAGAAGGCGGAGGCGGCGAATGAGGCCGAGCCGGTCGGCGATGAAGTCATGGAGGACGCAGAGGCGGTACTGGACGGCGAGGAGGTGGCCGCGACGGAGAAAGCGTCCGGTGACGCGGGGTTGTGGCCAAGAAGCGGCGGGGGGCTGCCGTGGGTGGCAAACTCGTTGGCGTAGAACGTCCAGCGGTGGCGGTCCAGATGCGCGTGGCGGTCGGCACAGCTGGTGAGCGACGTAGCGTTGCGGCCGCTGCCAAATCGGGCGTACCTGAGTGTGCCGAGTGCACAGCGCGAAGTGGGACATCATGCATGATGGCACAACCGGTTGGCGCGACATGGGACATCATGCGTGATGGCACAACCGGTTGGCGCGACATTGGTGGAGGGAGCCATGGGCGGTGGACGTTCCTTCCAGGTTGGCAACATGCAGTGCCGAAAACCCGGGCGCTCCAGAACCGCTGAACACGCTTGCCGCTGCGATGACGCGGCAGTGTCTTCCATCCGATGCCAGAGCTGCGGGCACAGGTGTGCGGCGACACGCGTGGCGCCGTGGCGGCGGCGCTGATCCAGCTACACAAAGCTATATACAGCTACCACAACGCTCGTGGAGCATGCTATGCATGCCCCATTGCGCGAAGCATCCGCTGCACCAGGGATGCAAAACTGAACGGCACCCAAAGCCGCCAAAAGGCGGCTTCTGCCGGACAGGCTTCGTTCGGTCGTGCTGCGCTATTCCAGACATGTCCGTACTATGTGCTTGCCCCGACGGCGGGCCAGATGGGCCAGCGCCGTATTCGCCAGGGGTTCTCGCCGCCGCCGGCGCGTCACAAGCGCGTCTACTCACTCTGGGGGCGGCAGGTAGTCCAGGGCGGGCGCGTGAGCCCGCGCGTCCATCCATCGGGTGCGGTCGTCAAAGGCGTCGATGAGGCACTTGGAGTGCAGGAACGACTCGGTACGGCAGCCGAGCTTCTCTGCGCGGCGCACACACCGGCACGGCACGTTGGGATGGCCAGGTGGCGCCGCGAGGAGGGGAAGGGAGGGGGGGGGCGGGGGCGGGGGCGGCGCCGCGGGGAGGGAGGGGAGGGGGGGGGCGCGGCGCCGCGGGGGAGGGGGAGGGGGGCGGCGCTGCGTGCCGAAAGGGGCACGGACGGCAGGTGCGCCGCCTGGCACGCTAGGGTAGGCGACGACCAGGCCTGCATGGAGTAACCTGGCAACCGTACACGACCACTGCTCGGCAGAGGGTGCCAGCAGCAGCCTCTGGCTTTACGTTGGGAAAAAGCCTGCCCCATCAGAACACCGAAATGACCCTTATCCATCACCACCCTTTGTGCCCAGTGCTGCATGCACCGCCGCGCCTTGCACCGCACTGCGGGTGGCGCAGCTCACGCATCCGAGACCCGAAAGAAGCTGGCGTGGTACGTTGCCCGCCGTACTTCTGCTGCCGCCGCTCCGCTGGCCATCCGGCTTGCCACCCAGCCCACCTGCAATCTTGCAGACGCTCGTCCCCCCCGCCTTGCTGATATGGAAGTACTCATATGCCCCTTGGACTTGGCGCCCGCGCGGTGCAGCTTGAACAGCTGCGGCCGCAGACAATGTGGAATGAAGCTTGTTGATGATCGCCGCAGCACCATTGCCAGTGTGCTGTTGGGGCTGCGTGTGCTGTTGCGCCGGGCTCTGCTGGCCGCGCGCAGCGTGCAGCGAGTGCTGCAGGCGCCGGAGCCCGAGCCCGAGCGCGAGGCGCCGCAGCGCCGCCACCGGCTGCCGGGCGGCAGCACGCGCTGCCATACGGGCGCAACGGCAAAGGCGGCACCGTCCCTGTAGCAAACAACACCTCCCGGCGCGCCGGCGGAAGCGGCCCCCTGACCTGCCTTGACCCACCCACCTGCAGCAGCACCTTCCGCGCCTCCCGAGCGGAGGCCCCCCGCCCAGGCTGCGCAGCGCCCGCGCCCGGCGCGCCTTTGCTGCCGGCCGGCGGAGGCGCGTA